>JAPXFY010000031.1:4646135-4656135 GCA_030674185.1 Monoplex corrugatus | reverse complement strand
GGCCTCAGGACCTGGCCAGCTCAAGGGTTTATGTGCAGGCTTATGACTTTTGCCATGATCACCATACACATGGCCAGCTCACGGGTTTATGTGCAGGCTTAAGGCTTGTGCCATGATCACCACACACATGGCTCCTGTGACGTTAGTGCATATGGAATTCGTTCTGAGCGCGGAGACGTCGTCTTGAGAAACTGAAACTGAAACTTCACTCAATCTACCATCGGCTCTCTTACAGACTGAAACTGAAACTTCACTCAATCTACCATCGGCTATCTTACAGACCCCTTGAGCTGGCGCCAAATCCTGTGTGCTGGCTAGGTCTTCAATCAGAGTGATGTGTGTGTTGGGGAAAAAAATCCCTGCATTAGTGGTTTTTTTTTAAAGTTTATTTTTTAAAGGATTATCGCACTCAGGGAGGTTACGTTTGTACTCACCTTTTGTTTTCGTCCCATTTTGTACACCACCTTAATGGCCACAGAAGCGGGCACAGCCTTTTTTACAATGATGATGATGATGTCGATGAGGATGATAATCATGATGGTATGGAGTTCTATCTAGGATTGAGACTGCGTGACAGGGCTGTGCTCTACGCTTACTATCATAATATATCCTGGCGTCAACCAGGCCCGAGAGATACAGACACCTGCGGTGCTGGTTAGAAGATTTGAACAACACCCTCGATGACGCATCCGTGAAGTGGATGAGACTCGACTGTGTGGTTCCACTCTTCCCAATGAGCCCATAGCACGGCCAACTGTGGGTAGGAGCCTGTTAGAGCCGAAAAATTCCACAAAGATTTTTGAAGGTACTGATGGGGATTCGAACCCACAACCTTCCAGTTGGTGGTCCGTTGCGTTAACCACTACACCACGGCGACTGGTAGCTCCACATTAGTGTTAACCAACCATACCTGACCACTCACTCAACAGAAACACAGGTCTGTACCTACGTCCTGTCTAAAGTAGACTACTGCAAAAACTTCTCTTTTCTCGCTTCGCATTGCACACTCTTTCCAAATTACAAAGTTTCAAAATTATGCTGCAAGAAGGCTAGCAAAAGTGACCGTGCTCAGCCCTTTCTTTACAAACTTCATTGGCTCCTGGTCCAAGCATGAGTAGACTTCAAAATCTCAATCAACTCTCTGTCACAACTTTTTTTTCGCTCCAAAACCATCCTTTCTAATCTTCTTCTAGACAGTAAATAGTCATCATCAGATACAGGCATTCTCTGCCTTCTGCGTGCGAAGACTCAGATTTTCGGCCTACGTTTATTTCTTTGTGTGCTCCACAACAGTGGAATTCACTCTCCCTCAGATAATCATCATGTGTAACCTTTGTGATTTGTTAACAAAGCTGTAAACTCCAAAACAAATGTGACTGCCCGCGCCCAGGCAAACATGAACCAGAAGAACAAGAAAACCAATATAAGCGCGTATCCAACGAGACAAAACAAAACAAGCGCAAATTTTCGGCCAACTAGCCTTTGTCAAGCGCGAACGCACGGTCACAAACAGATCACAGACACCAAACAATGGATAATAAAAACGGGACAAAACAAAACAAAACAAACAAAACAAAACAAAACAACAACAACATTCTTACCCACTGGACGAGGCGGCAGGGAAGTTTTTAGTCCCGTTTTTATTATCCATTGTTTGGTGTCTGTGATCTGTTTGTGACCGTGCGTTCGCGCTTGACAAAGGCTAGTTGGCCGAAAATTTGCGCTTGTTTTGTTTTGTCTCGTTGGATACGCGCTTATATTGGTTTTCTTGTTCTTCTGGTTCGTAAAGCTGTAACATTCATTCCTTCAAACAACACAGTTATCAGCTGAAGTCTCACCTCTGTTTCCTCTGCATCCTGCTGTTGGTAATATAGTGGTACAATTGGTTCTGTGAGATGATGCCGTTCGCTTATGTTTCATCCATGTGTTTGCAAGCCTGTCTCACTGAATGTGCGTTCGCCAGCATGACTCCCCGTATAACTGCTTCTCTGTTTACGTCAGTGCATACGTGTCTGCATATCTGTGTTGGTGTGTCTGTGTGTTGGTGTATGTGTCTGCATATCTGTGTCTGTGTGTCTGTGTGTTGGTGTATGTGTCTGCATATCTGTGTTGGTGTGTCTGTGTGTTGGTGTATGTGTGCATATGTGTATTGGTGTGTCTGTGTGTTGGTGTATGTGTGTGCATATCTGTGTTGGTGTGTCTGTGTGTTGGTGTATGTGTCTGCATATCTGTGTTGGTGTGTCTGTGTGTTGGTGTATGTGTGCATATGTGTATTGGTGTGTCTGTGTGTTGGTGTATGTGTGTGCATATCTGTGTCGGTGTGTCTGTGTGTTGGTGTATGTGTCTGCATATCTGTGTTGGTGTGTCTGTGTGTTGGTGTATGTGTCTGCATATCTGTGTTGGTGTGTCTGTGTGTTGGTGTATGTGTCTGCATATCTGTGTTGGTGTGTCTGTGTGTTGGTGTGTCTGTGTGTTGGTGTATTTGTTTTCATATCTGTGTTGGTGTGTCTGTGTGTTGGTGTATGTGTCTTCATATCTGTGTTGGTGTGTCTCTGTGTTGGTGTATGTGTGTTGGTGTATGTGTCTGCATATCTGTGTTGGTGTGTCTGTGTGTTGGTGTATGTGTCTGCATATCTGTGTTGGTGTGTCTGTGTGTTGGTGTATTTGTTTTCATATCTGTGTTGGTGTGTCTGTGTGTTGGTGTATGTGTGCATATGTGTATTGGTGTGTCTGTGTGTTGGTGTATGTGTGCATATGTGTATTGGTGTGTCTGTGTGTTGGTGTATGTGTGCATATGTGTATTGGTGTGTCTGTGTGTTGGTGTATGTGTGTGCATATCTGTGTTGGTGTGTCTGTGTGTTGGTGTATGTGTCTTCATATCTGTGTTGGTGTGTCTCTGTGTTGGTGTGTCTGTGTGTTGGTGTATGTGTCTGCATATCTGTGTCTGTGTGTCTGTGTGTTGGTGTATGTGTGTGCATATCTGTGTTGGTGTGTCTGTGTGTTGGTGTATGTATCTGCATATCTGTGTTGGTGTGTCTGTGTGTTGGTGTGTCTGTGTGTTGGTGTGTCTGTGTGTTGGTGTATGTGTGTTGGTGTATGTGTGTGCATATCTGTGTCTGTGTGTCTGTGTGTTGGTGTATGTGTCTGCATATCTGTGTCTGTGTGTTGGTGTATGTGTGTGCATATCTGTGTTGGTGTGTCTGTGTGTTGGTGTATGTATCTGCATATCTGTGTTGGTGTGTCTGTGTGTTGGTGTGTCTGTGTGTTGGTGTGTCTGTGTGTTGGTGTGTCTGTGTGTTGGTGTGTCTGTGTGTTGGTGTGTCTGTGTGTTGGTGTGTCTGTGTGTTGGTGTATGTGTGTTGGTGTATGTGTGTGCATATCTGTGTCTGTGTGTCTGTGTGTTGGTGTATGTGTGTGCATATCTGTGTTGGTGTGTCTGTGTGTTGGTGTATGTGTCTGCATATCTGTGTTGGTGTGTCTGTGTGTTGGTGTACGTGTCTGCATGTCTGTGTTGGTGTGTCTGTGTGTTGGTGTGTCTGTGTGTTGGTGTACGTGTCTGCATATCTGTGTTGGAGTGTCTGTGTGTTGGTGTATGTGTGTTGGTGTATGTGTCTGCATATCTGTGTCTGTGTGTTGGTGTATGTGTCTGCATATCTGTGTGTTTGTGTACGTGTCTGCATGTCTGTGTTGGTGTGTCTGTATGTTGGTGTACGTGTCTGCATATCTGTGTTGGAGTGTCTGTGTGTTGGTGTATGTGTGTGCATATCTGTGTCTGTGTGTCTGTGTGTTGGTGTATGTGTCTGCATATCTGTGTTGGAGTGTCTGTGTGTTGGTGTATGTGTCTGCATATCTGTATTGGTGTGTCTGTGTGTTGGTGTATGTGTCTGCATGTCTGTGTTGGTGTGTCTGTGTGTTGGTGTATGTGTGTGCATAATGTGTATTGGTGTATGTGTGTTGGTGTATGTGTGTGCATATCTGTGTTGGTGTGTCTGTGTGTTGGTGTATGTGTGTGCATATCTGTGTCTGTGTGTTGGTGTATTGTTCTCATATCATATACATACGATGCTGTTTTTGTTCCCTTGCTTTTCTTTTCGTGTTTCATGTCCTATCATGCCAACGTCGTTGATTTATTGCTGGCTTATGTCTTTTGGCATGACATTTTTTGTAAAATGCAAAGCGCTTATGAGCCTGCTTCCTGGGATGTCGTGCTATATAATCATCATCATCATCATCATCATCGCACACCACCACACCACCACCATAACCATAGTTATTACTATTTTTATTGTTGTTGTTGTTGTTGTTTTAATCATAATTGCGATTATTATTATTATTTATTATTGTTGTTGTTGTTGCAGGTATTATTTTATCATAATCATCATCATCATCATCTTTTTTCATCATCATCATCATCATCATCATCATCATCATCACATCATCATCACCATCATCATCATCATCATCACCATCATCATCATCATCATATCGTTATTGTTGTTGTTATTATTATTATTATCATTATTATTATTATTATTATTATTATTATTATCATCATTATTATCATTATTGTTATTATTATTATTTGCTATTACTATTATTATCATCATCATCATTGTTGTTATACTATAATTGTTGCTGTTATCATAAAGATGTACAGAGTACAAACGAGTTTGCAGCAGTGCCAAATAGGAATGATTTATAACGATAAGAATATGTCACACACATAGAGAGAGCTGTTTTACTGACTGATTTCACCAACTCCCCCTTCCTTTTCTCTCCAGCACACACACACACACACACACACACACACACACACACACACACACACACACACACACATACACACGCACACGCACACACACACACCAGATCACACACACACACACACACACATACACACACACACACACATCACCACACACACACACACACACACACACACACACACACACACACACACACACACACACACACACACACACACACACACACACAGAATCCCCAGTACCTTCAGTCGTAGCCACGTCGTCTGATCCTGCCTTGTGATTGTTGGCCGAAACGGAAAGATGACCACTTCCTTTGAAAAGGCGTGAAGACCAACTTGCTTTTCTTCCGTGGATGGCCACCGTTTTCAAACGGCTCGAGCCTGATATGGACGAGAAGGGAGTCAACCTTGCTTGTACTGCGTCCAAGGAAGGGAGAGAAATGAGTTTACTGTTTTTCTGTGTGTAGACGAAAGACACGAATAGCACCACAACCAAAATGGCGATGAAGAGGATGGCATTTTTCAGTGTCCTCGTCTTTACAAGTTCAGCAAGTTTTGCTGTCACTGGCTTCTTTGGGTTTTCGTAGTCTGCAGATGAGATGAGATGAGATAAGATGAGATCAAATCAGACCAGACAAGATCAAAAAACCAGACCAGACCAGAGGAGAGAAGACAAGACAAGATAATACGAGAGGACAGAAGAGACGACAAGGAGAGAGAGAGAGAGAGGAGAAGAGAAGAGAAGAGTAGTAAAGAGAAGAGAAGAAAGACAAGACAAGACAAGACGAGACAAGATGAGACTAGAAGACAAGAGAAGACAAGACAAAAGGAGACAAATGATAACAGGCAGTAACAGGAAGGGGTAAGGAGGGGTGAGAGTTTCCACCTGTGGCAGGGAAACTAAAGTGTCTTGGTTGGCTCAGTTTCACTTGCCATGTCCAAAGCGTTGTTCTTATCTCCGTGATACATTCAGGTGTTCTAATCTTGCAAAGCGTTGTGCTCATCTCTGTGATACATTTAGGTGTTCTAATCTTGCAAAGCGCTGTTCTCGTGTCTGTGATACGTTTAGGTGTTCTAATTTTGCAAAGCGTTGTTCTCATGTCTGTGATACGTTTAGGTGTTCTAATCTTGCAAAGCGTTGTGCTCATCTCTGTGATACATTCAGGTGTTCTAATCTTGCAAAGCGCAGTTCTCGTGTCTGTGATACGTTTAGGAGTTCTAATTTTGCAAAGCGTTGTTCTCATGTCTGTGATACGTTTAGGTGTTCTAATCTTGCAAAGTGTCGTTCTCATCTTTGTAATACATTTAGGTGTTCTTATCTTGTAAAGCGTTGTTCTCGTGCCTGCGATACGTTTAGGTGTTCTAATTTTTCAAAGCGGTGGTGTCCGTGATACGTTTAGGTGTTCTAATCTTGCAAAGTGTCGTTCTCATCTTTGTAATACATTTAGGTGTTCTAATCTTGCAAAGCGTTGTGCTCATCTCTGTGATACATTTAGGTGTTCTAATCTTACAAAGTGTTGTTCTTATCTCCGTGATACATTCAGGTGTTCTAATCTTGCAAAGCGTTGTGCTCATCTCTGTGATACATTTAGGTGTTCTAATCTTGCACAGCGTTGTTCTCATGTCTGTGATACGTTTAGGTGTTCTAATCTTGCAAAGTGTCGTTCTCATCTTTGTAATACATTTAGGTGTTCTTATCTTGCAAAGCGTTGTTCTCGTGCCTGCGATACGTTTAGGTGTTCTAATTTTTCAAAGCGGTGGTGTCCGTGATACGTTTAGGTGTTCTAATCTTGCACAGCGTTGTTCTCATGTCTGTGATACGTTTAGGTGTTCTAATCTTGCAAAGTGTCGTTCTCATCTTTGTAATACATTTAGGTGTTCTTATCTTGCAAAGCGTTGTTCTCGTGCCTGCGATACGTTTAGGTGTTCTAATTTTTCAAAGCGGTGGTGTCCGTGATACGTTTAGGGGTTCTAATCTTGCAAATAAATTTTCATTTAGGAGGACTGTTATTTTTTCTATGCCAAATTCCTCCAGGGCTTCAATCATCTCTGTAGTAATGTTGTTTGGTCCTGGGGCTTTTCCTGGTTTCATCTTTTTCAGTGCTGCTCTAACTTCATCTTTCATTATGGGTGGTCCTTCAAAGTACTTTTTTAGAATGTGTTCTTCGTTTCTGTCATCCTCAAAAAGGTCTTTAATGTACTCTCCCCATCTGTCTAATATTTTGTCTTTTTCCATGATAAGCGTGCCATCTTTCGATTTTAAGCAACCAGTTGATGTGCATGTATTTTTCCTGTGGACAATTTCTTCAATTCGTCTGTACATACCCTGAGGATCCATTTTGTGTCGTTCTTCTATCTCTTTGCATTTTGTGTTCAGCCAAGCTTCCTTAGCTTCATTGCACCTATACCTGATTTCTTTGTTTATCTTCCTGTATATCTCCTCGTTTCTCCTTGCCTTCCTCCTTTCCTCCATCAGGCCCAAAATTTCATTAGTCATCCAACTCTTTTTTGCTTTTCTATTTGCCTTAGGGATTTCTTCACAAGCTTCATTTATAGAACTTCTCAACTTTGTCCATTGTTCCTCACTGTCACCAACGTCTTCCAGAGCACTGAATTTGTTTTGAACATGTACATTAAATTTTTGACGTATCATTTCATCTGACTTTAAGAGTCCAAGGTTTAGTTTGATGTTGCTTTTGGTCTGTTTCCTTTTCCTCAATTTCAGCCTAAACCTTCCCACTACCGGATTGTGGTCACTGTTGCAGTCTGTGCCTGGTAGTGGTTTTGCTGACAGTAAAGAATTTCTAAATCTTTTGTTGATCAGGATGAAGTCAATTTGATTTTTGGTATTATCTCATGGACTCATCCAAGTCCATTTTCTTCTGTTAGGCTGCTCAAACCAGGTGTTTCCTACTATGAACTTATTCATCTGTGCCCATTCTACAAGCTTCTCCCCTCTCTCATTTTGTGCACCAAGGCCATGAGGTCCAACTATATCCTCCACCCTATCCTGTCCCACTTTAGCATTAAAATCTCCCATTATGACTGTAAATTCTTGTGATTTACATTGGACCTTGGCCATCTCTAAAACTTCGTAGAAGTTGTCGATGTCTTCCTGAGTACTTGCGGATGTTGGTGCATACACCTGTATAATGTTGATATCAAAAGGTTTGCCTCCGAATTTGACCAGTAAAACTCTGTCGGACACTGTCCAGTATCCCTTAACTGCTTTTGATTTGTCTTTGTCCATTATGATGCCTACTCCTCTTTCATGTGAATTACCACCAGAGTAATCACTGTATATTCCCTGATGTTATCATGCCTGCCCCTTCCATCTCACTTCCCCCAGTCCTAAAATACTAATGTTAAGCCTTTCCATCTCCATTTTGATGTTGTCTAATTTACCTTTCTGTAGCACTGTTCTTATATTCCATGTTGCTATTTTGAATTTAATTTTGATTTTGGTCGCAGTAGCTGGCTGACGGTCTGGTGTCACCTGCGCCGCATGACAGTCCCTACCGGACGAAGGTGCTCCGCAGGAGTACCTATTGACGTCGTTAACTTTCTTCTTTTTTTTTCTCCTGTCCATGGTTTTCCTGGGGAAAAAACTACGATGGTGGTTTCCCCTTGCCTTCCATCGGTTTTTTTTTTTTAGGGTTAACTCCCTTAGCCTTACTCTCTCCCGAGATGTCCACAAGGCAGTGGAGCTGTTTACCCATAGCTTGGGGATATGGTTCGTAGGCACCAGGGCGTGTCCACACGCTGGTGGGCCTGCATGCCTCACGTCTGGGGGCCAGACCTCCTCCGAGTCCTACGAGATTCAGCCTGAGTCCGTGAGTCATGGTGATCAGTAAAAAACATGAAATCCCCTCATGCAAAATAAAAACAAATGGCACAACCTTGACACAGGTTAGTAAGTTCAAATACCTGGGAACGGTCATTTCATCAGACGGCAGAAGCACATCGGAAATAGCTGGCAGAATCGGCCAAGCCAAAACAGCATTCAAGAAGATGACAAGCATTCTTACCAACAAATGCCTATCAATTAACATCAGAAAGGGAGTCATTGAATGTTATATAGAACCAATACTGTTGTACGGATGCGAGGCGTGGACAGTCAGCAAGCAAAGCCAGAGCAGGATCGAGGCAGCCGAGATGTGGTTTCTCAGAAGAATGTTGAGAGTTCCATGGACAGCAAAGAAAACAAACGAGACAGTCTTGATAGAGGCAGACACAAACAGATCACTCATAAGGAAGATTAGGAAAAGACAAGCAACATTTATAGGCCATTTTATGAGGATGGGGATTTGGAGCACCTGGTCACAACGGGAAAGCTGGAGGGAAAGAGAGCACCAGGTAGACCCAGGGAGAGAATGCTGGACGGACTTGCAGAGTGGCTGGGAATGAAGAGGGTGGAGGAGATGCTGGGGGCAACGAGAGATAGAGATGGTTGGAAGTCCATGGTCGCCAACGCCATGCGGCAGGGCACCTGATGATGATGATGAATCTTGCAAAGTGTTGTTCTCATGTCCGTGATACGTTTAGGGGTTCTTATCTTGCAAAGTGTTGTTTTCATGTCCGTGATACCTTTAGATGTTCTTATCTTGCAAAGTGTTGTTCTTGTGCCTGCGATACGTTTAGGTGTTGTAATTTTTCAAAGCGTTAGTGCCTGTGATACATTTAGGAATTCTCATATTGCAAAGCGGTGTTCTCTTGTCTGTGTTACGTTTAGGTGTTCTTATCTTGCAAAGCGGTGTTCTCGTGTCTGTGATACGTTTAGGTGTTTAATCTTGCAAAGCGTTCTATCTCTGTGATGCATTTAGGTGTTCTAATTTTTCAAAGCGTTCGTGTCTGTGATACGTTTAGGTGTTCTATCTTGCAAAGTATTGTTCTCATGTCTCTAATAGGTTTATGGTGTTCAATCTTGCAAAGTGTTGTTCTCATGTCTGTGATCCGTTCAGGTGTTCCAATCTTGCAAAGCCTTGTTCTCATCTCTGTGGCACACATAGGTGTTCTTATCTTGCAAAGCGTTGTTCTCGTGTCTGTGATACGTTTAGGTGTTCTAATTTTTCAAAGCGTTCGTGTCTGTGATACGTTCAGGTGTTCTGATCTTGCAAAGCGTTGTTCTCGTGTCTGTTAGACGTTTATATGTTCTAATCTTGCAAAGCGGTATTCTCGTAAAAACAGGTGAGTAAACGGGCAAACAAAATAAACGTCAACTGGCCAAACGAAGCA
>JAPXFY010000031.1:4636135-4638635 GCA_030674185.1 Monoplex corrugatus | reverse complement strand
TCGAATCTTCAGCAGGGTCTCTCTGACGACGCAGGCAAGGTAGCGACAAAATTCGCTTTGCACGTGCAAGGCAAGCCCTTTTTGAACACTACTCCAGCCAAAGTTGCCCGCAGACGAGGATAAAAAGGACCCGTTCTTGGTTCGTTTTAACCATGCTTGCAAGACGACGGATGACGGATGAGCAGCGGGGGAGAGCCCTCGCTCTGCTTGATGAAGGCCTAGCGCAGCGGGAAGTTGCTAGACGACTTGAAGTGTCGCATTCCACAATCCAGAGACTGCTGGAGCGCTTCAATGAGACTGGAGCAGTCCAGGAAAGGCGTCACACGGGTCGACCCAGAGTAACGACAAGACAGCAAGACCGCTACCTTGCCCTCTCCGTCCTGAGGGAAAGGGCATCCACTGCGGTGACCTTGAGGGGTCAGCTGAGGGACGCAACAGGTGTTAACATCAGCTGCAGCACGGTGAGAAGACGGCTACATGAGGCAAACTTGAGGTCACGGAGACCGGCCGTCCGACCCGTGCTGTCACCGGTCAACAGAGTGCGCCGCATGACCTGGGCCAGGGAGCACGTGACCTGGACAAGGCAACAGTGGGCCCGGGTCTTGTTTTCGGATGAGTCCAGGTTCACCCTGACCTTTAACGATGGCCGGGCTCGGGTGTGGCGACGTCAAGGGGAGAGGTTCGCTGACGCCACTGTCCAAGAGCATAACCGGTACGGCGGCGGGTCGGTGATGGTGTGGGGTGGCATGAGCCGTGGTACCCGGACCCCCCTGCTCCCCATTGACGGCATCCTGAACGGGGTCCGGTACCGGGACGAGGTTCTGGCGGCCGTGGCACTGCCTGCGCTTGTGGACCTTGGTCAAGGCGCCATCTTCCAGGACGACAATGCACCTGCGCATCGAGCACGCCTTGTGACCGACTTCCTGGAGCAGCATGAAGTCGTCCGTATGGCCTGGCCAGCGTGCTCACCTGACCTGAACCCAATTGAACACCTCTGGGATGTGCTCGGGAGGCGCATCAGGGACAACCACCCCCCACCGGGCACCCTGGCCAGGCTGGTCGACATCCTGCAGATCGAGTGGGCGGCCATCCCTCAGGACACACTCCGTACCCTTGTGGGGTCGATGCATCGGCGCTGTGAAGCATGCATCCAGGCTCGGGGCGGACACACGCGATATTGAAAACAGATTGGCCAAATCTGACACTTTCTGTTTTTTGAAAAGGGGGGGATGTTCCTTTAAATGCATGTGCTGTTCACTAATGGGTCATTGTGCTAATTTCTTTTTCCAAAACAGGTGTGGAAATGATGAAATAAAACATAGAATCAATTCTAAACATTGTCAATTATTTCAACTTAAAATTAGAGAGGAAGGAAGAAGTGGCCCTTAAATTATGATTAGGAGTATATGTAAGTTGCGGCTGTAATTTGTGATGAAATGTTTTTTGCTCGTTTTGGAAAGTCAGTATCAGACCTGATCTTAATTTCTTTGCTCACAAAATTATCCACTTGTGAAGTAGTTCTAATTGCAAACTTTGCTGTAGCTAACTCACGATGGTTGTTTAAAGGTAGAATTCCAGCAACTTTGTACGTTTCCAGGGTAGAAGCATGAGTTGGTACACCTAGTGCAATTTTAAGACTTTTGCAGTCCAAGCTCTGAATCTTTTTTAGTAAATATTTGGGTGCATTGAAGAAAACTTCTTGCGCGTAGGATAATTTAGACCTGACCAGCGCTGTTGACAGATGAATCAGTACATTTGTATCCATTCCCCAGGGTAATTTGCTTATTATCTTTAGAAAATTTAAAGTTTTTCGCGCTTTTGTTAAAATATAATCAAAATGGACATTCCAGCTTAATTTGGACGTGGTGTAAACTCCCAGGAATTTTACGACCTGTTTGTAATTTAACACTTCACCAAGCAATTTGAAAACAGGCAAGTTATTTGAGTTACCTCCAGGATCAAACAGCATCATGTTAGTTTTTTCTGCTGACAACGACAGCCCATTTTCTAACATATAGTTTCCAAGATTATCAAGATCAATTTGATACAACTTCCTGATGTAATTTCGCGTTCTCTGTGGAGTTGTCTTTTTTAAAGTGATATTCATCCAAGTGCATATATCATCAGCGTACTGTACTAAAACAACACGATTTGAAAGAGCTTTCGGAAGATCCTGTATAAGGATATTAAATAAAATAGGTGCTATCACTGAACCTTGTGGAATCCCCATGTCGAGGCATCGTGAAGAAGAATAACTAGCTCCCACTCTTGCCTGAATTGTTCTATTAGCTAAAAACGATTTAATGTAATTGAACATATTGCCCGATAAACCAACAGATTTTAGCTTGAACAATAAACGTTTATGCCAAACTTGATCGTAAGCTTTTTTCACATCAAAGAAAGTAGCTAAAACACTTTTTCTGCGGGCAAACTGTTGTTTGATCTGAGTTGTAAGTTTAACTAGGTGCTCAACTGCGGATCTTCCTTTTCTAAAACCTGC
>JAPXFY010000031.1:4623635-4626135 GCA_030674185.1 Monoplex corrugatus | reverse complement strand
CACCTGTCGATCACTACACATTTTACCCAACATCTCACCTGTCTCACTACACATTTACCCACGCATCTCACCTGTCAGTCACAATACATTTACCCAACACTATCCCACCTGTCAGTCACTACACATTTACCCACACATCTCACTGTCGGTCACTACACATTTACCCACACATCATCACTGTCAGTCACTACAATTTACCCACACATCCACCTGTCAATCAACTACAAATTTTCCACACATTCACCTGTCAGTCACTACACATTACCACACACTCACCTGTCAGTCACTACACATTTACCCACACATCTCACCTGTCAGTCACTACACATTTACCACACATCTCACTCGTCAGTCACAACATATTTACCACACATCATCACCTGTCAGTCACTACACATTTACCACACACATCACCTGTCAGTCATACACTTTTACCACAATCTCACCTGTCAGTCACTACACATTTACCCACACATCTCACCTGTCAGTCACTACACATTTACCACACATCTCACCTGTAGTCGCACTACACATTTACCCACACATCTCACCTGTCAGTCACTACACATTTATCCACAAAATCTCACCTGTCAGTCACTAAGCTTTTACCGACACATCTAACCTGTCAGTCACTACACATTTACCCAGACATCTCACCTGTCAGTCACTACAAATTTACCACACATCTCACTGTCAGTCACTACACATTTACAACATATCACCTGTCAGTCACTACACATTTACCCACACATCTCACCTGTCAGTCACTACACATTTACCCACACATCTCACCTGTCAGTCACTACACATTACCCAACATCTCACCTGTCAGTCACTACACATTTACCCACACATCTCACCTGTCAGTCACTACTTATTACCCACACATCTCACTTCCTCATCATTACACATTTACCCACACATCTCACTGTCAGTCACTACACATTTACCCACACATCTCAACCTGTCAGTCACTACACATTTACCTACACATCTCACCTGTCCGGTCACTACACATTTACCTACACATCTCACCTGTCAGTCACTACACATTTACCTACACATCTCACCTGTCGGTCACTAACATTTACCTACACATCTCACCTGTCAGTCACTACACATTTACTACACATCTCACCTGTCAGTCATTACACATTTTCCACTCTCACCTGTCAGTCACTACACATTTTACCTACACATCTCACCTGTCAGTCACTACACATTTACCTACACATCTCACCTGTCAGTCATTAACACATTTTCCACATCTCACCTGTCAGTCACTACACATTTACCTACACATCTCACCTGTCGGTCACTACACATTTACCTACACATCTCACCTGTCGGTCACTACACATTTACCTACACCATCTCACCTGTCGGTCACTAAACATTTACCTACAATCTCACCTGTCGGTCACTAAACATTTACCCACACATCTCACCTGTCAGTCACTACACATTTACCCACATCTCTACATGTGCACAGACCTGTTAGTGCTGAATCTTTGTGTGCATGCGCTCATCTTTCAGCCATCGAAAGCCCGTTGTTGGACTTAGGCCTTCCCCAGCTGCTTCCATTCACTTCGTTCCAGCTCTCTTCCTCTCCAGTTCTTGTCAAATCCATCTAGATCGTTTGTACATCTAGTTTTCTGTCTTCCTCTATTGCAGTGCCGTCTCTTGATATCCAGAACGTGATTTTTGTTGTCCAACGATTGTCTATTCTCCGGGTGAGATGTTCTGCCCAGCTCCATTTCAGTTTGTTGATGGTTTCAAGGATGTCTCGCACTTTTGTTCTTTGATCCACTGAGCCGTTTTGCGATCTTTCCAGGTGATACCAAACATGATTCTTTCATGTGCTCACTGCATGGTTCTTTGTTTCAAAGCGAGTTTTTTCGTTGGATTCCACGTTTCTGCACACGCTCGCTGAACATCAAATACGCACGTTAAAGATCCTGTAAGTCATGCCAGCGTCTGTTGTTCCATGGAAGCACATTAAACACACAGCACCGAAAATGGAGCATGTAAACTGTCCAGCCACATACCACCTGCACAAATAAATGAAATTAAGGAAACGAAAATAAGTAAAATAAAGGAAATGAATTGTTTCAACGTAAAATATGCTACGATACTTTGGTCACATACAGTATTTTAAGTTCCTTAGAAAAAGTTCGGGATTTCAAATATTTTGGCTCTGTAAAAACCGATGATGGAACCTGCTCCAAAGACATCAAAATAAGAACTGGAATGTCAAAGCAAAAAATGGTCCAACTGAACAACATCTGGAAAGACAGAGGCACACCAAATGGCCTGAAATTTAAACTTTTAAAATGTTTCATCTGGCCAGTCATGATTTATGGCTGCGAAGCCTGGACTCTCAGAAAAGCTAATTGCAGAAGAATTTAGGCAGCAGAGACGTGGTTTTATTGGAGACTACTACGTGTCAAATGGACAGACAGAAGAACTAATGAAAGTGTCCTGGAAGAACTTGATACCA
>JAPXFY010000031.1:4608635-4611135 GCA_030674185.1 Monoplex corrugatus | reverse complement strand
GGGGGGCCGGGCCACATCCAGGTCATGACTCCTGGATGCCCTTCTGCTGTTGTCTATTTTTTTTTTTTTTTTCCCACGCCGGGGATCGAACCTGGGCGATTCTGCGCTTCAGAACTGCGGTACGCGGTTTTACAATACAATACAATACAATACAATACAATACAATACTTTATTTGTATAGCGCAAAATCTTGATAAAATCAAATCTAAGCGCTAAAACAGACACACACGCACACACACACACACACACACACACACACACACACACACACACACACACACACACACACACACACACACACACACACACGCACACGGCTAAAATGGGGAGAAAGAATAAAAGCAATGGAAAATTATAGAGAGCATATTATGCTGGTGATATTGTTCAGTATAAGTACATTCACTCCTTTCTCTTCTTTTCTCTGTCATTTCAAGTCTTCTTTCGTATTTTCAGGTCTGTTTGTCGCTTTCTCCTGCATCTGCCGTTCTCTCCTAAGCTGAGCAGCCTCCAGGCAAATGGATGCTGTCCCACCACCGCAATCTGCCTTCTTCATTGGGTGCTTGGAGATAAGGAAAATCTGTCCCTCGACGCCGAAGTCAACAGGCGTATTGGCATGGCTGCAGCAACCTCAGGCCCCCCTTACTGCTCGCATCTGGGAGAACCCAAAGCTCGCAACTCCGACCAAGATGGCGGTGTGCAATGCCTGCATCATCAGCACTCTACTATATGGCAGAGAAACAAGGACAGCACCTGCATCGTCTGCACTGTACTGTATGGCAGAGAAACATGGACAACATATGTCACCTGTATCATCAGCATTGTACTGTATGGCAGAGAAACATGGACAACATATGTCACCTGTATCATCAACACCCTACTGTATGACAGTTAAACATGGACAACATATGTCACCTGTATCATCAACACCCTACTGTATGGCAGAGAAACATGGACAACATATGCCACCTGTATCATCAACACCCTACTGTATGGCAGAGAAACATGGACAACATATGTCACCTGTATCATCAGCACTGTACTGTATGACAGTTAAACATGGACAACATATGTCACCTGTATCATCAACACTGTACTGTATGGCAGTTAAACATGGACAACATATGTCATCTGTATCATCAGCACTGTACTGTATGGCAGTTAAACATGGACAACATATGCCACCTGTATCATCAGCACTGTACTGTATGGCAGTTAAACATGGACAACATATGCCACCTGTATCATCAGCACTGTACTGTATGGCAGAGAAACATGGACAACATATGTCACCTGTATCATCAACACCCTACTGTATGACAGAGAAACATGGACAACATATGTCACCTGTATCATCAGCACTGTACTGTATGGCAGAGAAACATGGACAACATATGTCACCTGTATCATCAGCACTGTACTGTATGGCAGAGAAACATGGACAACATATGTCACCTGTATCATCAGCACTGTACTGTATGACAGTTAAACATGGACAACATATGTCACCTGTATCATCAACACTGTACTGTATGACAGTTAAACATGGACAACATATGTCACCTGTATCATCAGCACTGTACTGTATGACAGTTAAACATGGACAACATATGTCACCTGTATCATCAGCACTGTACTGTATGACAGAGAAACATGGACAACATATGTCACCTGTATCATCAACACTGTACTGTATGGCAGTTAAACATGGACAACATATGTCACCTGTATCATCAACACTGTACTGTATGACAGAGAAACATGGACAACATATGTCACCTGTATCATCAACACTGTACTGTATGACAGAGAAACATGGACAACATATGTCACCTGTATCATCAACACTGTACTGTATGGCAGTTAAACATGGACAACATATGTCACCTGCATCATCAACACCCTACTGTATGGCAGAGAAACATGGACAACATATGTCACCTGTATCATCAGCACTGTACTGTATGACAGTGAAACATGGACAACATATGTCACCTGCATCATCAACACTGTACTGTATGACAGTGAAACATGGACAACATATGTCACCTGTATCATCAACACCCTACTGTATGACAGTTAAACATGGACAACATATGTCACCTGTATCATCAGCACTGTACTGTATGACAGTTAAACATGGACAACAAATGCCACCTGTATCATCAACACTGTACTGTATGACAGTTAAACATGGACAACAAATGCCACCTGTATCATCAACACCCTACTGTATGGCAGAGAAACATGGACAGCCTACGCCAAACAAAAGCGAAATCTGAACATTTTTCACATGCGTTGCCTTCGCCGCGTCCTTGGCATCAAGTGGAGTGACAAAATACCAAACGCCCAGCTTCTAGCATGCGCTGGTCTCCCCATCATGCACACATTGCCCAGACAACGCAGGCTGTGCTGGCTTGGCCATGTGCGCCTGATGGAAGATGGCTGTATCCTAAAAGACATCCTTTATGGTGAACTAGTCTCTGGCAAGAGATCTGTTGGC
>JAPXFY010000031.1:4561135-4603635 GCA_030674185.1 Monoplex corrugatus | reverse complement strand
CTGCTATTGGTAACCACGTAACACGCCGTTCTCTGCCACTGGTACCCATGTAACACGCCGTTAACTGCTACTGGTAACCATGTAACACGCCGTTAACTGCTACTGGTAACCATGTAACACGCCGTTAACTGCTACTGGTAACCACGTAACACACCGTTAACTGCTACTGGTACCCATGTAACACGCCGTTAACTGCTACTGGTACCCACGTAACACGCCGTTAACTGCTACTGGTAACCACGTAACACGCCGTTAACTGCTACTGGTAACCATGTAACACGCCGTTAACTGCTACTGGTAACCACGTAACACGCCGTTAACTGCTACTGGTAATCATGTAACACGCCGTTAACTGCTACTGGTAACCACGTAACACGCCGTTAACTGCTACTGGTAACCATGTAACACGCCGTTAACTGCTACTGATAACCACGTAACACGCCGTTAACTGCTACTGGTAACCACGTAACACGCCGTTAACTGCTACTGGTAACCACGTAACACACCGTTAACTGCTACTGGTAACCACGTAACACGCCGTTAACTGCTACCGGTAACCATGTAACACGCCGTTAACTGCTACTGGTAACCACGTAACACACCGTTAACTGCTACTGGTAACCACGTAACACGCCGTTAACTGCTACTGGTAACCACGTAACACGCCGTTAACTGCTACTGGTAACCACGTAACACGCCGTTCTCTGCCACTGGTAACCATGTAACACGCCGTTAACTGCTACTGGTAACCACGTAACACACCGTTAACTGCTACTGGGAACCATGTAACACGCCGTTAACTGCTATTGGTAACCACGTAACACGCCGTTAACTGCTACTGGTAACCACGTAAACACACCGTTAACTGCTACTGGTAACCACGTAACACGCCGTTAACTGCTACTGGTAATCACGTAACACGCCGTTAACTGCTACTGGTAACCATGTAACACGCCGTTAACCGCTACTGGTAACCACGTAACACACCGTTAACTGCTACTGGTAACCACGTAACACGCCGTTAACTGCTACTGGTAACCACGTAACACGCCGTTCTCTGCTACTGGTAATCATGTAACACGCCTTCTCTGCTACTGGTAACCACGTAACACGCCGTTAACTGCTACTGGTAACCATGTAACACGCCGTTAACTGCTACTGGTAACCACGTAACACGCCGTTAACTGCTACTGGTAACCACGTAACACGCCGTTAACTGCTACCGGTAACCATGTAACACGCCGTTAACTGCTACTGGTAACCACGTAACACACCGTTAACTGCTACTGGTAACCACGTAACACGCCGTTAACTGCTACTGGTAACCACGTAAACACGCCGTTAACTGCTACTGGTAACCACGTAACACGCCGTTCTCTGCTACTGGTAATCATGTAACACGCCGTTCTCTGCTACTGGTAACCACGTAACACGCCGTTAACTGCTACTGGTAACCATGTAACACGCCGTTAACTGCTACTGGTAACCACGTAACACGCCGTTAACTGCTACTGGTAACCATGTAACACGCCGTTAACTGCTATTGGTAACCATGTAACACGCCGTTAACTGCTACTGGTAACCATGTAACACGCCGTTAACTGCTACTGGTAACCATGTAACACGCCGTTAACTGCTACTGGTAACCATGTAACACGCCGTTAACTGCTATTGGTAACCACGTAACACGCCGTTAACTGCTACTGGTAACCACGTAACACACCGTTAACTGCTACTGGTAACCACGTAACACGCCGTTAACTGCTACTGGTAACCACGTAACACACCGTTAACTGCTACTGGTAACCATGTAACACGCCGTTAACTGCTACTGGTAACCACGTAACACGCCGTTAACTGCTACTGGTAATCACGTAACACGCCGTTCTCTGCTACTGGTAACCATGTAACACGCCGTTCTCTGCTACTGGTAATCATGTAACACGCCGTTAACTGCTACTGGTAACCATGTAACACGCCGTTAACTGCTACTGGTAACCACGTAACACGCCGTTAACTGCTACTGGTAATCACGTAACACGCCGTTAACTGCTACTGGTAACCATGTAACACGCCGTTAACTGCTACTGATAACCACGTAACACACCGTTAACTGCTACTGGTAACCACGTAACACGCCGTTAACTGCTACTGGTAACCACGTAACACGCCGTTCTCTGCTACTGGTAATCATGTAACACGCCGTTCTCTGCTACTGGTAACCACGTAACACGCCGTTAACTGCTACTGGTAACCATGTAACACGCCGTTAACTGCTACTGGTAACCACGTAACACGCCGTTAACTGCTACTGGTAACCACGTAACACGCCGTTAACTGCTACCGGTAACCATGTAACACGCCGTTAACTGCTACTGGTAACCACGTAACACACCGTTAACTGCTACTGGTAACCACGTAACACGTCGTTAACTGCTACTGGTAACCACGTAACACGCCGTTCTCTGCTACTGGTAATCATGTAACACGCCGTTCTCTGCTACTGGTAACCACGTAACACGCCGTTAACTGCTACTGGTAACCATGTAACACGCCGTTAACTGCTACTGGTAACCACGTAACACGCCTTTCTCTGCTACTGGTACCCATGTAACACGTCTTTCTCTGCTACTGGTACCCATGTAACACGTCTTTCTCTGCTACTGGTAACCATGTAACACGCCGTTCTCTGCTACTGGTAACCATGTAACACGTCTTTCTCTGCTACTGGTAACCATGTAACACGCCGTTAACTGCTACTGGTAACCATGTAACACGTCTTTCTCTGCTACTGGTAACCATGTAACACGCCGTTCTCTGCTACTGGTAACCATGTAACACGTCTTTCTCTGCTACTGGTAACCATGTAACACGCCGTTCTCTGCTACTGGTAACCATGTAACACGCCGTTCTCTGCTACTGGTAACCATGTAACACGTCTTTCTCTGCTACTGGTAACCATGTAACACGTCTTTCTCTGCTACTGGTAACCATGTAACACGTAATGCTACCAATTTTGAAGAACAAGGTCTCCCAACAGTGTAAAAATCGCTACTCACAGTTCCGTAGCTTTCGATGGCGTTCTCGCCATCTTCGTCAGCGCTCTAATGCTGTCTGCGTGAATCTCTACTCAGATCTCGCGAACATGGGATGAACCCAGTTCACGAGATCGAATCAGAGAATGGTACACCGGGGGCAGGGTGTAACGGCCCCGGTCCCTGTTGAGCGGGGGGTTGGTGGCTGCGATGTAGATGGCCTCCTTGACTCCTCGCTGGAACCACTTATTTTCTCTGTCCAGGATGTTGACATTGTCCGCACTGAATTGATGTTTTTCGGCGTGTAGGTGAGCTCCTACTGGAGAAGAGTCCCTCTTGTGTTCTGTTAGTCTCTTCTGAAGGGGGCGTTCAGTTTCACCGACATAATGTTGGTTACAGTCCTGGCAGTCTATTCTGTATATAATGCCAGCTTTGTCGAGTTTGCTGGTTTTGTCCTTGGGGGTGACCAGCTGGCTGCGTATGGTGTTGGAAGGTTTGGAATGTACAGCCACCCCCAGTTTTCTGATCTTTCTGGACAGAGCGTCACTCACACCTCCTACGTATGGGATGGTGATGTGTCCCTTGCGCTGGTGTTGTTTCACTGGCTGTTGGGATGCGGTGTTGGATTTCCTGCCTCCCGGGCTGTTCCAGGCCCACTTTTTGTAGCCCGAGATGGTGAGCACTTTTTTCAGGTGGTTTGTCTCCTTGTCTTTTGCCTCTTGGGTACTGCATATGGTGTTAGCTCTGTGGGTAAGGGTTCGAATCACTCCCAGTTTGTGTTCA
The DNA here is from genome assembly GCA_030674185.1 of Monoplex corrugatus. NCBI lineage: Eukaryota > Metazoa > Mollusca > Gastropoda > Littorinimorpha > Ranellidae > Monoplex > Monoplex corrugatus. Next base: position 4,599,817 of record JAPXFY010000031.1, on the reverse strand, counting down.
AGGGGCTGGTGGCTGTCGAACTGTAAATATTGGTCCGTATGAGTTGGTTTACGGTAGACCGAGAAGGATAGAATGCCATCAGTTCTGGTGATGAGGGTGTCCAGCATGGCTATGGAGTTGTTCTGTTCCACTTCCCTCGTGAATTTGATAGCTGGGTGTTGGTTGTTCAGATGTTCTGTGAACTGTTCGACCAGTTGCTGGGGGAGGATAGTCATGGTGTCGTCTACGTAGCGCCCCCAGTATCGTGGTGGGGAGTGGAAAGAAGCCAATGCTTTCTCTTCAAAATCCTCCATGAACAGGTTGGCTACTATTGGGCTTACTGGGGAGCCCATGGCTGCTCCTTCTTTTTGTTGGTAGAATTCACCTTGGAAGGTGAAGTAGGTGGTGGTGAGGCAGCAGGACAAGAGTTCACATACGTCGTTCACTGTGAGAGATGTACGTTGGTGGAGGGTTTGGTCGTTTTGTAACCTTCGGCGTATGATCTCTATGCTTTCTTTCACTGGTACGCTGGTAAATAGGGCAGAGACATCATATGACACAAGGAGTTCATCATGAGCGAGGGTGTAGTTACTCAGTTTTTCCACTAGGTCAGCACTGTTGTGGATGTGATGATCTGTGTGTCCTACGAGAGGTGATAGGATGTCCGCCACAAATCTAGCCGTCTCATACATGATGGAACCTCTGGATGCGACTATGGGACGGAGGGGGACTTCTTTCTTGTGGACTTTGGGTAGACCATAGAACTTGGGGACGTCGGACACAGTTGGGTATAATTTCCTGTACTGTTCTAATGACAGGCGGTCCGTCTCTTTCAGGCGTTTCAGTGTGTCTTTCAGTTTGTTGGAAAACTTGGAAGTAGGATCTTTCTTGAGGCGTTCATATGTTGTAGTATCTTCCAGAAGTTTGCTTGCCTTCTCATAGTACATGGGTCTAGGCATGATGACTGTGGCACGACCTTTGTCAGCTGGTAGGATCATCGTGGCGTGTTCGTTCTTTAAATCCGCCAGAGCCCGTCTTTGGTCCGGTGTTAAGTTGGATTTCGGTAGTTTGGCCTGTTTCATGATTCTGACACAGTCTGATCTTAAGTGTGTGGCTTCTTCTGAATTAGGGCCAATATACCTGCAAGCTGTTTCAATGCTTGTGATGAGGTCTACCACTGGAAGCTTGTTAGGGGCTACGGCGAAATTTAGTCCTTTCTCTAGTACTTCCTGTTCTGGTTTAGTGAGTTGGCGATCTGATAGATTGATCACCCACCTCTCTTTGGTCTTTCTTTTTGTTTCTTCCGGTACAGGTGTAATCTCGCTTTTGTCATTCTGTTGTCTCCTGTTGTTTTTTGGTGCTAGAAGTTCGAATTTCTTTCGATGGCGTTGGCGTACTTTGTCCCATTCTATTCGTCGTGTGTTGTTTAGCCACTCTTTGATTTCGGAGAGCATAGCATCTGGTAGTGTGCTAGAGCTCAGTCTTTCCTCGAGGTCTTGGATTTTCCCTTCCAGACAAGTGATGCGGGTGTTTGTTGGAAAACTTGGAAGTAGGATCTTTCTTGAGGCGTTCATATGTTGTAGTATCTTCCAGAAGTTTGCTTGCCTTCTCATAGTACATGTAACACGTCTTTCTCTGCTACTGGTAACCATGTAACACGCCGTTCTCTGCTACTGGTAACCATGTAACACGTCTTTCTCTGCTACTGGTAACCATGTAACACGCCGTTCTCTGCTACTGGTAACCATGTAACACGCCGTTAACTGCTACTGGTAATCATGTAACACGCCGTTAACTGCTACTGGTAACCATGTAACACGCCGTTAACTGCTACTGGTAACCATGTAACACGCCGTTAACTGCTACTGGTAACCATGTAACACGCCGTTCTCTGCTACAGGTAACCACGCAACACGCCGTTCTCTGCTACTGGTAACCACGTAACACGCCGTTCTCTGCTACTGGTAACCGCGTAACACGCCGTTCTCTGCTACAGGTAACCATGTAACACATCTTTCTCTGCTACTGGTAACCACGTAACACGCCGTTCTCTGCTACTGGTAACCACGTAACACGCCGTTCTCTGCTACAGGTAACCACGTAACACGCCGTTCTCTGCTACTGGTAACCGCGTAACACGCCGTTCTCTGCTACTGGTAACCACGTAACACGTCTTTCTCTGCTACTAGTAACCATGTAACACGCCGTTCTCTGCTACTGGTAACCACGTAACACGCCGTTCTCTGCTACTGGTAACCATGTAACACATCTTTCTCTGCTACTGGTAACCATGTAACACGCCGTTAACTGCTACTGGTAACCACGTAACACGCCGTTCTCTGCTCTGGTAATCATGTAACACGCCGTTCTCTGCTACTGGTAACCATGTAACACGCCGTTAACTGCTACTGGTAACCACGTAACACGCCGTTCTCTGCTACTGGTAACCATGTAACACGCCGTTAAATGCTACTGGTAACCATGTAACACGCCGTTAACTGCTACTGGTAACCATGTAACACGCCGTTCTCTGCTCTGGTAATCATGTAACACGCCGTTCTCTGCTACTGGTAACCATGTAACACGCCGTTCTCTGCTCTGGTAATCATGTAACACGCCGTTCTCTGCTACTGGTAACCATGTAACACGTCTTTCTCTGCTACAGGTAACCACGTAACACGCCGTTCTCTGCTACTGGTAATCCACGTAACACGCCGTTAACTGCTACTGGTAATCATGTAACACGCCGTTAACTGCTACTGGTAACCACGTAACAGGCCGTTAACTGCTACTGGTAATCATGTAACACGCCGTTAACTGCTACTGGTAACCACGTAACACGCCGTTAACTGCTACTGGTACCCATGTAACACGCCGTTAACTGCTACTGGTAACCATGTAACACGCCGTTCTCTGCTACTGGTAACCACGTAACACGCCGTTAACTGCTACTGGTAACCACGTAACACGCCGTTCTCTGCTACTGGTAACCACGTAACACGCCGTTCTCTGCTACTGGTAACCACGTAACACGTCTTTCTCTGCTACTGGTAACCATGTAACACATCTTTCTCTGCTACTGGTAACCACGTAACACGCCGTTCTCTGCTACTGGTACCCATGTAACACGTCTTTCTCTGCTACTGGTAACCACGTAACATGCCGTTCTCTGCTACTGGTACCCATGTAACACGCCGTTAACTGCTACTGGTAACCACGTAACACGCCGTTAACTGCTACTGGTACCCATGTAACACGCCGTTCTCTGCTACAGGTAACCATGTAACACGCCGTTCTCTGCTACTGGTAACCACGTAACACGCCGTTCTCTGCTACTGGTACCCATGTAACACGCCGTTAACTGCTACTGGTAACCATGTAACACGCCGTTCTCTGCTACAGGTAACCATGTAACACGCCGTTTCTGCTACTGGTAACCACGTAACACGCCGTTCTCTGCTACTGGTAACCACGTAACACGCCGTTCTCTGCTACTGGTACCCATGTAACACGTCTTTCTCTGCTACTGGTAACCATGTAACACGCCGTTCTCTGCTACTGGTACCCATGTAACACGCCGTTAACTGCTACTGGTACCCATGTAACACGCCTTTAACTGCTACTGGTACCCATGTAACACGCCGTTAACTGCTACTGGTAACCATGTAACACACCGTTAACTGCTACTGGTACCCATGTAACACGCCGTTAACTGCTACTGGTAACCATGTAACACGCCGTTAACTGCTACTGGTAACCATGTAACACGCCGTTAACTGCTACTGGTAACCATGTAACACACCGTTAACTGCTACTGGTACCCATGTAACACGCCGTTAACTGCTACTGGTAACCATGTAACACGCATTAACTGCTACTGTAACCACGTAACACGCCGTTTAACTGCTACTGGTAACCATGTAACACGCCGTTAACTGCTACTGGTAACCATGTAACACGCCGTTAACTGCTACTGGTAACCATGTAACCCAGGACTACCTGCCGCACGTGGGGAGTGAACCCTCTCCCTCCACCCCCACCCCCACCCACCCAAAATACGATCTGGAGAGGGATGAGCTATATCAGGTATAACTTGCCATCTAAAATGTATCGGCGCTAAAGTCTTCTCATCTGAAGTCGTTAATCATTTTTCCTCTCTGTCACATTCCTCTAATCTTGCCAGTCCATATAAACCAGTCTTGTGCCAGCTTCTACATGATCATGATCAAGCGCCCCAAACCAACCATTCACATTATGTCTTAGCTCTCATCTGTATCCTGGTACACAAATGAAGTATGGGGTAGCGAAACAAGCTTGTGGATGTGCTGAACGCCTGTGGCGGTCCTCTAAACTTGTTGTAGTTATTCTTAGATTGTCAAGGACACGTGAAAAAAGTTTCCAAAATGATTTGAAAAAGCCCAAACTGCAATGTTGCTTACCCGGGTCCATGAATGTACATCTACAAAACGTTTATTTTATGTCATGTCTGATCGTTTGGGTATTCCCAACGCAAACACACAGACACAGACACAGACACACTACATATATGTATATATGTTATATGTGTGTATGTGAGTGAGTGTGTGTGTGTGTGTATGTGTGCGTGTGTAGATAGATAGAGATAGATAGATAGAAGTAGATACACAGATGTATAGTGATAGATAGATAGTAGATAGATAGATAGATAGATAGATAGATAGATAGATAGATAGATAGATAGATAGATAGATAGATAGATAGATAGATAGATAGATGATGATAGATAGATAGATATAGATAGATAGATAGATAGATAGATTTACGCGAGTTTTTTTTTAAAGGGAGATTAAAAATAAAAACAAGAATAATGAATACCAAATATTTTCTGGGTGTATTAAATGCAGTCCATACTCATATAAAGAAAGTCTTTGAAGAAGCATCCACCTGTATCATGGTGAAGAATATGCCACTACATGCTGTTTAAAACACAGGTAGATATTGCGCTCAAATAACTGAGACTGTCATAAGTCCATGCACAACATGGATCACTCCATATTGTGGTTATTTATTGTCCAGCAAATCTGCCTGAGATTCTAGCCATTTTAATAACTCTAACTCATGGGATTTTCTTCGTTTTTCTGCCAGTGTGTTGAAGGTATATATAAAGGGATTCAGAGCAGAATTTAAGGGCAGTACGAAAATAGCCAAGGCCACGTTCACCTCCCCAGGGATGGGAGTACCAGCCAATGCCAAAAATCCACACAACCCAATGGGGAACCAGCACATGAAGTCTGTTACAGCTACAGTGATCAACCGCCGTGCTATGGTTATGTCTCGTGATGCTTTGGTCGTATTGGTTGTCAGTGCATTCTTCTGTATTGACCAGTAGATAAATGCTTGACCAGCTGAGATTAGAGCAAACAGAATAAAATTAAAGACGATCAAAACACCGAAGGAATAAAACCGCCCTTTAAAAGTTTTGTGAGTGACAGGTAGTGGAATGCAGATACCTGTCTGACTGTAGAACTCCCAGTGTGATGTCACAGGAAGTAAAGGCAACAATGCAATAAGCCAGCAAACCAACCAAGTCAACAGACAAGCCACTGCTGCTGTTGTTCTCTCAAATCGCAAGGTGCTGAATGGAAAGCCAAGGACAATGAAGCGATCCAGTGTGATGAGCCAGATGGTTAGAGCTGATACCTCACTGGACAGCAGAGACAGAAAACCAGCCACCTTACAAGCCACACTGCTTGTCCACGTGTCATCATAATAAAGATATCTACCACGGAACAGTTCATCAGCCACACCAATAATAGCAATGTAGACACCCATCAGAAAGTCAGCTATGGTCAGGTTGATGACAAACACAGTGAAGCCATTTAGAGACGTTTTCTTCTGTGCACACAAACGTACAACAAAACAAAAGATGTTACCAGTCACTGACAGACAGCTGATCAGCCAGAGAAACCCTCGATACATTCCTGATTGAAGTAAATCTTCACATGATGAAATGTCGTCTTTGGGAGAATAGCAAAACGTATCATCAAAGTTACGAGGTAGTATTTCATGACAACATAATTTGTGATTCAATGTTGATATGACACGTAGATGGAAAAGATTTTTAAATATGTTAGGTGGAAATGTTTTCACAGGACTACCTTCCATGTACAATGCAACTAACCATGGTGTGTACTGAAAACCTTCACTGCTAACAGTATTAATAGTAGTAAACGTTAAATTAAGTCTCTGCAAACAAGAGAACTGGGACAAGACTTTTGAGTCAAACACTGCCAGCGTGGTGAACGACAAATCTATTACTGTGAATGCAGTTTGTGAATATCAGACGAGGGCTCAGAACTGAGTGAAATGATAGGATTGTTGGACAGAAAGAGGGTTTGCAAATTTTCTAAACCAACAAAATATGTCATGTTGACATGTTGTAGTTTGTTGCTACTGAGATCAAAAAACTGCAAATTGGGTAATCTCATGTTAGAGAGGACAGTCAAAGAACACTGGACAAGAATCAAACGGATAAGATAGGTATGGTTACTCACATCAGACAGATTCATTCCTGTACCTGTGACATCCAAATAACGGAGCTGTGGGAAGAGGTCAGCAGAGAAAGGCTGATGACACAGAAAAGTGTGACCTTGACACAGACAGCCCGCAGGACAGATCATATCACACGACAATTCATCATCATACAGTGGGCAGTGAGGCCAGCTATCACACAGATGGTCACCATGTAGACATATTATAGAAGTTCTGCATCGAAAGAACCCTGGACACGACAATTCATTACATCCTTCTTCGTCCTCATGGTCCATACAGTCGTACATTCCATTGCATCGTGTGTAGACAGGCAGACAATCATTGAACTTACCAGGACAACGATAGTGGCTGTCAGGACAGGACTCATTGGACTTTATTGGGGTTGAAATAAAAATGTTGATACCATCGAAATGGACAAGAGCTGGAGATGGAAAAACTGGTACAAACTCATTGTTATTATATCTAGCGCTACCACAGTTCAGCTCATCTGATTCGTCCTGACAATGGAACGCTAGATCACAGACAACATCATAGGACACACACTGACCGCTGGTACAAGTAAACATGTTGACACAAGGAGCATGTTTACAGAAAGACTCGTCACTCTTGTCCTGACAGTCTTGTAGAAAGTCGCATACCAAGGTGTATGACAGCCTGATGACTTTATCATCACACATAAATAAAGGGACAAAAATGACGTGATCAACTGTTGAATCAAACCCACTATGCATGTGTGACAAGTGATCAGAAAAGGTACAAGAAGATCGGTGACCTTGACCACACACATCATACTGGTTTGAACCACACAATAGGAATGTGTGTGTCACGTGACCATCAGAACACGTCATCAGAGATTGTTGTGTGTGCAAAGTAAGAGTAGTCTTGGTCAACGTTATTGCTTGTGAAAGCCTGTGGGTCTGTTTTTTTCGAAATTGACAGATGAAAAAGGCATCCTCAATAAACTTATCACAGACTAACCTCTTATATTGACCCCACCATCTGATGATACATGATTTTTTTTCTCTTTTAATAAAATATTCATCTTTAAACTGAACAGAAATGGTGAAGGACGGTCCTGTCTTCACTACTAAGGTTTTTTCTGTACATGTTTGGAAAAGAGATGTCGCCAGCGGTCAAGCCGACCCAAACAATATTGGAGATATACCGATATGGATCGGTTAAATTCTCAACAACTTCACACCAATCATCCTGACATTTCGGCATGCCCACTGTGCCTCCTACTGACATACAGTACTCCTTAACTGCTTGGTAGTTTTGTACTTTATCTCTGCTCAGAGCTGAAACATGTACGAATTTGTAGCAATAGTTACAAAAAGGCACCAAACCCTGACAGTCAGAACTGCTGAAGGGACAGTGTTCTGTTTCATCCTGTCCATCTTCACACTCTGACTTCAGGTTACAGTCCAGGTGGTGCTGAAAGCTGGAATAGTGATCAACAGAACAATTGAACAAACCATTGGGTAATTTTTGTGGCCTTTGACTCTCAGGGTGAAAGGAAAAAAACAGTTTGAAACACGCAATATTCAGGCAGACGTTATTTCGGTATTGAACAATGATTTTGGGGATGTGGAACACACTATCATGCTTCCATGGTCTCTGGCTTGTCCACAATATGGTTTTAAATCCATTACTGTCATACATGTACTTATACAATTTAACATTTGTATGCATACGGTACTTCTCCAGATGTCTCAGACTGATCATGATAGCATGTCCATCTGGGACAGATATGCATCTGTTCATGTCGAAAGTTTGCTTGCCATAATTCCCTTTTGGTGTGATGAACCCTGATAAAGGTGATGTCTTCACCAACAGCAAAGAATCATTTCCTGAAAACAAACCAGCACTTCAATAGAAACACCAACCAGCAGACATCCCCTAAACCAATCAGCCACCCACCCAACCCACATCATTATCATCATCATCATCATCGTCGTCGTGCGTCGTCGTCGTCGTCATAATTATCATCATCGTCAACATCATCATCATGTGCCCTGCCATATAGCATTTGCGAAATATGAATCTGTTTTGTCCCTGCAAGTACAACTCCCACCCTCTTTTGTCTTTATCCACTCTGCAAGGCCGTCCAATATTTTCTCCGTGGGTCTACCTGGTGCTCTTCCCCCCTCCAGCTTTCCTGTTGTGACCAGGTGCTCTGATTTCTGTCTCATGAAATGCCCTTATGTGTTGCTTGTCTTTTCCTAATCTTCGTTATTGTTCTTCTTGTGTCTGCCTCCTTTAAGACTGTCTCATTTGTTTTCTTTGCTGTCCATGGAACACTTAACATTTTTTCTTTAAAAAAAAACAAATTTCAGCTGCCTCAATCTTGTTCTGACTTTGCGTGATGATTGTCCACACTGTACAACAGTATTGATTCTATGTAACACCGAAGAACTCTTTTCCTGATGTTAATTAATAGGCACTTGTTGGTAAGAACGCTTTCAATTTTCTTGAATGCTGTTTTACCTTGGCCAGTACTGCTGGCTATTTCTAATGCGCTTCTGCCGTCTGGTGAGATGACTGTTCCCATATACATGTATTTAGACTTATCCACTTGTCTCAATGTTGTGCCATTTGTTGTTATTTTGCATGAGGGGATTTCTTGTGTGTGTGTGTGTGTGTGTGTGTGTGTGTGTGTGTGTGTGTGTGTGTGTGTGTGTGTGTGTGTGTGTGTGTGTGTGTGTGTGCGTGCGCGTGCGTGTGCGTGTGCGTGTGCGTGTGCGTGGTTTGTTTGTTTGTTTGTTTGTTTGTCTGTTTGTTACTGATTATCATGACTTCAGTATTCTTGTTGTTTAGCTCCAGCCCTTTATTTCTGCTTTCTGTTTCTACACTATTCACAAGATTTTGTAGATCGTTTTGATTTTCTGCGGTTAGAACCGTGTCGTCTGCTTAACGAAGATTGTTCATAATATTTTTTCTCCAATTACGAATTAATTTACTTGTATCTACTCAGGCAGCTGGAGACGATGGCATAACAACTGAAGCCATCCATGTGTGCGGTGAAACCGGCATTCAGTGGCTCACCACCATCTTTCAGAAAGCTTGGGAGGAGAGAAAAGTACCAGAAGACTGGCAAAATGCAATAGTGGTGCCAATATGGAAGAAGAAGGGCAGCAAGAAAGACTGCAGTACCTACAGAGGCATATCACTACTCAGTCATGTAGGGAAAATGTACGCAAAGATCCTGGAGCAGCGCACTCGAGCGAAAACAGAACATCTCCTCAGTGACGCCCAATTTGGCTTCAGAAAAGGAAGAGGGTGCACCGATGCAATCTTTGCACTACGACAACTGTGCGAGAGGGCGATCGAATACGACCGAGATCTCCATCTTGTATTCGTTGATCAAGAAAAGGCCTTTGATCGAGTCAACAGAGACAAGCTATGGAAGGTCCTCGAGCAGTACGACGTCAAGGGCCAGCTGCTAGACAACATTCGGGCCATCTATGCCAACAGCAGGAGTGCAGTCCGCACCGCCAGTGGAACATCTGACTGGTTCCCAGTGACATCGGGAGTAAGGCAGGGCTGTAATCTCTCCCCTCTTCTCTTCGTGATCTATATGGATCAGATTACGAAGGAGGCAAACCCAGACCCTGAGGCACTCAATGAACTCATGTTTGCGGACGACCAGGCAATGGTGAACAATGACAAGATACAGCTACAGGAGCACACAGACCAGCTCAGTGAGAGCTGCGAGACATACGGCATGAAGATCAGCGTCAGCAAGACCGAGGTCATGACTGTCAGTAAGAGACCAAACAAACTGGATATCAACATCAACGGAACCCAGTTGAAGCAAGCCAGTGAATTTAAATACCTGGGCAGCATCTTCACTGAAAATGGCAAACTAGACAGAGAAATCGAGACCAGATGCCAGAAAGCCAACGCAGTCAGCTACCAACTTGCCCCTCTCCTGAAACACCCCAGCATTCCCACCAGCACTAAGGCGAAACTCATAAACACATTTTTCTACCAACGCTGACATACCAGTGCCAGACATAGTCCCTAACTAAAGTCCTCGAGAGAAAACTGGTCACCTGTGAAATGAAATGCCTGAGGAAAGCAGTAAACAAGACAAGGCGGGACAAGATCAGAAATGAGGTGATACGAGACATGGTAGGAGCAACACCAATCCTACAACACATCGAACATATGAGGATCAAGTGGTTCGGACACCTCACACGTATGCCCCTAAACCAACCAGCTCTTCGGGCATACAACACCAGATACTCTCGCTGGAGAGCCAGAGGAAGACCAAGACGACGATGGAGCGACTCTGTGGCAGACACCCTCAGAGCTCACGAGATGTCCCTTCTCCAGGCCACCCGCCTTGCTGCTGACAGACGACTGTATCTCCCCGCGACGCCCACCGGTACAAGCGGAAAGAAAAAGTAAAAGTAAGTAAAGTAAGTATCTACTCAATAAGTTTCTCGCCCTTTTCATTTTGTGTGCCAAGGCCATGAGGTTCAACTATGTCATCTACTTTTTCCTGTCCCACTTTAGCATTAAAATCTCTCATCATCATTGTAATGTCCCCGTGATTTACGCTAAGCCTTGGTTGTCTGTAATTCTTCGTGAAAGTTGTCAATTTCTTCCTCAGTATTTGCAGATGTTGGTGCATATGGATGATGTTGATATCAAATGGCTTGCCATCAGATCTAACTAATAAAACTCGGTCTGATATAGTCCAGTATCTCCACCAGAATATGTAACTGTATGCTTGCCTGATGTTATCATGCCTGCCCCCTTCCATCTCATCCCCCTAGTCCTAAAATATTCATGTTAAGCCTTTTCATCTCTATCTTGACATTTTTAAATTTTCCTTTTCGCAGTAATATTCTTTCATTCCTAGTAGCACTTTTTACATTTTGAATATGATCGCAGTAGCTTGAAGATGATCAGGTGTCACCTGCACAGCATGACATTCCTTACAGACGAAGGTGCTCTGTAGAAGCCTTTATTTACGTCGTTTTCTTTTCTTTTCTTTTCTTTCGGCTGGCCACATCTTCCACCCTCTCTGTCCTCAGCCACCCTGCAAGTCCGTCCAATATTTTCTCCCTGGGTCTACCTGGTGCTCTCTTTCCCTCCAGCTCTCCTGTTGTGACCAGGCGCTCTAATTCCCCTTTCCTCATAAAATGGCCCATAAATGTTACTTGTCTTTTCCTAATCTTTCTTATCAATGTTCTTCTTGCGTCTGCCTCCATCAAGACTGTCTCGTTTGTTTTCTTTGCCGTCCATGGAACTCTCAACATTCTTCTTAGAGACCACATTTCGGCTGCCTCAATCTCGTTCTGGCTTTGTGTGCTGACTGTCCACGTCTCACAACCGTATAACATCATCGGTTCTATATAACATTCAAGAACTCTCTTCCTGATGTTAACTGATAGGCAATTGTTGGTAAGAATGCTTTTCATCTTCGTTGAATGCAGTTTTGGCTTGGCTGATTCTGCTGGCTATTTCTGCTGTGCATCTGCTGTCTAATAAGACGACCGTTCCAAGATATTTAAACTTGTCAATATGTCTCAATGTTGTGCCATTTGCATGAAGTAAGTAGGTGAATAAATAAATACAAAATAAAGGAGTATGTAGAGTTGTAAACAGGTAAGAGATGAAAATAACAAATAACAGTAAATGCATGCATATACCATGCCCAACCACATGCCACACAGACTACACACATACTTCTACAAACACATCCATACGACACAGCATGATGGCGATAACAACGCAACAACAACAGCTACAACAACACTACATAACAGCTACAACAACAGCTACAACAACAGCTACAAACAACAGCTACAACAACAGCTACAACAACAGCAACAACACAGCAACAACAACAGCTACACAACAGCAACACAACATACAAACAGCTACAACAACAGCATACAACAACACAGCTACAACAACAGCAACAACACAGCAACAACAACAGCTACAACAACAGCAACACAACAGCTAAACAACAGCTACAACAACAGCTACAAAACAGCTACAACAACAGCAACAACAACAGCTACAACAACAGCTACACAACAGCAACAACAACAGCTACAACAACAGCACAACAACAGCTACAAAACAGCTACAACAACAGCTACAACAACAGCTACAACAACAGCTACAACAACAGCTACAACAACAGCTACAACAACAGCTACAACAACAGCTACAACAACAGCTACAACAACAGCTACAACAACAGCAACAACAACAGCTACAACAACAGCACAACAACAGCAAACAACAACAGCTACAACAACAGCTACAACAACAGCAACAACAACAGCTACAACAACAGCTACAACAACAGCTACAACAACAGCTACAACAACAGCTACAACAACAGCAACAACAACAGCTACAACAACAGCTACAACAACAGCAACAACAACAGCTACAACAACAGCTACAACAACAGCTACAACAACAGCTACAACAACAGCAACAACAACAGCTACAACAACAGCTACAACAACAGCAACAACAACAGCTACAACAACAGCTACAACAACAGCTACAACAACAGCTACAACAACAGCTACAACAACAGCTACAACAACAGCAACAACAACAGCTACAACAACAACACAGCTACAACAACAGCTACAACAACAGCTACAACAACAGCAACAACAACAGCTACAACAACAGCTACAACAACAGCTACAACAACAGCTACAACAACAGCTACAACAACAGCAACAACAACAGCTACAACAACAGCTACAACAACAGCTACAACAACAGCTACAACAACAGCTACAACAACAGCTACAACAACAGCTACAACAACAGCAACAACAACAGCAACAACAACAGCTACAACAACAGCTACAACAACAGCTACAACAACAGCTACAACAACAGCTACAACAACAGCAACAACAACAGCTACAACAACAGCTACAACAACAGCAACAACAACAGCAACAACAACCGCTACAACAACAGCAACAACAACAGCAACAACAACAGCTACAACAACAGCTACAACAACAGCAACAACAACAGCAACAACAACCGCTACAACAACAGCAACAACAACAGCAACAACAACAGCTACAACAACAGCAACAACAACAGCTACAACAACAGCTACAACAACAGCAACAACAACAGCAACAACAACCGCTACAACAACAGCTACAACAACAGCAACAACAACAGCTACAACAACAGCTACAACAACAGCTACAACAACAGCAACAACAACAGCTACAACAACAGCAACAACAACAGCTACAATAACAGCTACAACAACAGCTACAATAACAGCTACAACAACAGCAACAACAACAGCAACAACAACAGCAACAATAACAGCTACAACAACAGCTACAATAACAGCTACAACAACAGCTACAACAACAGCTACAACAACAGCTACAACAACAGCAACAACAACAGCTACAACAACAGCTACAACAACAGCAACAACAACAGCAACAACAACAGCAACAACAACAGCTACAACAACAGCAACAACAACAGCAACAACAACAGCTACAACAACAGCTACAACAACAGCTACAACAACAGCTACAACAACAGCAACAACAACAGCAACAACAACAGCAACAACAACAGCAACAACAACAGCTACAACAACAGCTACAACAACAGCTACAACAACAGCTACAACAACAGCTACAACAACAACACCAGCAAAGAAGAAACACAATGTATACATAACTTATGATAAACTTATATATCTGGATAACACTGAATAAACAGCCCACAAACACATACACAGACGGTTTGGCAAACTTGCTCGTTCTTCAGTTGTCTTCTTCTTTTCTTCATTTTTCCTTTATCTCTGTTTCAGGAAAATCCCAAACACTTTCCATTCCATGCTGAGTGTAAGAGTCTGTGCAGTGTTACTTTTGATATGATACTAACGTTGGTCTGATTAATAATAGCTCTTGTTTTTCCTTTCATAGTGGATTTCCGGCCACTTCCTCTATCTATTCGTTTTTGGGTAAGACGTCCGGTGGTATAATGATTCACTTTTTGTTTACGAAGGTATGATTTAAAGCGTCTAAGGACCTCAGACTTTCCCAGATGGAGAATTTTTGTCGTAGTGGCATTGCCCACAAGTTTATCGGCCCGTTCATTTCCCTTAACACCAGCGTGTCCAGGGCAGTAGATCTATGTGAGACTTTTTAGGTTGATACTGTTCATTGCTTTGTGCCATTCTGGGGTCCCTATTCCATTTTGTACTTTTTGAAGTTGATTCACTGAGTCAGTCAGGATTAAGGCTTGGCTTTCTTTCATGTCATCATCCAGTCAGGTTAACCCTTGTAGTGCATGTGTGACTGCATCAATTTCCACCGTTAGACAGGAGGTTGTGATATCATGTGTAGCGTTTTCTTCATGTTTGGTGTTTTCATTGTGTTTGACAGTGAAGCCACATCCAGATTTGTTATTGGTGACTGAGCCATCCGTGTATATGATTATATCTTTGGGGTTGCAGCTTAGTTGCTCCATGAGTAGCTGAATTTCTGCATTTGTTTTCCCTTGAGGCCATTCACGACAGTGTCTCCCTAGATTTTCTGGGTATGATAGTTTTGTGCAGATTGTTGAAACGGTTTGGATGTTTTTCCCATTCCTTTGTCCCTTTGAGTTTTGTCAGTTGACACTCATGCTGAATGGAGTCTTCTGCCTGTCCCATCCATGATTTTCCACGTTGAAGTCTATTGCCTTTTGCTGTTCGGACTATCTGGTGGAGTGGGTTTTCTGGCTTCTTCAATGCCCTGAAATATGCCTTTACTTGTTACATTTTGTGTCTTGACTGTACTGAAGGAAGGTCGAGCAGGTATCACATAGTCTCCGTGGGTGTGTGCCTTTTGTGGTTCCGAGGATCACTTTCATTGCTTCGTTTTGTATTCTTTCTAGTTTTAGCAGGTTTGTCTGTGACAACGTAGTGAGGCCCAGTCCATAATGGATGACACTCAGTATTACAGCTTGGTATAGTTGAAAGAGACGATGTTGTTCAATGCCTTTAGTTGCCATTGCTTTCAGGATTGAAAAGTCTTTTTACATTTAAGTGTAGTGGTTTCCACATGTTTTCTGAAGGTTAACATTCCATCAAAACTGATGCCAAGGTATGGTAAGTTGTTTGTTCGCTCGATATTGGTTCCTCTGAACGTAACTGAAGGACACTTTTCACTGGCTGCTTTGTTGTCAAGGGTGCAGAACAGTACCTGTACCTTGGTGAGGTTGATTGCCGATCTGGTTTCTTGACACCACTGATCTATGTTGTTTAACTGTTCTTGGACTGCTTTGTTTCTTTCTGATGCATTCTTACCTGTCTTGTAGATGAGTCCGTCATCAGCAAAAGTGAGGATATGGGCTGGTCCTATCGAAGGCTTTATGTAGAGGTTGACGTGCAGACAACCGCTCTGTGAAAAAGAGACTCTGGTCAGGTTCAAGTCATTTAAAAATTTCATTGATGGAGTGTTTTACCTAATAGCAAATGTCGTGATTTTAACACTTGCAATAGTCTCTCTTCCTGTTCTTGTCGTCGTCGCAGTGCTACAACAGTCCATATGTACAGCAGAGGGTTGACTACACAGTTGAGAGGGAGCAAAAATACAACCACGGTCACATGAGCCTTGTCTGAGGCATTACTGCCATCTAAGGTCATCATACTGGTCAGACCGATGGAGAACCAGCACACAGCATCTGTTACAGCCACGTTTATCAATAGGTGAACTGAGGAATAAATCAATTTCTTTGCCGGATCCATTAGGATTGGATGGATTGGTGTTCGTCTGTAAATGATGACTTGACCAACGACCACAACAGTGTACAGGAAACAGTTAAACACGACAGTGACAGTGAACCACCTGAACTCTTCTTTGGAGTTACTGTCAGACAGAGCCAGACGACACAGACCAGACTGGCCATCAAGGCCCCAGTGCGACAGTCCAGGAAGAAAAGGTATCACAGACAACAAAAGTCCAACACACCACGTCACTGCACAAGCTGCAGCTGTCAGACGTCTATTGAATGTCCGCATAGTTAAGGGGAAACAAAGGACAATGATGTGATCCAGTGTCATGAACCAGAGGATCAGAACTGACACCTCACTGGACAGAAGGGAAAGAAACCCAGCCACCTTACAAGTCAAACTACTGATCCATGTTTTTTCAAAGTAGATGTATTGTCCATAGAATATTTCATTGGCCACTGTTAATATGCTGACGTGATTTCCCATGCAGATGTTAGCAATCCGCAAATGAGCAATGAATGTGATGAAAGTACCTCCAAATATTTCCTTTTTCACGATTGATACTATAAAACAAACCAAATTCCCTAAAATAGAAAAGGCACTAAGTAACCAAAAGAAAAACCTGTACAGCTCAGTTGGTAGCAAATATGTGCAGGAAAAAAACATGGGCTGTGGTGATACACACCATATTGTGTGTGATTGTTTTAAAAGTAAATTCTTGCAACAAAGTCTATGATTTGAGGAGAAAATGCTTTTCAAATGATTCCACATTGACAATGCATCCAGCGGAAAGTTGGTCACTGAATTTCCCCTGACGTCCAGTTCAGTCAGTTGAGGCATAGATTGGACTGCTCTGGGATTGATTGTTTGAATGCCAGAAAATGATAGATTCAAGTATGTGACTTGGGGAAAGTACATGGGCAGTTTACTGTTAAGTATTTGGACACGTGTTCTTGAAGCGTCTATTTTTGCAAGAGCATAATGAAACAGAAAATATGGCTTACCTCTTAGTAACGTCAGAGGGTTGTTTGCTAAAACCAAACTCTTCAAATTCCACAGCTTGAGAAAGAAAATCCTATCAACAATTCTAAGGTGGTTGTAGGTCAGATCTAGGCACTGTAGGTTAGGAAGCATTACACTTGATATATTAATCAGAGAACAATACGAAAGACTCAAATAAATGAGATTTTTGATGTTTCTGAAATTAATCAACGTCATTCCTGAGCCTGTGGCGTCCATGTAGCGAAGCTGAGGAAAACAGTCAATACAGAAAGCCTGGGAACATAAGAAAGAGTGACCTTGACATTGACAGCCATCAGGACATGCTATGTCACACAGCCATTCATCATCACGCTGCGGACACTGACCCCAGCCATCACACAGATGATCTCCATGAACACAAACTTTGGAACCACGACACCGATAGAAACCAGGACAAGTGAATGTCTCACAGTCTTGTTCATCTTCACCGTATGTACAATCAGAAAATCCGTTACATCGAGTGTACACAGGCAGACAGTACATCCAGTCTTCTGTACACCAGTAGTGAGTGTCAGGACAAACTTGATGAGATGTCATCAGCTGCTGAGTAAAGTAACCTGTACCGTCCAGTTTGATGAACAGTAGCTGGTTTTTGTTGACTCCTTTGAAGTACCAAATGTAGGGGGAATAATCAGGGCAGCTGACCTCATCAGAGTCGTCCAGACAATCAGCGTGGTCATCACAACGTTGGTGTTTTGATACACACTGACCATTGGTGCACAGAAAACCAGTGCATGAAGGATGTTGACAGAATGACTCATCACTGTGATCTGGACAGTCGTGTCTGAAGTCACACACCAGGGTGTAAGGCAGCGTTGTCATGTCATCATCACAGACAAACATGACAATGGTGTAGCCAGTGTGTTTCCCAGGATATATCAGTGTGTCTGTGTTCTCGGTGCTCATGTTCCAGAACGCGCATGATCTTGTATACATCATTTGTCCACAGTGAACTTGAAGATCACAGGACAAGAACGTATATGTCAGGTGGCCTTCTGGACAATCTGATATCGTCTGCTCTGTCTGTATCAGGGTCAGGGCTGAGTCTAAAACAGGGAACTCAGCTGTGTGAAGAGAATACAAGTTTTGTGATTGTAACTTCACCTGACAAACTATATGATTGTAATCATCTTGGCACAGCCCGCGTGCATCTAGAATCCCGTGGACAATCAGCCTTTTGGGAAAGTATCCAAGGCTTTCAAAGTGAACTTGATTGTAGATCTGGGTGTTGTCAGACCAATGACGAAACTTGCTGTACATAAACGTGACAACCTTCCAACCTGATGTGTACCCTGACAACACCTCAAAGTCATCACGATGGTTAAAGATGTGCAGGAAATCGTTTTGTTCCCGTCTGGTTTTGACTGAAGCCAGCTGTCCACCCGTCTTCTGACACTCATATGGTGCCAGTGCTGGAGGCAAATTAACCTCTACTTTAAGATATCCAAAACATTTGTCACGTGAAGCCACCAAACCCTGACAACCAGGACTGCTGAACGGACAGCGTTCTGTTTCATCCTGTCCATCTTCACACTCTGACTTAAGATTACAATTTAGGTGGCGTCGAAAACTGGAATAGTGACCGACAGAACAGTTGAACCGTCCATTGGGTAAGCGATGGGGTTTAAGTGTCTCTTGGTGAAAAGAAAAGAGTATTTTCAGACTAGGACTTGGAGATAACTTCAAGATATCCATTCTACAAACCTGAATTTGAATATGTGTTGTAGGGAAAACTCGAGTTGATGCATTATTTTCACCGCTCACGCGAAAAACGCTTTGACCTTTGTCTGGTTGTGTGTACATCACATCTGTATACAGGTCTGGTCTGTACGATCTGTACCATGTTCCCTGAAAACTGAGCATGATAACACAGCCAGGGGGCGCTGTCATTTCTTCCCAGATGTCATAAGATGTTGTCCAAAAGAAACTCTGACGTGGTAATATCATGTACCCAAAAAGAAGGACGTAGATACTTTAATAAAGCCGTGATCTTCAATTTCCTGTATATGTAGCCTGACTGAAGGCTTGTTCAAGTGTACAAAAGACATGCTGTTTCCGAATGAGTCGATGTACTCTTCTTCCATAGAATGAAAACAGCAACCTACGTTCCACGTTTGTCGTGATCTGCGGCCAGATTTTTTTCAAATATCAGTGTTTTCCACTCAGTAGAGCCACACCAGTATTGCATTCGTTGGACCCGAACTCGTAGAAACATACCCTGTGGTAACTCTACACGCACACGACAGAAAGTAGTGGACTGACCACATACTCCATACACCACGCTCGGATGTGGCGGAAATTTATAAATATCATAGCAGGAGGGCACAGTGACATGCAGGATTGTGTTGTTCGCTGTGTTCTGATTCATGACGTAATCTACACCCGGACAGATGTCACTGATGTTCACTGGGTCAGGTGTGATGCTGGTGCTGGTGCTGGTGTTGGTGATGCTCATGTTGCTCTGGTGACGACGACGACGACGATGATGATGATGGTGATAGTAATGAAATGACAATAATAATCACAATAATAAATAAATAAGTGATAAATAGTAATGAAATGACAATAATAATCACAATAATAAATAAATAAGTGATAAATAGTAATGAAATGACAATAATAATCACAATAATAAATAAATAAGTGATAAATAGTAATGAAATGACAATAATAATCACAATAATAAATAAATAAATAAATAAGTGATAAATAAATAGATAAATAAATAAATAAATAAGTAAATAAATAAATACATCATAATTATCATTATTATCATCATTGTCATTGTATCATCATTGTATTATATTATTATTATGATTATTATTATCATTATTATTATTATATTATCATCATCATCATCATCATTATTGTTATTATTGTTATTATTGTTATTATTATTACTGTAAAAATGAAGAGGGGAAGACCAAAAATGAACTGGACCAGATGGTTGACAGAATCCTATAACTGACTCTGTGTGTGTGTGTGTGTGTGTGTGTGTGTGTGTGTGTGTGTGTGTGTGTGTGTGTGTGTGTGTGTGTGTGTGTGTGTGTGTGTGTGTGTGTGTACGCACGTACAAAATGCATACATACATACATACATATATACATACATATATACATACATATACATGTACTTACATATACATACATAATACATGTACATACATACATCGCACATTACATACATACATACATACATACATTCATGCATGCATGCATGCATGCATACATACATACAAAACATGCATACATACATACATGTACATAATACATACATACATACATATACAGACATACATACATACATGCATACATACATACATGTACATAATACATACATACATACATACATACATATACAGACATACATACATACATACATACATATACAGACATACATACAGAAGAGGCAGCATGTAAACAATGTCTGTTCAGAATTTGCAGACATGTATTGATTGTTGTAGATCAATGATCTTTCTATTCTTTATTTCCTGTGCAGGTACAAACCTTTGCAAAATTAAAACACACAAAAACATGACTCATGTTAATCTGCCTTCCGTGACTGTATTTTCCCTTGGCTTTTGTTGGTGAGATTGCAGTGTTAATGATATACTCGTGATCTTTGACCAAACTTTGATAAAGCAGCCAAGTGTGTGTGCGTGCTCGTGCACGTTCGCATGTTTAAATCCCTTGAGCAATTGAGATAAATAATGCCGATTTTTTAATATCAAGTACTGAGTTGCTGGAGAACGTCTGTTCTTCATGATAAGAGTTTTGATGTGCACATGCATAAAGATACCTATTTACACACATAGCTATATACATACATCAGCATAGATAGATAACAAGACAAAATAAGGTCAGGACACCTGGTCTGCTACCAGTAACTATAGTAATCCTATACTACCTGTTCATGATCATTCCTGGCAGATGGGCTTCCTCAGCTCCTCAGTACGGTAACTTATCTAGCAGAAGGTGCACTCTGAGGTCAGACCTTCGCTTGACCACAAACAGCCATACCCACCTATGGGAAAAGCTTCAACAGTCAGCACGAAGGAAAAATTCAGCTTTGAGGCTTTCCTTCGCTGCGTCCACTGCCTCATGAACTTTCAACTTTCCGCCAGTCTTTAGCTTGTGCTGGAGAGATCTGACAATCTTATCTACTGAGTCCTTAGGCATACTCAGAAGCCTGAATTTTCCATCTTGTACTCCTCGACTATGGATTTTAGGAGTTGCTTCAGCTTTGCCTGGCAACAATGGACTGCAATGTCAGTAAGACCAGGTGGGACACCAAGCCATTTCCTTTGGGTACTTGTTGATTTTCGCTTCCATTGATTCCATTGTGCTAGTGCCGATATCGCGTATCAGTAAGAGACTGGAAGAGCTTTGCAATCAGTACGAACTGTAAGCACCAGACTTTGTGTTTGCCAAGGAGGCCACACAGATCTATTACTTGCAGACTTTCTACTGCCATTTGCTCGGTTTTCTTACCTTTTTAGTATCTTTCAGGGAATCGTCACATCACCACAGTAGTGGGATACTACGGTTAATAACAATATGAGTAAACACTGTTGAAGTGTTGGGGGACTGTGTAAAGATGGTAAAAGAAGATGACCACCTTGCCAGATAAACACATCTTCTTCATCCATCCTAGATCCAGCCCTCACCATGAGAATAGCATTCACATATGAAACTCGTCGATCCAGGTCACTGTGACCCTGTCAGCATGTCTTTATTGTATGGAATTCACATTACATGGATAAACATATTAATTGCAGACAACTTGTAAAACTGATGGTATTCAATTTCACCATGATTCCCTAGTGTGGGTCTTTACGTGGGAAAGTAGGCATACTGGTCATTTATGACCTGGTGTGGATCTTCATGTGGGATATTAGGCATATTGGTCCTTTATGGCCTGGTGTGGGTCTTCATGTGGGATAGTAGTCACATTGGTCCTTTATGGCCTGGTATGGCAAAGAACTAGAAATGGAAGACCGACACAAAACGGATCCTCAGGGTATGTACAGACGAATTGAAGAAATTGTCCACAGGAAAAATACATGCACATCAACTGGTTGCTTGAAATCGAAAGATGGCACGCTCATCATGGAAAAGGACAAATTATTAGATAGATGGGGAGAGTACATTAAAGACCTTTTTGAGGATGACAGAAACGAAGAACACATTATAAAAAAGAACTTTGAAGGACCACCCATAATGAAAGATGAAGTTAGAGCGGCACTGAAAAAGATGCAACCAGGAAAAGCCCCAGGACCAGACAACATTACTACAGAGATGATTGAAGCCCTGGAGGAATTTGGCATAGAAAAAATAAGTCTCCTAAATGAAATTTACGACACTGGAAAAATCTCCAAAGATATGTCAAAATCCATTTTCATTGCACTTCCAAAGAAGACAGGGGCTATAGAATGCGAACTCCATCGCACAATCAGTTTGATGAGTCATGTAACAAAAATCCTATTAAGAATAATCATGATGAGGACAAGGAATAGAATCAAAAGAGAAATAGCAGAAGAACAGTGTGGATTTGTGGAAGGTAAAGGAACTATTAATGCCATATACATCCTAAGAACTATCATAGAGAGGTCAAATGAGATGAATAAGGATTTGTATTCATGCTTTGTTGACTACACCAAGTCTTTCGATCGGGTAAGACATGATGAATTGATCAACCAACTGGAGAGACTCAATGTTGATGGAAAAGATCTACGAATAATCAGAAATATGTACTGGGAACAAACAGCTGCAATGAGAATAGAAAACAATGTAAGCCCTTTCGAAAACATCAAAAGAGGAGTCAGACAGGGTTGTGTTTTGTCACCAGATCTGTTTTCACTTTACAGCGAAAACATCATGAGAAACCTAGAAGAAGACCCTGGATTAAAGGTTGGAGGGAAAATGATAAACAACATTCGACACGCAGATGACGCCGTGCTAATTGCAGAAAGTGAAAGGGACCTACAAAACCTTGTAAATATACTAGAAATAGAAAGCAAAGGTAAGGGGTTGGAACTAAACAGCAGGAAGACTGAAGTCATGGTGATCAGTAAAAAACATGAAATCCCCTCATGCAAAATAACAGCAAATGGCACAACCTTGACACAGGTTCATAAATTCAAATACCTGGGAACGATCATTTCATCAGACGGCAGATGCACATCAGAAATAGCCGGCAGAATCGGCCAAGCCAAAACAGCATTCGGGAAGATGACAGCATTCTTACCAAAATGCCTATCAATTAGCATCAGGAAGAGAGTTCTTGAATGTTATCTAGAACCAATACTGTTGTACGGATGTGAGGCGTGGACAGTCAACAAACAAAGCCAGAACAAGATTGAGGCAGCCGAGATGTGGTTTCTCAGAAGAATGTTGACAGTTCCATGGACAGCAAAGAAAACAAATGAGACAGTCTTGATGGAGGCAGACACAAGTAGATCACTCATAAGGAAGATTAGGAAAAGACAGGCAACATTTATAGGCCATTTTATGAGGAAGGGGGATTTGGAGAACTTGGTCACAACGGGAAAGCTGGAGGGAAAGAGAGTGCCAGGTAGACCTAGGGAGAAAATGCTGGACGGACTTGCAGAGTGGCTTGGGACGAGGGGGGTGGGAGAGATGCTAGGGGCAACGAGAGATAGAGACAGATGGAAGTCCATGATCGCCAACGCCATGCGGCAAGGCACCTGATGATGATGATGATGGCCTGGTATGGGTCTTCATGTGGAATAGTAGGCATATTGGTCCTTTATGGCCATGGTATGAATCTTCGTGTGGGATAGTAGCCATATTGGTCCTTTATGGCATGGTATGAATCTTCGTGTGGGATAGTAGCCATATTGGTCCTTTATGGCCTGGTATGAATCTTCATGTGGGATAGTAGGCATATTGGTCCTCTATGGCCTGGTATGAATCTTCATGTGGGATAGTAGGCACATTGGTCCTTTATGGCATGGTATGCGTCTTCATGTGGGATAGTAGCATATTGGTCCTTTATGGCATGGTATGAATCTTCATGTGGATAGTAGGCATATTGGTCCTTTATGGCCTGGTATGAATCTTCATGTGGATAGTAGGCATATTGGTCCTCTATGGCATGGTATGAATCTTCATGTGGGATAGTAGGCATATTGGCCCTTTATGGCATGGTATGAATCTTCATGTGGGATAGTAGGCATATTGGCCCTTTATGGCCTGGTATGGGTCTTCATGTGGGATAGTAGGCATATTGGTCCATTATGGCATGGTGTGGATCTTCATGTGGATAGTAGGCATATTGGTCCTTTATGGCCTGGTATGAATCTTCATGTGGAATAGTAGGCATATTGGTCCTTTATGGCATGGTATGAATCTTCATGTGGGATAGTAGGCATATTGGTCCTTTATGGCCTGGTATGGGTCTTCATGTGGGATAGTAGGCATATTGGTCCTTATGGCATGGTGTGGATCTTCATGTGGGATAGTAGGCATATTGGTCCTTTATGGCCTGATATGGATCTTCATGTGGAATAGTAGGCATATTGGTCCTTTATGGCATGGTATGGTCTTCATGTGGATAGTAGGCATATTGGTCCTTTATGCCTGTGGGATCTTCATGTGGAATAGTAGGCATATTGGTCCTTTATGGCTTGGTATGAATCTTCATGTGGAATAGTAGGCATATTGATCCTTTATGGCCTGGTCATTGTATCAGTGCTTCATTCCTACATAAACATCTTTTGGATGTGGTTGTTTTCCTCATGGATAACATGCCCTGAACAGTGAAACTGATATTTGGATTTGACAAGTCAATTTTTTTTTTAAACTTGAGGGTGCGAGACTCAATCTTGCGACGTAATGGTAGAGATCTTCCACAGACATCCAGATTTTTGACTGCAGGTAATTTTAAACATGTGCTGCTACCACACCTAGCCGAAGATCGATGCGATCAAAATCCAAAACAAGTGTAACTGCCCGCATTCAAGCAAACAGGAACCAGAAAAAAAGACACGAGAAAAGAATAAGAACGCGTACGAAATTCAACCAGACAAGACAGGCGCAAATTTTCGGCCAACTGGCCTTTGTCAAGCATGAGACCACAAACAAACAAACAAACAAACACCAAATGCAAAAATTAGGAGAAAAAGACAAACTTCCCTGCTGCTTCCTTTAGTGTGAGAAAAGGACTAAACTGACTAAATCGACATCATAATGTCATTTGCGATCATAGTTTAGATATCAGGCTATAGATGGATGCACACCCCATATAATCCCTAGGGGTTGGGTAGGGGGGTATAAATGCATCCATGGTCTATAGGTCACACCCCTGTTGTGTAGTCTCAATCTAAACTAGAACTCCAAAGCAGCAATATCATGACACCCGTTTTCTTGATCGATCATCAAATTGTGATAAAATACGTTCTGTGGTAAAATGTCCATATTGTATGGCCCTTCGTTCCCTGTTGTTGTTGTGGTGACCTGTGTGTACAGGGTTGTTGTGGTGACCTGTGTGTACATGGTTGTTGTGGTGACCTGTGTGTACAGGGTTGTTGTGGTGACCTGTGTGTACAGGGTTGTTGTGGTGACCTGTGTGTACAGGGTTGTTGTGGTGACCTGTGTGTACAGGGTTGTTGTGGTGACCTGTGTGTACAGGGTTGTTGTGGTGACCTGTGTGTACAGGGTTGTTGTGGTGACCTGTGTGTACAGGGTTGTTGTGGTGACCTGTGTGTACAGGGTTGTTGTGGTGACCTGTGTGTACAGGGTTGTGGTCAGTCTGACAACCGGCATCAGCAGCATGAGGACAGTGACACAGACATGGAGCAGAAGATGGGGCAACAAAATAATGTTTGGCTTGGGGCAAAAACAAACAGCCAAGACCTCAGACCTCTTGTTTTCACAGGAGTCATCGTTCGCCAGTCCTTGAGTCAGAGACTGACAGATTGTTATCATGATCTGACATCAATACCAAGGTCATCTCAAGACTGACAGACGTTGTCATGATCCATCAATACCAAGGTCCATCTCCAGAGACTGACAGACGTTGTAATGATCCGACATCAATACCAAGGTCATCTCCAGAGACTGACAGACGTTGTCATGATCTGACATCAATACCAAGGTCATCTCCAGAGACTGACAGACGTTGTCATGATCTGACATCAATACCAAGGTCATCTCCAGAGACTGACAGACGTTGTCATGATCTGACATCAATACCAAGGTCATCTCCAGAGACTGACAGACGTTGTCATGATCCATCAATACCAAGGTCATCTGCAGAGACTGACAGACGTTGTCATGATCTGACATCAATACCAAGGTCATCTCCAGAGACTGACAGACGTTGTAATGACCCGACATCAATACCAAGGTCATCTTCAGAGACTGACAGACGTTGTCATGATCCGACATCAATACCGAGATCATCTCCAGAGACTGACAGACGTTGTCATGATCCGACATCAATACCAAGGTCATCTCCAGAGACTGACAGACGTTGGGATGATCCGACATCAATACCAGTCATCTCCAGAGACAGACGTTGTCATGATCTGACATCAATACCAAGGTCATCTCCAGAGACTGACAGACGTTATAATGATCCGACATCAATACCGAGATCATCTCCAGAGACTGACAGACGTTGTCATGATCCGACATCAATACCAAGGTCATCTCCAGAGACTGACAGATGTTAGGATGATCCAGCATCAATACCAAGGTCATTTTCAGACTGACAGATGTTGTAATGATCCTACATCAATACCAAGGTCATTTTCAGACTGACAGATGTTGTAATGATCCTACATCAATACCAAGGTCATCTTCAGAGAGTAACAGAGGTTGTAATCATAACCTAGGCATCTCTAGCATATAAGCGGGAGATTCATTTGTGTCTGTGTAAGTGTGTGATAGGGACGGTTATTTATCATCAAAAAGTGTAAATGTGTACTCACGTGTTAACTTTTACGTTATTGTCTGTTGTATTCTGAACCTTTTATGTCACGTGGTGACGTTTGCTCAAGGATTTATCCTTAAATTCAGTTCACGCTGTACTCAAAGGTCAGAGTTCAGTAAAGGTGACAGTAATGTGTTTAGGGATTTCTCTTACACAGGACAGAGACTCAACAACGTATCTGGTCTCTGTGAAGATGATAATGATTTGAATTTTTTTTTCAATAAAAGTCGATGATTTCACAATATGACTGATCTCTATAAAGATTTCACAATCTCACTGTACCATATATGTATATATATATATATATATATATATATATATATATATCTCTGTGTGTGTGTGTGTGTGTGTGTGTGTGTGTGTGTGTGTGTGTGTGTGTGTGTGTGTGTGTGTGTGTGTGTGTGTGTGTGTGTGTGTGTGTGTGATAATAGCTGATGTGGTGCGTCTGTGTTGGCTAGTGACTGCGTGCTTGTCACCTCTCACTTTCAGCCTGTACTGCAGACTAGCACTGCTGCTTGCAGCTATGCGAAAAGGAGAGCAGAATGTGTAAGTCTCTCTCTGTCAGTACATAGCCTCTCCATCAGCAAGCCCTACGTTGTGCCTCCTCGTTCCGACACATGTTGACTGAGCACCTCATGGACTCAGGCTAAACTCGAGGGATGTGTGGACATGGCCTCGTGCCCATAAAACATACACCCAGCTATGGGTAAAAAGCACCACTGCTGTGTGGGTGTCTGGGGAGAGACCAAAGCTACGGGAGTAAACCCTAGCAGAAAAACGCCATTGCCTTGTGGTTATCCCGGGACAGACCAAGGCAACAGGTGTAAACCTAGCAGAAAATCGGCCCCACTGCCTTGTGGGTAGTCGTGGGAACGACAATGGCTAGCAGAGATTCCGTACAAAAACCAATGGAAGGCAACAGCAAGCCACCATCTCCCCACATATCATGGCCAGCCGAAAGAAAATAAAACTAAACGACATAAATATGGGCTCCTATAGAGCACCTTCATCCGGTAGGTAATGTCAGCAGCGCAGGTGAAACCCGATCATCATCGAGCTACTGAGATCAGATTCAAAATAAAAATTGTTACATGCAATGCAAAAACATTATTGCAAAAAGTAGAATTACAAGATGTCAAGATAAAGATAGAAAGGCTTAAAATTCATATTTTAGGACCAGGGGAGGCGAGATGGAAGACAGCCGGCATAATAACGTCTGGCAAGCATACAATTATATATTCTGGTGGAGACACACGTGAAAGAGGAGTAGGGATCATTATGGACAGTGACAATCAAAGTCTATAAAAGGATACTGGACTTTTTCAGGCCGAGTTTCATTAGTTAGATTGGATGGCAAGCCATTTGGTATTAACATCATCCAAGTATAAGCACCAACGTCCGCAAATACCGAGGAAAAAATTGACAACTTCTATTGAAAACTAGAGACAGCCAATGCTCAGTGTAAATCACAGGACATTACACTAATAATGGGAGATTTTAATGCTAAAGTGGTACAGGAAAACTAGATGACATAGTTGGACATCATAGCTTCGGCACACGAAATGAAAGAGGGGAGAAACTTGTTGATTGGGCACAAGTTAACGAATTCATAATAGGAAACACTTGGTTTGAGCAGTCTAACAAAGAAAATGGACATGGATGAATCCAGCAGACAGTGCAAGACATCAAATTTGTTACATCTGGATAAATAAAAGATTTAGAAATTCTTTACTGAGAGTAAAAACATTACCTGGCGCAGACTGCAACAGTCACCACAACCCTGTAACGGGAAGATTTAGACTGAAACTAAAGAGAAGAAAACACGCCAAAAGTAACATCAAACTAAATCTGGGGCTCTTAAATACAAATGAATCGACTCGTGCAAAATTTAACGTATATGTTCAAATCAAGTTCATTGCTCATTGAGAAACAATGGACAAAGTTTAGAAACGCGATAAATGAAGCTTGTGAAGAAATCCCTAGGGTAGAAAGAAAAGCAGAGAAGAACTGGATGACAAAAGAAATTGTAGGCTTGATGGGAGAACAGAGGATGGCAAAACGAACAGAAGAAAGATACAAAAAGATGCAAAAGGAAATCAGGAATAGGTGCAATGAAGCTAGGGAAGCTTGGGTGGAAACAAAGTGCAAAGAAATAGAAGACCGACACAAAACAGATCCTAACAGATAAAAGACGTGCACATCAACTAGTTGCTTAAACTCTAAAAATGGTACGATTATTATGGGAAAAGACAAAACATTAGATAGATGGGGAGAGTACATCAAAGACCATTTTGATGATGACAGAAAGAAAGAACAATCAAAAGAAAGAACGTTGAAGGAACACCAATAAAAAAAAAAAGAGATGAAGTTAGAGCAGCGTTGAAAAAGATGAAACAGGGAAAAGCCCCAGGATCAGACAATATTACTACAGAAATGATTGAGGCTTTAGATGAATTTGGTATTGAAAAAAATAGCAATCCTCCTAAATGAAATTTGTGATGCCAGAAAATCCCTACAGATATGCCAAATCAATATTCTTTGCACTTCAAAGAAAGCAGCGACTATAGAATCCGAACTCCATCGTACAATCAGCTTGATGGGTCATGTGACAAAGATTTTATTACGAATAATCATGATGAGGTCTAGGAACAGAATCAAAAGAGAAATAGCAGAACAACAATGAGGATTTGTTGAAGGGAAAGGAACTATAAATGCCATATACATCCTTAGAACTCTCATAGAAAGATCAACGGAGTTGAATAAGGATTGATGTTCGTGTTTTGTTGATTGATTATACCAAGGCATTTGATTGTGTAAGATACGAAGAATTGATCAACCAACTAGAAAGGCTCAATGTTGATGGAAAGGATCTAAGAGTAATAAGGAATATGTACTGGAAACAAATAGCAGCAATGAGAGTAGAAAATTATGTAAGCTTTTTCCAATATATCAAAAAAGAGGGATAGGCAGGGATTTGCTCTGTCACCAGATTTGTTTTTACTTTATTGTGAAACCATCATGAAAAACCTACAAGAATACGCTTGGATGAAGGTTGGATGAAAAATGTTAAACAATCTTCGTTACGCAGATGGCACCGTTCTAATTGCAGAAAATGAAAAATACCTACAAAATAGTGTGAATATAATAGGAACAGAATACAAAAATAAAGGACTAGAGCTAAACAGCAAAAAGACTGAACTCATGGTAATCAGTTAAAAAAAAAAAAAAAGAAATCCCCTCGTGCAAAATAACAGCAAATGGCACAACATTGAGACAAACTGATAAGTTTAAATATCTGGGAACAGTCATTTCATCAGACGGCAGATGCAGATTAGAAATAGTCAGCAGAATTGGCAAAGCTAAAACCGCATTCAAGAAAATGAAAAGCGTTCTTACCAACAAATGCCTATCAATTAACATCAGAAAGAGAGTTCTTCACTGTTACATAGAACCGATATTGTTGTACGGGTGTGAAGCGTGGACTGTCAACACGCAAAGTCAGAATAAGATTGAGGCAGCTGAAATGTGGTTTGTAAGAAAAATGTTAAAAGTTCTATGGACAGCAAAGGAAACAAGCGAGACAGTCTTGAATGAGGCAAACCCAAAATGAACATCGTTGAAGATGATAAGGAAAAGACAAGCAACATTTATAGGACATTTTATGGGGCAAGAGAAATTAGAGCACCTAGTCACAACAGGAAAGCTAGAGCGATAATGAACATCATGTAGACCCGGGGAGAAAACACTGGACAGAATTGCAGAGTGGATAAAGGTAGAGAGAGTGGGAGATGTATTTGCCGCGACAACAGATAGACTCGTATGTAGGACTATGATCACCAACACCATGTGGCATGATACATCATGATGATGATATGATGAATGATGAGATGGATGATGATGATGATGATGATGATGATGATGATGGTGATGATGATGATGATGATGATGATGATGATGATGATGATGATGATGATGATGATGATGGATGATGGATGATGATGATGATGATGATGATGATGATGATGATGATGATATGAATGATGATGATGATGATGATGATGATGATGATAAAGAAGCACTTCTCCTGGTGGGAAAGGACGGAGATGTTTCCCTTTTCTCAGGTCAATATGTGTGCACACCTGCCAGTGCCTAAACTGCTATCGTGTATATGCGTAAGCGAAACATCAAATATGCATGTTTTAAGATCCTGTAAGGCTTGATGGAGGAACAGAGGAAGGCAAAGAGAAACGAGGAAGAATAAACAAAGAAATCAGGAATAGGTGCAATGAAGTTAAGGAAGCTTGGTTGAAAACAAAATGCAAAGAAATAGAAGACTGACACAAAACGGATCCTCAGGGTATGTACAGCGAATTGAAGAAATTGTTCACAGGAAAAATACATGCACATCAACTGGTTGCTTAAAATAAAAAAGATGGCACGCTTATCATGGAAAAAGACAAAATATTAGACAGATGGGGAGACTACATTAAAGACCTTTTTGAAGATGACAGAAACGAAGAGCACATTATAAGAAAGAACTTTGAAGGACCACCCATAATGAAAGATGAAGTTAGAGCAGCATTGAAAAAGATGAAACCAGGAAAAGCCCCAGGACCAGACAACATTACTACAGAGATGATTGAAGCGCTGGAAGAATTTGGTATAGAAAAGATAACAGTCCTCCTAAATGAAACTTACGACACTGGAAAAATCCCCAAAGATATGTCAAAATCATTTTTCATTGTACTTCCAAAGAAGACAGGGGCTATGGAATGCGAACTCCATCGCACAATCAGTCTGATGAGTCATGTAACAAAAATCCTATTAAGAATAATCACGATGAGGACAAGGAATACAATCAAAAGAGAAATAGCAGAAGAACAGTGTGGATATGTGGAAGGTAAAGGAACTATTCATGCCATATACATCCTAAAGAACTATCATAGAGAGGTCAATCCAGATGAATAAGGATTCATGTTTATGCTTTGTTGATTAAACCAAGGCTTTCGATTGGGTAAGACATGAAGAATTGATCAACCAAATAGAAAGACTCAATATTGATGGAAAGATCTACGAATAATCAGAAATATGTGTTGGGAACAAACAGCTGCAATGAGAATAGAAAACGATATTAGCTCTTTCCAAAACATTAAAAGAGGAGTCAGACAGGGTTGTGCTTTGTCACCAGATCTGTTTTCACTTTACACCGAAAACATGAGAAACCTAGAGGAAGACCCTGGATTAAAGGTTGGAGGAAAAATGATAAACAACATTTGACACGCAGATGACACCGTGCGAATTGCAGAAAGTGAAAGGGACCTACAAAACCTTGTGTATATACAAGAAATAGAAAGTAAAGGTAAGGGGTTGGAACTAAACAGCAGGAAGACTGAAGTCATGGTGATCAGTAAAAAACATGAAATCCCCTCATGAAAATAACAGCAAACAGCGCAACCTTGACACAGGTTAATAAGTTTAAATACCTGGGAACGATCATTTCACCAGACAGCAGATGCATATCAGAAACAGCCAGCAGAATCGGCCAAGCCAAAACGACATTCAAGAAGATGACAAGCATTCTTACCAACAAATGCCTATCAATTAACATCAGGAAGAGAGTTCTTGAATGTTATATAGAACCAATACTGTTATACGGTTGCAAAGCCAGAACAAGATTGAGGCAACCGAGATGCTGTTTCTAAGAAGAATGTTAAGAGTTCCATGGACAGCAAAGAAAACAAAGGAGACAGTCTTGATGGAGGCAGACACAAGTAGATCATTCATAAGGAAGATTAGGAAAAGACAGGCAACATTCATAGGCCATTTTATGAGGAAAGGGGAATTGGAGCACCTGGTCACAATAGGAAAGCTGGAAGGAAAGAGAGCACCAGGTAGACCCAGGGAGATGATACTAGACGGACTTGTAGAGTGGCTGAAGTCAAAGAGGGTGGAAGAGATGCTTGAGGCAACAAGAGATAGAGATAGATGGAAGTCCATGATCGCCAACGCCATGCTGCAAGGCACTTGATGATGATGTAAGTCACGTCAGTGGCTGACTGGTTTTCTTTTTTCTTTTTTCTGGATCATTGCACTCAGGGAGGTACATTTGTGCTCACCTCCCCCCTTCCCTCCATTTTCTACGCTATCTTAGTGGCCACAGAAGCTGGAACAGGTTTTACAATGTTTGATGAAGATGTCGATGAGGGTGATATACATGATGTATGGAGTTCCATCTATGATCGAGATTGCGTGGCGAGGCTGTACTCTACGCTTACTATCATAATATATGCTGGCGTCAACCAGGCCCGAGAGATACAGACACCTGCGGTGATGGCCAGAAGATTTGAGCAACACCCTCAATGACGCATCCGTGAAGTGGACCAGTCTTCCCAATGAGCCCATAGCACGCCCAGCTCTGGGTAGAGCCGGTTAGAGCCTAAAAATCCCACACTGTTTTTTGAAGGGACTGATGGGGATTCGAAGCCACAACCTTCCAGTCGGTAGTCCGTTGCGCTAACCACTACACCACGGCGACTGGTCAGTGGCTGGCTTATGGAAACATGGAAACTCCAAGCATGCACGCTAACAAAACTTACAGACACAAAAGATACAGTAGTAGTAGTAGTTGTAGTGGTAGTAGTAGTAGTAGTAATAGTAGATATTCTTCTTTTTTCCCTTTTTTCGCATTTTTCCTATAGTTTTTTTTTTTTTTATTAATTTGTTACATATATTTAAAAAAAAACAAGACATGTTTTTAGTTGAATCAAGTACACTCAAGTTAATGGCAGCATCATCCGTGCATAGCTCAGAGAACATTTCTTAAGCTTCGAAATATACATGCATTGAACAGACTTATACTGTGTAAGTACACAATTTTACAAATGATAAGAAATAGGCATGTCTGGTTCAGTCACAACACTGGCACAATGCAGTACAGGATAATTTCAAAGATAAGAAATAGGCATGTCTGGTTCAGTCATAACATGGCACAATGCAGTACAGGACAATTTCAAAGTCAATTTCAAAGTCAAGTGAAGCATACTGACTGACCAAGACTGACAGACCTGTAGTTAGTGGATTCTGTATATCTTTTATAACTGTTACTATGTTCCAAGAACAATAGATTTTTTTCTAGGTTTTATTTTGTGGCGCACAGCTCTCCGTTCAGACATCGCGTGAATTTTATGACTGTAGAGATTTATTGGCTGACAGCTGAATATTTTCTTTGTTCATGGTGAAGATGTATTGACTTTACTCTGTGAAATAAGAGACACTACAAGAAAGCGTATCGGAGGAAAGAAAAATGATCACACCACCACCACCACCACCCCACAC
The DNA here is from genome assembly GCA_030674185.1 of Monoplex corrugatus. Taxonomy (NCBI): domain Eukaryota; kingdom Metazoa; phylum Mollusca; class Gastropoda; order Littorinimorpha; family Ranellidae; genus Monoplex; species Monoplex corrugatus. The sequence continues at coordinate 4,565,217 of JAPXFY010000031.1, read as the reverse complement.
ACCACCACCACCCCACACCACCAGCTCTCTCTCCATCCCTCCATTATAAAAGAAAAACATCATCAAGCCATTCCAAAAATCTCCTTTCTTATCATGGTTTTCCAGGTTGGTTTATTGCAATTCCAATGTGCCATGACTATTCACAGTACAGGAACCAGAAAAACACGAACATAGAATCAGAACACATATTTAGTACAACCAGACAAGACAAGCGCAAAATTTCGGTCAACTGGCCTTTTATCAAGCGTAAACGTACGATCACAAACGAACAAACACCAAATACAAAAATTAGCTGAAAAGAATAAAATTAGTTTACTCCTTTTCTCCCGCTGGGCGAAGCAGCAGGGAAATTTCAGTCTTTTTCTCTAAATTTTTGTATTTGGTGTTTGTTCGTTTGTGATCTTACGTTTACGCTTGACAAAGGCCAGTTGGCCGGAATTTTGCGCTTGTAATAATAATAATAATTACAATACTTATATAGCGCAAAATCTTGATAAAATCAAATCTAAGCTTGTCTTGTCTGGTTGTATTAAATACGCGTTCTGATTCTGTTTTCGTTTTTTTTGTGGTTCCTGTTTGCTTGAACGCGGGCGGTACACTTGTTCTGGATTTCCACCGTAAATTTGTGTTTGTGTGTGTGGAAAAAAAGGGAAGGGCTAATTTTCTGCAAGACAACATGACAGTACCCATACGATTGCATGCGTTCTGTTCAACAAACATCTTGCAGTTTATACTTTTAAAGGCAAATAGTACACGCTTAACTAAGCAGAAAACTAAGACAATGATAGTACTTAGCTTCCACACTTATTTCTAGAATGTTTCGTCTGTAGAAACCACTCTTCTCTCATGGGTTCGAGGCCCTTTCTGACCAAAGACATATTCTGGGTTTTTCCCTGTCCTGACTGGCTACTTTTTCTTTTCCTGGTGTCATCATGTGCACTTTTTTGGCAAAACTACTTCAGGTGGATTGCCATTGCCTTTCACAAGCGCAGTGCATATACTGTGCAGGTGTCCTGGCCATTGTTTCCTTGGAAATCCTCTGCCTATGACCGTGAAGTAGAAGCCAAGTGTTGTGCAGTACTTTGCCTTCGCCTCCTAATTCATCCATCCCCTGCTTCCAGGACTTCAGTGGTTGTAGTTATGGCGCCCCTGCTTGCCTGACAGTATTGATTGTAGGGTTGTGAGACCACTTTATAGAAGTATAGGTACCAGGCTATACGCTAGCCTCCCCTAGAATACTGACACCGTTTGGTCCGTGGCTGCTTATCGGGTATTCGCAGTTGGCCCCCATATCCGGGGGTCGTTCCCCTATCCGCCACCTGGGACGCGTAGGGTCGGGGAAGGTCGCCCCATGATTTACCTAACAAGAACAAAAAGAACACGGACCTCACGGCAACCATCTTTCAAAGAAAAACAGTGGCAAAAAGGAAGAAAGGCAGACTCCAATCTCATACATCAAGCACATAACCAACATCAGTGGCCTAAACATTTAAGAAATTGTCCACAAAAGTCAAGACAGAGCGGCCTGGAGGGAGATGGTGGTGTACAGGTGTGCAGCGGCCAATACTGAACCCGGTGACGCTGACAGGTGAGAAACGGCTACTTAAAAGGTTCAGTGTTGACGAAAAGGGTCCAAGAGATCAATGGACGTGAGTGAGCATTGACACTTCTGTTCTGTTTTTTGATCGGGCAAGACATTAAGAATTAATCAACCAACTAGAAAAACTCAATATGGATGGAAAGAATCTAAGATAGTAAAGAGCACTTACAACAGGAAAGCTGGAGGGAAAAGAACACCAGGTAGACCCAGTGAGAAAATATTGGATGGACTTGTGGAATGGATGAAGACAGAAAAGGTGGGAGATGTACTTGCAGCGACAAAAGATAGATTCGTATGGAGGGCAAAAGATAGATTCATATGGAGGACCACGATCGCCAACACCACGCGGCAGGGCATATGATGACGCTGACCGGCTACTACCTACACGTAGAGCTGAGAGTGCTACAGACTCATTTGGAAGACTGTGACAACACAGTCAAGCTTCATCCACTTCACGGAAGCGTCAGTGAGAGTGTCGTTCAATGTTTCTGATCAATACTGCGGGTGTGTGTATCTTGTCGACACTAGGATATTTGATAGCACAGAGTATAATCCTGTCAAGGAGTCTGAGTCCTTGTTGAACTAGCGTCATGATCAATAACGTTATGATCACCATCCCCATTATCGTGAAATCATCAGTCAGTATCACCTGTCGGTGACATCACTCTTGATGGTAGCCTCTGATACATGCCCCGTCAGCTGTCTCCATCCCCTTCTGTCTACAGTCCTTCTGTAGATTTCACCTTTCGGCTACTTCGTCCACTTGGATATGTTCTCTACATTGGAAGTCGGCGGTTTTCCTTGTCGTCTCTTGTCCTCCATTTTGCCCTGGGCCACAGTCTTCGTTACATGGCAGCTCTGATGTCTCACAGCATGTCTAAAGTATTTCCTTTTCCTTTTTCTAACCAGGCCTTAAAGTTCAGGTTGTTTGTTCAGTTCCTCCAGAATGCTTTGGTTAGCTCGTGTTTCAGTCCAGGTTATTCAGTCATTATGTCATTGTAAAAACAGTCCCAAATTCTTCAGTCCTTTATGCCCTGATCTCACAGGGACTTCTGTTTCGATTTTTCTAACCGCTTCCATGACATTTGAATCAGAACTGCATTTTAGTTATATGTGATGCATAGGGGGGGAGGGGGGTAAGGGGGGACTGTCGTTGGAGGACCGTGGTGGCGGTCTTCTTACTTGTGGTCTCTCACTGGTCTCCAAAACAAGTGCCACTGCCCGCGTTCAAGCAAACAGGAACCAGAAAAACGAAAACAGAATCAGAACACATATTAAAGATAATCCGACAAGACAGACACGAAGTTTTGGCCGACTGGCCTTTATGAAGCGTAACTGTAAGATCACAAACGAACAAACACCAAATGCAAAAATTAGTAGAAAAAAGAAGAACGGAGGAAGTTTAGATAACTGCACGTTTTTGTAGTCGTCTAAACTTCCTCCGTTGTTCTTTATCTCCTAATTTTTGCGTTTGGTGTTTGTTCGTTTGTGATCTTACATTTACGCGATCTTAAATTTATGCTTGACAAAGGCCGGTTGGCCAAAAATCTGCGCCTGTCTCGCCTGGTTATATTAATGCCTTCTGGTTCCGTTTTCGTGTTTTTTTTGTTCCTCTCGCTGGTCTGTCAACACACCAAACCGTACACACACATCCACATGTTCCACGCTCACTGCAACACATCCATCAACGAACGACTCATTTATGAGGAGCACGACCAACTGTGACACTTTTTGAGCCTTTCTGTGGAATAATCTGCCCTTTGATCTGAGAAATTTGCCCAACCTGTCCTCTTTTAAGACCCAACTTAAAGCCTATCTTTTCCGTGGACTCTTCGTCAGCAGGCCGCTAAATAGGCAGTGTCGACCAGTCGCCGTGGTTGTAGTGGTTAACGCAATGGACTACCGACTGGAAGGTTGTGGGTTCAAATCCCCATCATTCCTTTCAAAACCATATCATTGTGGGATTTTTCGGCTTTAACCAGCTTCTACCCAGAGTTGGGCGTGCTATGGGCTCATTGGGAAGACTGAGACCACACAGTCGAGTCTCATCCACTTCACGGATGCGTCATTGAGGGTGTTGCTCAAATCTTCTGACCAAGCACCGCAAGTGTCTGTATCTCTCGGGCCTGGTTGACGCCAGGATGTATTAGATCTATGATAGTAAGCGTAGAGTACAGCCCTGTCACACAGTCTCAGTCCTAGATGGAACTCCATAGCATCATGATTATCATCCTCATCGACATCGTCATCATCGTACTGTAAACAAAAACTGGGTCAGTTTCTTTGGCCATTAGATGGCGTAGAAAATGGGACGAAAAAAAAGGGTGAGCATGAAGGTAATCTCCCTGAGTGAGATAATCCTAAAAAAAATTATACATATATAAAAAAAAGTACAGTGTCCTTACTAAGTTGGATCACAACAAACATTCCTGACCACCACTGAAGAGACGCGGCGATATTGCAGGGTCTCCTTTGGCGGCTG
>JAPXFY010000031.1:4441135-4558635 GCA_030674185.1 Monoplex corrugatus | reverse complement strand
CCGTTCAAGAAAATGACAATTGTTCTTACCAACATTTGCCCATCAATTAACATATTGAAGAGAGTTCTTCAGCGTTATATAGAACCAGTCCTGTTGTACGGATGCAAAGTCTGGACAAACATCACGCAAAGTCAAAACAAGATTGAGGCAACTGAAATGTAGTTTCTAAGAAGAATGATAAGAGTTCCATGGACAGCAAAGAAAACAAACGAGACAGTCTTGAAAGAAACAAACACAAAAAAAAACATTAATGAAAAAGATTAGGGGAAAAAAAAAAACATGTACAGAATAATGAGGCAAGAGAAATTTGAGCACCTGCACACAGTAGGAAACCTTAACTAGAGGGAAAAAAGAACACCAGGTAGATCCAGGGAGAAAATGTTGAACAGTTTTGCAGAGAGGGTGATGACAGAAAGGGTAGGAGAGATATACTTGCAGCAACAGAAGATAGGTTCGTATGCAGGGTCATGATGGCCAACACCATACAGCTTGGCACATAATGATGATCTTAGCCAGCTGTTGACGTTGGACTGTGAGTTTGTTCAAAATGCTTCCGTTCTTTTTTTTTCTTTTTTTTTTTTTTTTTTTTCATCGATCCATTTGACTCTAAGAAGAAAGTAGAACCAAATCTTTACTGCTTTGATCTTATTTTATCCGTTTTTCTGCGTGTCCAGGCTTCACTGCCATATAGCATTACTGGACATATCAGAGGTTTTAGAGTTTTGATTTTGAGGTCTGTCGATATGCTTCTGTCTTTCCAAAAGTTGTCGAGTTGGATCATTTTCTGTTTTGCCGTTCCTACTCTTATTTTGATATCTTCAGTACAGATTCATCATGAGATTACATGAGCCTAAATATTCAAAATCACTGACGTTTGGGTTAGATCATTTTCAGTTTTGCTATTCCCACTATTTTTTCTGATGTCTTCACTACCGATGCCATCATGAGCTTAGATGAGCCTAAATATTTAAAATCGCTTGCATTTTCTCATGCAGCTTTGTTGGTTTGAATCTCTCGATACACTTGACTTTCTTCTCCTTCTACGTCCATTACTTTTGTCTTCTTGCCCACAGAATCTGCTCTGCACAGAATTCTTATAATGTTGGTGATATCGTCTGACATCAGTGCAGTATCATCAGCATATCAAAGATTTCTGAAGTTCCGACAATAAGTCTTATTCAATAGCTGCTTCTCTCACGACCTGCTCTGTGTGAATGTTGAAGAGATGAGGTGAGAGAATATAGCCTTGATGGACTCCTTTCTTTGTGATAAAATATTCTTATTTTTTACTTTCTATGCAACTGTTGCTTTTTGGTGACTGCAGAGTTACAGGGCCTCAGTAAGAGAAATGAGATGTTCGGGGAAGCCCATCTTCTTCATGGTGTCGAAACGGTGTATAACACTGTCAAACACTTTGCTGTAATCGATGAAAGTAGTGAAGCCCTCTTGCCTGTTTCTTACTGTCTTGATCATGATTGTAAAACGAACAGCAAGTCAGTGATTCTTCTGTTGGCTCTGTAACCTGCTTGACGGTCTGACATTTCCTCTTTCACTTTTGATCTCTTTCTGTTTAGCATTATGATGAGCAGGGTTTTGCTGGTGTGACTGATGAGAACCAAGCTTCTGTAGTTGTTACCATCTTTGATGTTTCCCCTCTTGTGCAGCGTGACAAACCCTTGTAATTTCCAGTTTGTTGGCCATTCACATGATCCCATTTCTCACTGCACAACCTTTAATTCCCCGATTCACCACTGTTTGGTTTGTTTTCTCTTTTCACTGTTTTGTGTTCTTCTTGTTTGATAATCTTAAGGGCTTGACTTTTCTTTCAGGCCAATCCTATTACTTCGTCGCTTATGTATGAGTCGGTGCTTTCTTTTATCATCGCACTTAAGGAGATTTCCGTTGTGCTCACACTTTTGTGTGTGTGTGCCGTTGCCTGAGCCACCTTAATGGCCACATCTTCCTTCTTCTTCTTCAGTGGTATTAACGTCCCAGCGTGATAACGATTAGGGACTGTCGTAAGATGAATCTTGTCATATAGTTAAAGAAGATAAGCGTTGTCTTATAATGTCCATGTCTGGGGTGTGAAGAGCTTCAAGTCATAGAAGAGGAGGACGAGTCTGGAGGTGACGGAGAATCTTTATAAGTATGGTCCAACTGCCGAAGAGTGGGAGAGAGTAGCTGCCAGGACGATAGGAGTCCATCCGTGGATGCTGTTGTGATTTGAGAGTTGAAGCAATTGAAGAGGGTTTGTTTGTCCTGTAAAGATAGTCCTTAGAGGTTGAAAATGATTGCGTAAAGTCACGCAATCAAAAAGACAGGATTAATGGCCACAGAAGATGGCACAGTTTATATAATGCGATGATGACGATGATGACGAGGAGGCTGATAAACATGATGCAATGGAGATCCATCTAGGATTGAGATTGTGTGACAGGGGTGTAATCTATGCTTACTATCATAACATACCCTGGTGTTAACCACGCCCGACAGATAGATGCCTAAGTGTTGTTACACAATTTTTTTTTTTTTCATTAAGCACTGTTGTTTTCCATGCCTTACCTATCATTATGTCGCAGTGGTCTATTTGATTTCTGTACCTCTTTGCAGGTGATATCCGTGTATAGCGTCTGCAATATGGCTGCCTGAAGAGTGTCTTTCCATATTCATCACATTCGCCTAGCCCATAAAGCCGTTTTCCACACTCACGTCTTCATCATCGCCGATTTTTGTATTTAGATCGCCCATTCATACGCTAACGCATTTCTCCGCCATGAATTTTGTCTGTCATAGCTTGCAGGTCATTACAAATTGTTCTTTCGCTTCTTCTGAGCTGGTAGATGTGGTGCTCGTCTGTCGTCGTCGACGATGACCACGGCTTCATGAAGTTGCTTTGAGTCAGTGTGTCCGGAGGTGACTAATCAATCCGATCCGGGCACAGAAGTAACGTCCACAGGTTGGACATTCATGGTCGGTTACTGTGGTTGAAGGGTTTGCAGCCCTAGCTTTCCGTGCAGCTCGTTTTTCTTGTGCAGATTGGATACGAGACACTTCTGAAGTGGTACATCCGGTTTTGATTCTTCTATGCCAGACTGTACGGTCGAGGGCAAGGTTTTCCCAGTTCTCCCAGTCTATGTTGAGGGACTTTAGCGATGCCTTCAAGCTGTCTTTAAACCGTTTTCTCTGGCCTCCAACTGTTCTCTTGCCAGACGCTAGTTCCCCGTAGAGGAGTTGCTTCGCAATTCTGGTGTCAGACATCTGGTACACATGGCCAGCCCAGCGAACTTGACTCTTTTGAAGTAAAGTGTGGATGGAAGGGAGATTGGCTCTCTCTAGTACTTCTGTATCAGGGATCTTCTCTTGCCATCGGATATTGAGAATCTTTCTGAGGCTTTTGGTGTGAAAATGATTCAATTTCCTTGCGTGTCTACTGTAAACAGTCCAGGTCTCACTGCCGTAGAGGAGAGTGGTGAGGACCACCGCTTTGTACACTTTGAGTTTAGTTGTGGACGAGATACCTCTTCTGTCCCGTACAGTATGACGCAGCCTCTCAAATGCAGTGCTGGCCTTAGCTTTATATATATATATATATATATATATATATATATATATATATATATATATATATATATATATTATATATATTGCAGATAAGCCAAAAAACAAGACAAACTAGAATGTTGAGCCCGGTAGGCTACCTCGGCCAATGGCCTTCCCCTCAGGGGACTGTTTATTCAGGAATGAACACAAATCAAACATTTTTGAATGAGAACTGTTCACAGAGTAATCCAATATTTTTTCTTTTCAACCAATATATATATATGTGTTTATCTATATACACAATACAATCACCAGTAGTGATGCACCGCTTACGGGTGACTGCATATATATATATGCTATAGGCTACAGGCGTCCTTAAGTCTCGGAAGACTATGGAGTTGCGCTCTGGGTGTTTATTCTGGTGTAGCGTCGGGTGTGGCTGGCCAGTCCGACGCGGGAATGACAGTCCCTGTAACAGAGGGCACAGATGAAGTCTGACGCTGGTCTGTCTGCCTGGGCTGCAGCCTTTCTTCTCGTTCTCTTTTCCTCGTGCTGCTGAGCGAGTGTCTCTTCGAACTTGGAGAGACCTTTCTGCACAGTCTGTCTCCAGGCTGACCGTTCGAGAGTGTTGCTTCCCAGTTGTCCTTGTCGATGTTCAAGGCTTTTAGGTCCCTCTTGCACACGTCTTTGAATCGCAGCTGTGGTCTGCCTGTGGGACGTTTTCCCTGCACCAGTTCTCCGTAGAGGAGGTCTTTGGGGATCCGTCCGTCGTCCATGCGCACGGCATGGCCAAGCCAGCGCATGCGTCTCTGTTTCAGCAGCGTGTACATGCTGGTGCATCCAGCTCTTTCCAGGACAGTGTTGTTTGGGACCTTGTCCTGCCAGATGATGTTTAGAATGCGTCGGAGGCTACGCATGTGAAAAGCATTGAGCTTTTGCTCTTGTCGGGCACGCAAAGTCCAGGACTCGCTGCCATACAGGAGGGTGCTCATGACGCAGGCTCTGTAGATCTGGATTTTTGTGTGCTCAGTCAGCTTCCTGTTGTTCCATGCTTGCTTTGTCAGTCTGGTCATGGTGGTAGCTGCCTTGCCGATGCGCCTGTTGAGCTCTGTGTCAAGTGAGAGGGTGTCTGAGATTGTTGAGCCCAGATAAACAAAGTCATGGACGACATCCAGTTCATGGTCATTGATGCTGATGACTGGGGGAGAGTCAACATCCTGTCCCATGACCTGTGTTTTCTTCAAGCTTATGGTAAGCCCGAAGTCTTGGCAGGTATAGCTGCTGTAGGTCCTCAGCTGAGTGGGCGGTTACTGCTGCGTTGTCTGCAAAGATGAAGTCATGCAGGCACCTCAGCTGGACTTTAGTCTTGGCTCTTAGTCTGGAGAGGTTGAAGAGCTTACCGTCTGTCCTGGTTCGGAGGTAGATACCTTCAGCTGCAGGACCAAACGCGTGTTTCAGCATCACAGCAAAGAAGATTCCAAACAGGGTGGGAGCCAGGACGCAACCCTGTTTCACTCCGCTCCGTATGTTTGAAGGCAGCTGATGTTGAGCCGTCAAAGACGACGGTGCCTTTCATGTCTTCGTGGAAGGATCTGATGATGCTGAGAAGTTTGGGTGGACATCCAATCTTGGGAAGGATTTTGAAGAGGCCATCCCTACTGACCAGATCGAAGGCCTTTGTGAGGTCTATGAAGGCAATGAAGAGTGGCTGCCTTTGCTCCCTACATTTCTCCTGAAGTTGTTTGAGGGAGAAGATCATGTCTACATGTATAGTGGATCTGTTGGCACGGAACCCGCACTGCGATTCAGGGTGGACTTGCTCTGCGAGTACCTGGAGCCTCTTCAGTACTACTCGTGCAAAGACTTTCCCAACGATACTGAGGAGGGATATGCCGCGATAATTATTGCAATCGCTTCTGTCACCTTTGTTTTTGTACAGTGTGACGACGTTAGCATCCCTCATGTCTTGTGGTACTTCGCCTTCACTCCAACAGAGGCAGAGGATTTCATGCAAATATATAACATCACCGATATATATATATATATATCAGTCTATGTACCTATGTATTTACACACACACACACACACATACATACATACACACACATACACATACACACACACACAAATACATACACACACACACAATACACACACACACACCCACAAATACACACACACAATACACACACACAACAACACACACACACACACACACACACACACACACACACACACAAATACACACACATACACTCACACAGACAGGCACACGTACCCATCGGTGCCTACTATCCCATCGGTATAACGTTATAACACTGGTCCTCCAGGTAAACGTTTGGGCGCAGGATAAAAACCCAGACCTCCCCAAAACAAGATTTGTCACACACACACACACACATACACACACACACAAACACCACACACACACAACAACAAACACAACACACACACACACACACACACACACACACACACACACAACACACACACACACACACACACACACACACACACACACACACTACACACACACACACACACACACACACACACACAACACAAAAGAAACAAATCCACCTGAACATTTTACATGTTTTATTCATCTAATCTTTGGCTAGATGCATGTACGCTCAAATGACATTGAGCACAATCAGGAGAAAAATAAAAACCTGCCACAACCCTTACAACAAGTAAACGTAACAAAACAACCCCACAAAAACACACAACACACATGTCGGCCACAGGCCAGATCACTATAGTTCTGCATCGTCATTGTGGCTTCAACCCTTCCACCACAATTCCATTATGCTGACTCGTTGATTCTTTTCATGGAGCCATGGACTCAAAAGATCTGATATCTCCAGTTCAATCCCAGCCCACAACATTAAAAACTGCCCTGTTCACTGACCATTTAATGTTTTCTTCATTCTGGTGACGTCAGCGCAGTGTTTTATAGGTTCCTCTGCTCTCCCCTGCCCCCCCCCCCCCCCCCCCCCGCCTCAAATTCATTTGAAGACTTTTCCGGAGCATAGTGTTTTGCACCAACTCATTGAATCTGCCAGGTAACTGCTGGCAGGTAGGGTAGAGCATATATGGAATTGTCCGAATGCGATGACCATCACCTATCTAAAGCAATCGTAACCCTATACAGTCACAACACACTTCCGAGGAATAGAGTCTACCTACCAACAGACTTATTTGATCACCACATCACAGTTCGTGTACCTGATGCCCCATAACACGTTACAAAACTATGAACCCTCTATATATCCACCACTTGAATGACTCACCTATCCCGACTCCTGTAACCTTGATCCTACCATGCACCAGCTTCTGTAACTGGCGTTCCTGAACTGACTCACCTACCACTGTCCTGAACTCATGACTTGACTCACCTATCCACCAGTTCCTGTAACCTGACTCCCACACCACAGCTCTTACTCTACTCACCCTATCCACAGTCTGACCTTGAGCCACTACGCACCAAGTTCCTGTAACTTGACTCCTCAACCCTTATCACTCCAGCTTCACTTAACCTGACCCCTCACCCTATCCAACTCTGAATCCTTTGACTCCCTCACCTATCCACCAGCTTCCTGTAACCCTTTGACTCCCTCACTCCTATCCACCAGCTTCCTGTAACCCTTGACTGCCCTCACCCTATCCACCAGCTTCCTGTAACCCTTGACTCCCTCACCTATCCACCAGCTTCCTGTAACCCTATGACTGCCTCACCCTATCCACCAGCTTCCTGTAACCTTGATTGCTCACCCTATCACCACTTCCTTAACCTATGCTCACCTTCAACTCCTTAATGACTCCCTACCCTATCCACCAGCTTCCTGTAACCCTATGACTCCTCACCTATCCACCAACTTCCTGTAACTTGACTCCTCACCTATCCACCAACTTCCTGTAACCCTATTGACCCTCACCCTATCCACCAGTTCCTGTAACCCTTGATCCCTCACCCTATCCACCAGTTCCTGTAACCCTATGACTCCCTCACCCTATCCACCAGCTTCCTGTAACCCTTTGACTGCCTCACCCTATCCACCAGTTCCTGTAACCCTATGACTCCCTCACCCTATCCACCAGCTTCCTGTAACCCTAAGACTGCCTCACCCTATCCACCAACTTCCTGTAACCCTTGATGCCTCACCCTATCCACCACTTCTGTAACCTATGATCCCTCACCCTATCCACAGCCAACTCAGTAACCCTGACTCCCTAACCCTATCCACCAGTTCCTGTAACCCTTTGACTCCTCACCCTATCCACCAGCTTCCTGTAACCCTATGACTCCCTCACCCTATCCACCAGCTTCCTGTAACCCTATGACTCCCTCACCTATCCACCAGCTTCCTGTAACCCTATGACTCCCTCACCCTATCCACCAGCTTCCTGTAACCCTTTGACTCCCTCACCCTATCCACCAGCTTCCTGTAACCCTTTGATTGCCTCACCCTATCCACCAGCTTCCTGTAACCCTATGACTTCCCGTCTTATCCCTACCCTATCCACCAGCTTCCTGTAACCCTATGACTCCCTCACCCTATCCACCAGCTTCCTGTAACCTATGACTCCTCACCTATCCCCCAACTTCCTGTAATCTTTTGACTCCCTCACCCTACCCACCAACTTCCTGTAACCCTTTGACTCCCTCACCCTATCCACCAGTTTCCTGTAACCCTTTGACTCCCTCACCCTATCCACCAGTTTCCTGTAACCCTATGACTCCCTCACCTATCCACCAGCTTCCTGTAACCCTTTGACTGCCTCACCTATCCACCAGCTTCCTGTAACCCTATGACTCCCTCACCCTATCCACCACTTCCTGTAACCCTATGACTGCCTCACCCTATCCACCAGCTTCCTGTAACCCTTGATTGCCTCACCCTATCCACCAGCTTCCTGTAACCCTATGAGTCCCTCACCCTATCCAACAGCTTCCTAACGTAACCCTATGACTCCCTAACCCTATCCACCAGCTTCCTGTAACCCTATGACTCCCTCACCCTATCCACCAGCTTCCTGTAACCCTATGACCCCTCACCATATCCACCAAGCTTCCTGTAACCCTATGACTCCCTCACCCTATCCACCAACTTCCTGTAACCCTATGACTCTCACCTATCCACCAGCTTCCTGTAACCCTTGACTCCCTCACTCTATCACCAACTTCCTGTAACCCTATGACTGCCTCACCCTATCCACCAGCTTCCTGTAACCCTATGACTGCCTCACCCTATCCACCAGCTTCCTGTAACCCTATGACTGCCTCACCCTATCCACCAACTTCCTGTAACCCTATGACTGCCTCACCCTATCCACCAGCTTCCTGTAACCTATGACTCCCTCACCCTATCCACCAACTTCCTGTAACCCTATGACTCCCTCAACCTATCCACCACCACCAGTTTCCTGTAAACCCTTTGACTCCCTCACCCTATCCACCAGTTTTCCTGTAACCCTATGACTCCCTTCACTCTATCCACCAGCTTCCTGTAACCCTTTGACTGCCTCACCCTATCCACCAGCTTCCTGTAACCCTATGACTCCCTCACCCTATCCACCAGCTTCCTGTAACCCTATGACTGCCTCACCCTATCCACCAGCTTCCTGTAACCCTTTGATTGCCTCACCCTATCCACCAGCTTCCTGTAACCCTATGATCCTCACCCTATCCAACAGCTTCCTTAACAGTAACCCTATGACTCCCTACCCTATCCACCAGCTTCCTGTAACCCTATGACTCCTCACCCTATCCACCAGCTTCCTGTAACCCTATGACTCCTCACCCTATCCACCAGCTTCCTGTAACCCTTGACTCCCTCACCCTATCCACCAAGCTTCCTGTAACCCTATGACTGCCTCACCCTATCCACCAGCTTCCTACCTGTTCAACCCTTTGACCTGCCCTCACCCTATCCACCACTTCTGTAACCCTATGACTGCCTCACCCTATCCACCAACTTCCTGTAACCCTTGACTCCCTCACCCTATCCACCAACTTCCTGTAACCCTATGACTGCCTCACCCTATCCACCAGCTTCCTGTAACCCTATGACTGCCTCACCCTATCCACCAACTTCCTGTAACCCTATGACTCCCTCACCCTATCCACCAACTTCCTGTAACCCTTGACTGCCTCACCTATCCACCACTTCCTGTAACCCTTGACTCCCTCACCCTATCCACCAGCTTCCTGTAACCCTATGACTCCCTCACCCTATCCACCAGCTTCCTGTAAACCCTATGACTCCTCACCCTATCCACCACTTCCTGTAACCCTATGACTCCCTCACCCTATCCACCACTTCCTGTAACCCTATGACTGCCTCACCCTATCCACCAGCTTCCTGTAACCCTATGACTCCTCACCCTATCCACCAGCTTCCTGTAACCCTATGACTCCCTCACCCTATCCACCAGCTTCCTGTAACCCTTGACTCCTCACCCTATCCACCAGCTTCCTGTAACCCTTTGACTGTCCCTCACCCTATCCACCACTTCCTGTAACCCTATGACTCCTCACCTATCCACCAGCTTCCTGTAACCTATGACTCCTCACCCTATCCACCAACTTCCTGTAACCCTATGACTGCCTCACCCTATCCACCAGCTTCCTGTAACCCTTGACTCCTCACCCTATCCACCACTTCCTGTAACCCATGACTCCCTCCACCCTACTCCTACCACCCTTCCTGTAACCCTATGACTGCCTCACCCTATCCACCAGCTTCCTGTAACCCTATGACTGCCTCACCCTATCCACCACTTCCTGTAACCCTTGACTCCCTCACCCTATCCACCAGCTTCCTGTAACCCTATGACTCCCTCACCCTATCCACCACTTCCTGTAACCCTATGACTCCCTCACCTATCCACCAACTTCCTGTAACCCTTGACTGCCTCACCCTATCCACCAACTTCCTGTAACCCTATGACTCCCTCACCCTATCCACCACTTCCTGTAACCCTATGACTCCCTCACCCTATCCACCAACTTCCTGTAACCCTATGACTGCCTCACCCTATCCACCAGCTTCTGTAACCCTATGACTCCTCACCCTATCCACCAGCTTCCTGTAACCCTATGACTCCCTCACCCTATCCCAACTTCCTGTAACCCTATGACTGCCTCACCCTATCCACCACTTCCTGTAACCCTTGACTCCCTCACCCTATCCACCAGCTTCCTGTAACCCTATGACTCCCTCACCCTATCCACAGCTTCCTGTAACCCTATGACTCCTCACCCTATCCACCAACTTCCTGTAACCCTTTGACTCCTCACCTATCCACCAGCTTCCTGTAACCCTTTGACTCCCTCACCCTATCCACCAGTTCCTGTAACCCTATGACTCCCTCACCCTATCCACCAGCTTCCTGTAACCCTTGACTGCCTCACCCTATCCACCACTTCCTGTAAACCCTATGACTCCTCACCCTATCCACCAGCTTCCTGTAACCCTATGACTGCCTCACCCTATCCACCAACTTCCTGTAACCCTTTGACTGCCTCACCCTATCCACCAGCTTCCTGTAACCCTATGATCCTCACCCTATCCACAGCTTCTCCTGTAACCCTATGACTCCCTCACCCTATCCACCACTTCCTGTAACCCTTGATCCTCCCTCCACTCCTATCCACAGCTTCCTGTAACCCTTTGACTGCCTCACCCTATCCACCAGCTTCCTGTAACCCTTTGACTCCCTCACCCTATCCACCACTTCCTGTAACCCTTTGACTGCCTCACCCTATCCACCAGCTTCCTGTAACCCTTGACTCCCTCACCCTATCCACCAGCTTCCTGTAACCCTGAGTCCCTCACCCTATCCACCAACTTCCTGTAACCCTTGACTGCCTCACCCTATCCACCAACTTCCTGTAACCCTTTGACTGCCTCACCCTATCCACACTTTCCTGTAACCCTATGACTGCCCTCACCCTATCCACCAGCTTCCTAGAACCCTATGACTGCCTCACCCTATCCACCAACTTTTCTGTAACCCTTGACTCCCTCACCTATCCACCAACTTCCTGTAACCCTATGACTGCCTCACCTTATCCACCAACTTCCTGTAACCCTGACTCCTCACCCTATCCACCAGCTTCCTGTAACCCTATGACTCCCTCACCCTATCCACTAGTTTCCTGTAACCCTATGACTCCCTCACCCTATCCACCAACTTCCTGTAACCCTATGACTCCCTCACCCTATCCACCAGCTTCCTGTAACCCTATGACTCCCTCACCCTATCCACCAGCTTCCTGTAACCCTATGAGTCCCTCACCCTATCCACCAACTTCCTGTAACCCTATGACTGCCTCACCTTATCCACCAACTTCCTGTAACCCTTTGACTGCCTCACCCTATCCACCAACTTCCTGTAACCCTATGACTGCCTCACCCTATCCACCAGCTTCCTGTAACCCTATGACTGCCTCACCCTATCCACCAACTTCCTGTAACCCTATGACTGCCTCACCCTATCCACCAACTTCCTGTAACCCTATGACTGCCTCACCTTATCCACCAACTTCCTGTAACCCTGACTCCCTCACCCTATCCACCACTTCCTGTAACCCTATGACTCCCTCACCCTATCCACTAGTTTCCTGTAACCTATGACTCCCTCACCCTATCCACCAACTTCCTGTAACCCTTTGACTCCCTCACCCTATCCACCAGCTTCCTGTAACCCTTTGACTCCCTCACCCTATCCACCAACTTCCTGTAACCCTATGACTCCCTCACCCTATCCACCAGCTTCCTGTAACCCTATGACTCCCTCACCCTATCCACCAACTTCCTGTAACCCTTTGACTGCCTCACCCTATCCACCAGCTTCCTGTAACCCTATGACTCCCTCACCCTATCCATCAACTTACTGTAACCCTTTGACTCCCTCACCCTATCCACCAACTTCCTGTAACCCTTTGACTCCTGCTACTCACCCTGTATCCACTACAGTTCCTGTAACCCTATGAGTCCCTCACCCTATCCACCAGCTTCTGTAACCCTTGAGTCCCTCACCCTATCCACCAACTTCCTGTAACCCTTTGACTGCCTCACCCTATCCACCAACTTCCTGTAACCCTTTGACTGCCTCACCTTATCCACTAGTTTTCCTGTAACCCTTTGACTGCCTCACCCTATCCACCAACTTCCTGTAACCCTTTGACTGCCTCACCTTATCCACTAGTTTCCTGTAACCCTATGACTGCCTCACCCTATCCACCAACTTCCTGTAACCCTTTGACTGCCTCACCCTATCCACCTACCAACTTCCTGTAACCCTTTGACTGCCTCACCCTATCCACCAACTTCCTGTAACCCTATGACTGCCTCACCTTATCCACTAGTTTCCTGTAACCCTATGAGTCCCTCACCCTATCCAACAGCTTCCTACAGGAAGCTGAAGGATAGGGTGAAGGAGTCAAAGGGTTTTTGCAGGACGCTGGTGGATAGGGTGAGGGAGTCAAAGGATTAAGTTTCTGCTTCGCTACCATGGTTGACAATGCAGGATGCTGGTAGACAGGGTGCGGGAGTCTAAGGATTAAGCTTTTGCAGCTGGTGGTTAGGACGAGGGAATCAACGAGTATATTACCAACAATTATGGACAGGGCTGCAGGCTTTAAGTGTTGAGATGACACATTCCATCCATCCTATACCATTGCTGGATTCCGTCACATTGTGCAACAGCTGACTGAAATGAAGTGAAGTTTCTGAGGAGTTGTTCTGTTACTGTAATTTTTGTTGAAAGCCCAGCCGACTGCGTAGAACCATATCAGGCCGATAATTGTTTCAAAACATATACAATATTTCAACAGGACATCCGCACATAATCTAAGGAGATGCCCCTGGCGCTGATTAATTTAATCGCACAGGGGATTTTAAAAATAAACTTCAATACAAATTTAAACATAATTAAGAACAATAAAACATAAAAACAGGCCTAAATTACCTAAAAAAATTGCTTGCGCACATCTCATTTCCCTAGAGCCAAAAATGCACTAAACAGGCCTGCATGTACCCAATTATCATTCTTAAGAGAAAGTACGCCTACTAAGACTTTGTCGAACACATACAGGTGAATGGACCAGCAAGGTTGGACATGATAGGAAGAAATGACAGAAAGCAAAGGAGGAAGAAAGAAAAAATCAAAGAGAGTGACAAAAAAAGAGGAAATATTCTAGCACAAATTTCCAGAAGGTGGGGATACTATTTATACTGAAAGACCCCCCCCCCCTATCCCCCCCCCCCCCCCCCCATCCCCATGGGGTTACCACAAACTGGGAGCCCCTTTCTGTTCCGGATTCATATCAAAAAGAGCATGTCATTCTGGAATACATTTATTGATCGTCTCTGAAAATTACTAAAAGAAGTCCCATCACCATTTTTTTCTGCACATCATTTTAGAGCAAAGCACGCTTTTTGCAGAACTGCTCAAGCCTTTCTAAGAACGGCCGAAGTTATTTCACAAAGAATGACGCCAACTTTCCAGTGCTGGCCAAAGCTACTGTGCATGCAATGAATGAAAACGTTGCTGATCACTGCCGAATCTGCTTCTTGAAATCTTCCATGTTACTGAAAACAAAATTCTGGGATAGGCAGCCCTGTTAATATGTAGTCTCAAGAACATGATAAGAAGAATTTGTATATAAAAACACACACAAAACACACACACACACACACACACACACACACACACACACACACACACCACACACACACACACACACACACACAAAAGAAATGGATCAGTCACAAAAAAGACAAAAAGAGCACACAAATGAAAAAAAAAAAAGAAAAGACAAAAGAAAGTAGGTATCCATAACAAGACTGTCTCATAACCACGAGGTCGTAGGAGAGTGCAGTGGTTGCAGACCTCAGCTTTTCTCCCGTGAAGGTGGGGGGGGGGGGGGGGGGTGATGACATGATGAGAATAATGTCCAGCTCCTGTCCCTTGCTGCTTTATCTTTCCCTATGAAGAGAGTCAGGTACCTGTTTACAGCTGGGCAGACAGGAGGCCAGACACACATGTTTTCCTTAACTATGAAGACTGAGGCCGCACACATATATTTTCCCTAACTATGACGACAGAAGGCCACACACACGTATTTTCTCTAACTATGAAAAGGTCAGGTAACTGTTCACAGCTGGGCAGACAGGAGGCCAGACACACATATTTTCTCTAACTATGAAGACTGAGGCAACACACACATGTATGTATTTTCCCTAACTATAAAGACAGAAGGCCACATATGTATTTTCCCTAACCATGAAGACTGAGGCAACACACACAAGTATGTATTTTCCCTAACTATAAAGACAGAAGGCCAGACACATATATTTTCCCTAACCATGAAGACTGAGGCAACACACACAAGTATGTATTTTCCCTAACTATACAGACAGAAGGCCACACACATATATTTTCTCTGGAGCCCACCCATGTCATATATGGCACACCATTTTTACATGGTGACAGTTTCAAGTAAAGGGAGAACAATCCAGTTTGTGTACTATCACCAGTGTAAGTAAGTTGCCTTCTTTGATTTGTTCCGGTTCTCTGCCATTCCCTCTTTTATTTAGCTTCATTTCGCAATCTTTCTTGCCTTGATTTTCACATGGTGACCAGATCTGCTCAGTTCGAGTTTTTCACATCTCGCTCCAAACAAAGGAAGATGAGTTCAAGTTTGTCATTGAATATTGAAAGAATTTAGGTGTATCTGTCAATGTATGACACTAAAAGCATAAAATGTAGTGAAGATGATGGATTTTGAGTGCAGAGAATAAGCATGTTCAAGTATGGGACATGTGGCTGTGGGATGAAAAGGCCCAGGGAAGTAACTCTGTCCGGGTGTTCATATATGGGACATTGGGCTTTGGATTAAAAATTGTAATGTGACATGTAAGTTCTGATTCATGTTTCTATATGAAAAACAGACAGTAACTATAAACTCTTTAAACAATTTTAAAAGCTCATGAATGTTTGCATTGATTTAAAGGGTGAACAGTGCAAGAAAATACATTTTGGGAAAAAAAAAAATTAGTAGGCCTATATGAAACTTCAATTTGCTTGCTTGTACAATAATGTTCAGTTCTTTTTTTTACATTTATCTGGTGTTCTGTTATCAATTTAGTAATTACTGTTGTTCCTATGACTATTTCGATATATTGTATGCACACACACTATGCCATCTGGTTTCTAAAGTAGACTTAATATTCTTTTTACATATTATTTCAGATGTCGACCAAGATGCCTGTTGCCAGCGTCCCAGGCTGCTTCTTCTGGAATATTATATGACTTTGATGTTAGGCTACATGAAGGAAGCAAAGACGGGAAGAAAAGAAAATCAGCACATTTTGGCTTTGGGGGGGGGGGGGGGGATGTTTCATGCAAATGACAAGAGACCCTCCCTTCAAGTTTTTTCCTGACAATTTTTTTAACCAGTTTTGCTCTTGTGTCAAGCCTGAAGGAGCAAGGCATTCCTTTGTTGGAACATTCCGTGGAAACAGGCTCAAAGGCTGCCTCTTGAAATCTGAGAAAGAACTGAAGCAAGCTGGATGGAGATCATTTGATGAGAAGGTGGCAGCTGATTCGAACATTGTTGCTGTTTGATGGTGTGACAACCGACCTGTGGATGTCATGTCAAACTGCATCAGTAATAACCCTGTGGGATCAACATCCAGGAATGACAAAAAACAGAAAAAGAAGATCCAAGTCCCGTATCGTGTTGCCATCGGATAATACACTGGCTTTAT
The DNA here is from genome assembly GCA_030674185.1 of Monoplex corrugatus. Taxonomy (NCBI): domain Eukaryota; kingdom Metazoa; phylum Mollusca; class Gastropoda; order Littorinimorpha; family Ranellidae; genus Monoplex; species Monoplex corrugatus. The sequence goes on along the minus strand of JAPXFY010000031.1, from coordinate 4,542,313 downwards.
GGGAGGTGTTGACTTAATGGATCCTCTCGCAGCGTTATACAAATTTCCAATAAAGACAAGGAGGTGGTACATCTATATCTCCCTGCACACAATCTGCATCTCTGTGATCAACGCATGGTTGTGGTCCAAGAGACACTGCATCCTTCTTCGTCTGCACCAAAGCAGCTTTCTGTTTTCCAGTCAGACATTGCTTCTGCATTCATCAATGCCAAGATCAGAAAGGGACCCGTCGATGATGTTCAGCTGGACACCATCCAACACCTGCCAGAGCGGACAACCAGGAACTGATGCAAGAAATCTGGCTGTGGTGACTCAAACCTTTGTTAAATGCATTAAATGCAACACAATGCTTTATCTGAACAAGAACAGAAACTGTTTTAGACAAAATTCCATCAGCACAAGTGACACTGACACAAAGCATTCTCTCTGTCCCATATATGGGACGTTCTGCTCAAAGATGTGAAAGGCCCGTTGTCTCAAATATGGGACATAACCTTAATTTCAAATTTGAACTCAAATTCAAATATAAAAGTTTCAGTGTTTGTACATCATCATTCAATACACTTTTTCAGTTCTAGGATTTTTTCTTTTATACTTCTTGCTTTGGGCTCTAGAGGGTTAATACATGTATCCAATTATCAGTCCTAAGAGAAAGATATGATTTTATTGAACACACACCAGGTGAATGGGCCAGCAAGGCAGAAAACGATAGGAGGAAATGACAGAAAGCAAAGGAACAATGCAGAAACAAAGAAAGTGAAGGAAAAGAGAAAATTTGTAGCACAGGATTTCCAAAAGGATGGGGATACGATGTATACTGAAAGTGCCCCCCCGCATCCCCAGGGAGGGAAAACTGCAGTTAACACATGTGCCCAATTATCACTCCTAAGAGAAAGTATGGAACGCCTTAAAGAAAACATTCAGGTGAATGGACTAGAAAGGCAGAAAATGATAGGAAGAGACAAAAGAAAGCAAAGGAGCAAAGCAGAAACAAAGAGAGTGACAGAAAAGCGGAAATTTCTTGCACAAAATTTCCAGAAGATGGGGATACTATTCATACTGAAAGAGCCCCCTGCATCCCCACAGAGAATATGTAGCATACTTACTCGTAACACCTAGCACCTATCTAACCTTTTCACTCATTTTCAGTTCAGTCACTCCGAGGTCCTACGCCTGGGCAGTCAAAGCTGTCCACTTGGATCAGACAGCATCCTGACCTCACTGCCACTCCTGTCTACTACCTGCTGGTCTTGGGGTGGCCTGTCTCTATTTCTCGCTGAAAAGTCCACCACAGCACTCTGAAGACAAGTCTTGTACGATGGAGCCCTTTACTCCCTCATCTTGAACAAGATGGTGATTGTAACAGACACATACATAAAATTGGACAAATGCTTAATGATTTTCACCCTGACCAAGATGACAATTGTAACAAACACATACATAAAATTGACAAATGCTTAATGCTTTTCACCCTGACCAAGATGACATTGTAACAAACACATACATAAAAATTGGACAATGCTTAATGCTTTTCGTTCTTCATCCTGTCTGCCAGTTTCCTGAAGCTCATCCTATCCACCATCTCTGCGGGAAGCTGGTGGAAAGGGTGAGGGCGTGAACAGGACAGGAGCATTAACAGCATCAACTTTACACAAGCGATGTCAGATGGTGCGCAGTCTTAATGAATATCTGCACCCTGCATTCCTGCGTCTACGACTGACACCCTGGGCTCACTGCAAACCGGCCATAGCTGACAGCCAGGTCCACGGTGTTACACTGGGCCTTGACCTTCATGGCCACTGCCTTGTACTCGGTGTTTACATTCTCTGAGCTACACTCAGCCTTCACAACTTGTGGTTTACACTGGGTGACAACAGCGTCTAGCTTAAACTGGGCACTGACGACCTCTGGGTTACTCTGTTCATTGTGAGCCGTGACAGTCTGTGGGTTATTCTGGGTCATAATGGCCTGTTGGCTGTTCTCAGCAATGCCGACTTGCGGGTGTCTATCAGCGACGTCAGCCTCTAAACTACACTCGGGATTCACTCTCTTATGCCTCTTGAGACTGTCAGGATGTGTGAACGTCTTGGCACAGCCATCACATTCGTACGCCGTCTCCTTGTTGTGAGTGAAGGCGTGTCTCTTCAACCCTGATGCGTGCGTGAAACACTTGGAGCACACCTTACACACATGCTCCTTGTGGCCAGTGTGAATCACCTTGTGCCGCTTCAAGTTGCTTTGCTGGGTAAACGCTTTCCCGCATTCATCACACTCGAAAGATCTCTCATTGTTGTGAATCATCTTGTGCGTTTTCAGATGACCGGCCAGTTTGAAGCTCTTTGAACAGACGTCGCATGTGAAAGTCTTCTCACCCGTGTGGGTCAGCTGGTGAGTCTTCAGATTACTGGCCTGTGTAAAACTCTTGCCACACTCTTCACACTTGAACAGTTTCTCACCCGTGTGGATCATTTCGTGTCTCTTCAGATCACTGGATCGTACAAAAACTTTGCCACATTCAGGGCATGCCACGGGTTTGGCGCCAACGTTTGTCCTGATAAAGGCCTTGAGGGGGTCGTTGAACGTTTTCTGCCAGGACGACCCATTTCCCTCTTCGTGGGTCCTCTTGTGCCTCGTCAAGCTGTAGGAATAGGGGAAAGACTTGGGACACACGTCGCAATAATACAGTTTGCGAGGGACACTGGCTGGCGTTCCCTCAGAGGTTGCTGGTTGACCAGAACGATCAGTCCGACTGGTTTTGCTTCCCTGCAACATGCAACACACTGCAGTGTACACATTATAACTTATCTAAAACACACTTTGCGATGTATACACAGTCACATCTCTACTTACATATCTAAACCACACTTTGCGATGTATACACAGTCACATCTCTACTTACATATCTAAACCACACTTTGCGATGTATACACAATCACATCTCTACTTACATATAATCAAAAACCAATTCACAATAAAGCTGACCGTCAACACTTTCCCCGTTTCTGCTTCCTTCTTGTTGGTCAGTCCACACCGACCATCACTGGTGTCATGAACAGAAAGAGTTATGGTCAGCAACATGCTGGAAGGCCTGACATGGACAAATGCTGTGTAATGTCAGGGTCTTTTTCAAGCCGTCAATCCACATCTTCCTTGGTCTGTCTCTCGCTTGCAATACACTTGTCTTTTTGTTTATCATGGCTGCTGAGGCAGCTGACGGGGTCATGTTTTGGTAAGATAACAAAATCACTGAATTCTCTGCTGATAAATATGGCATTTCTAATCATGTCAGGTACGCTCTTGTTGATCGCTCTTCTTTACCAACACATCTCACAGATGGTAACTTTGTGTTCAGGGGTTTGGTCAGGGCCCACATCTGGCACTGGTAGCCTATGTCAGGTGTGGACGAAAATCGAAATGATGAGCTTGGGATTGGTTTGCTAGATAAGTTGGCTTGTTTCACAAGAGGGGCAAGTCGGTAACTGTCACTGTCTGCTTTATGAACCTCAGCTCCATCTCCCCACAACATTCTGATGGTATGAGTACATAGACAAAGAAGAAGACAAAGAACGGCTTTGGTTAGGCATCAGGAAATGCATGAAGGCACGATAACAAACACAAATTGAAGTTATCCTGCCTTGTAGTCAAGCGGATTTCTGTCTATCGGCAGATTTCAGTCTATCATTCCTGCTAGAAAAGATGGTCTTTCCCTCCTGTGGTGAGCCCCCATGCAGGTCTAACTCATTTTGTCAGAAATGATGTGTAATGCCTTAGCCAATTTTCAGCACAGCAAGCCATAATCAGAGTTGTGCAAACTCAACCAGAAAAGTGAGCAGCAAATAAAAAAAATGTGGCTGTCACTAGTGTCAGGTTCTGTTATCGCTTGATACACAGTGAGACCTTCATCTGAGCACAGCAGTATCGAGCCAACTTGTGTTTACATATCTATTGTTGGCTGGTGCATGCGCCTTTGGTCAGATTTCAAATCATGTAATCTGATTGGTTCTTAACACATACACAATCAATGCTTGACATGTATTGAAAGTTAAATTTGACAGAAAGAGAATAAGTAATAATAGCTCTTCCCCATACGTATTAATCTACTACATATTAAGCACAATACTTTCATTGGGCATTAACATGTATTAAATAAAATAACAGATTCAGAGCACAAGTATTTATTGTAGATCTGTTCATTGTTTAAACAGATAAGACAACAGGGTCCTAAATCCACAATGTATTGCCTACATTTTTTGGAACGTGGATGCATAGTTATGGATGGCAAAGGCTGTAAAATAAAAGTGCAACTTGGCTGAAAAAACATGAGGCGTTTTATGTAGATGTTACACCAGGTTGCCTTTTCAGCAATTGCTGTAGGTAAAAGAACAATAGTTCACAACAGAGCAGAGCACTCTGTTACGCACGCGCGCACACACACACACACAACACACACACACACACACACACACACACACACACACACGCACACACACACCACACACACACACACACACACACACACACACACACACACACACACACACACACACACACACACAAAGACGTCATCAACATGGCGATGGTAGCCACCTAAATTTTCTGTGCTGCGTGCCATCACACTAAAATACAGCCATGACGAGAACGAGATGTCTACGGTCGGGATCCCGTGCCCTTAAGAAGTCGTCAACCTTTTCTGACGATTTCGCCGATAACAACATCACTGGTGGAAAGAAAAGTTCTAACGTCGCTGCGAAGGCTGTCACCGCTTCGCCAGATGCGAAGAGGAGCACCGATGCCGGACCAGGGACAGATTTCCGCAACGACTCCATCAGTGAGTTGAAGTCGGTTATAGTCGCACTATCCGACCGTATTCAGTCTCAAGAACGATTTGTGACTGAACATATGCAGGAGATGGGCAGTGGGGCGCTGAATAGCAGAAGGACGCTGCCAGTCTGCGTGTCGGTTGGGACGCAAACGGACCCCAACCACGCAGACAAACCACAACCAGGTCCTTCACCGCTGTCCATCTCTTACGCGGAGGCAGCCAAACGGGTGACTACACCACCAGTCACCTCAACAACCCCGTCTATATCTACTCCTTTGGCGTCAAGATCGTCAAAACAACCGAAAATCAAACGATCTCCTGAAAGGCGGACCAACATCACGCGCCAGGAAAATGACGTCAAACCTGTGACGAAAATACCACCAAAAGAACAGACCGACGGAAAAGCTGCCTCTCGCGTCAAATCCAAGATCTCACAAAAAGAAAAATTAAACTCTGCACTACCAACAGTTCTTCTTGTTCACGATACCGTATTAAATGGCGTATACGGTCACAGACTTGGTCGTTCATATGGTTTCAACGTTACAACAAATAAAATTTCTTCTGTGAACAAAATTTCTAAGTTCCTCAAAGAATCGCCCACCAGTCAATTTGATTGTTTTGTTCTACATTGTGGAATGTATGATCTGAAGGCCAACGATCCCCAAACAATTTGTAAGAAATTCGTGACAACCGTGGAGGAAATTGTGACCACACATCCTAAAAGTAAAATAGTCATTAGCAAGACAGCACCAGTGCGTGACAGGGACCTTCAAATAAAAATAGATCTTTTTAACGCCCTGCTTCACTCCGAACTTTACGGTCGCAACAACATCTCTTTCTTGGATCATGGAAATTTGAAATCAAAATTCCTCTCTACTTTCAAAGACAATGTGCATCCCAATCGGCTCGGCTCATCTATCCTTGCCAAAAACATCGGCAGACATATCAACAGAGTCTTATGGGAGACACCAAAACATAAAACTCCTCATCATCAAAGTAAGAGATCTCGGAACAACCCATTCACCATCTACGACAAGGGCTACAACACATTCTATTGTTCAAGACCACCCCCTTCCGATGAGTCCCAGAGTCCATGGTGGAATGGTGCCATCTACTATCATAACTTTTACCATCCATTGAGAGATCTCGGTGACTGGTGAAACTGTATTTATGTTGTGTACGCACCAGCGTCAGGATGAACTTAGTAGCGACTTTCATATATTGATTTTTTCTGTCGCTTACAGGTTGTTCTTACTTTCGCCAAAACTATCAGCATCCTTGATTTCTTTTAAAATTTTATTTTCTGTTACTTCCTTTATATAGTTGTTTCCTACTGGGGTTTTGTTTGTTTGTTTGTTTGTGTGTTAGTTATGCAAGTCAAAAAACGTTCTAAAACAGGTTTTTCTGTTCTTCAGTGGAACAGTCGCTCCATCAATATTAATCTTCTTCATCTCCAGCACTACTTATCCGAAAATAAGCATCATATTATCGCCTTACAGTCCATGAATGTGACGAAAAGTAAATTACCAAAGTTAGAGGACTATTACTATCCTCCTGTGACACACATTTGTGATCATAACTCTAAGACATATGCAGCTATATATATCCGTAAAGATGTGGACTACAAAATCATTTCAGCCTTCTGTGCCAAAGGACACGGATGGTGTTTATTGTGTGGCTGTGAAAGTAAAAATTAACTATGTATCAACTTTAAATATCATGTCTGTATATTTTCCACGTGGCCCTGATGGAAACAACAGTGACTGGCTACGAACTTTAGAACATGCTGAGAAATGGTTGATCGCCGGAGATTTTAATGCCCATTCTCCATTCTGGGACAAAAACTGCCAATATGTGTCTAACAATTGTTTTGTTGAAAACATCGTTGACTCTGGCTTGGTATTATTAAATGACGGTCGAATAACTAGACTACCAGATAATCCTAAACATAAAGCTTCCGCCATTGACTTGACTTTATTATCTCCTGACCTTGTCATTAATTGTATATGGGATATTACATCCGACTCCCTTGGAAGTGATCATCTACCAATTGTCACAGTTATTGATGAATTATTTGCTAAAGCACCAGAACAAGATGACTGTATTCCTAGATATTTGTACAACCGTGCAAACTGGGTAAAATACCACACGATCTTAATGGGAAAAGATTGCACGTTCAACGAGAGCGACAGTGTTAATTATATGTATTCACACTTCACAAACACATTACATGAGGCAGCAAAAGATTCAATTCCAAAAAGGAAAAATGTAAACAAAGATAATTTTGTTGGAAATAGCTGGTGGAATCAATTATGTGAAGAAGCAAAGAACGAAAAAAAGAAAATGTATAAAACCTACTTAAAAACTAAATCTCCAGAAGACCATTACAATATGAAAATGGCAAAGATTCATTCAAACAAGGTCATAGCCCAAGCCAAAAAGAGATATTAGTCAGATTTCTGTTCTCAACAAATTTCCGGTCCTAAAGATCTTCCTAAAATTTGGAATAAGGTCAAAGAAATGAAAAATGGATTTCATTTACAACAGTTTCCTATTAAGATTAGAGACAATGAATTTCCTTCGTCATCTGAGAAAGCTGAAGTATTTGTACAGTTCTTTTCAAGAGCAAGTAATTCCAGTAGCTTGTCTCCACCAATTCAGGAGAAAAGACGGAAAATTGAGGAATCTGTAGAATACTCAGATCCTCCCCCGGATAGCCACATGTACATAAATTCAAAAATTACGTTACAAGAACTTAAAGATGCTCTTCTCTCTTTGAACAATAAAAAATCGGCTGTAGGTCTGGATGGCATTTCGTATACGCTTTTAAATCATTTACCAGAGAAATGGATTAAATATTTACACCATATCATACTAAAATGCTGGGAAAGTGGTCACATACCTGACATTTGGAAGAATTCAATTGTGATACCTGTACTGAAAGCTAATAAACCACGCTCTGATACAGGTAGTTACAGGCCTATCTCGCTTACATCCCATGTTTCGAAACTAATGGAAAAAATTACTCTGAATCGACTGACTTATTTTTGTGAGAAAAATAATATAATACCTATTAACCAGTCTGGATTTCGAAAAGGTAGATCGACGACAGACCATTTAGTCAAATTAACAACTCAAATAAAAATCAGTTTGCGAGAAGGAAAAATGTCTTAGCTACCTTTTTTGATCTTAAAAAAGCGTATGATCAAGTCTGGCATGCAAGACTTTTGTTGAAATTGAAACATATTGGTCTCAAAGGTAATATTTATTATTTCATCAAAGCATTTATAAGTAATCGAAGTATAGTCGCTAAAATAAGTAATACATACTCTGAAAAACGACCTGTAAACATGGGAATTCCACAGGGTTCCATAATATCTCCTATGTTGACACGGATCTTAAAATTCGGTCTGACATCCATTTCCCCAAGAGAGCAAGAACAATAAAGGCACAAGAAACAATATCCAGTTACACAAATGAGCTCTTCGAAATTTGCAGAGTAGTTCCTAAAAAAGTTTCACATAAACTGATATGTTGTCCTCTACCCCCCTGGGAATTGTCCACTGCAACTTTTGATATCAACTACATTGAAACTGACTTGAGAAAAGATATTAATCCGCACCTGTTGGCAATTGACGTTCTGTCTCATCTGCATGAAAAATATTCACATCACTTGAAAATATTCACTGATGGCTCTGTTCTAGATGATGGTGCAGCAGGCGCTGGTTTTATAATTCCAAACTTAAAAGTGGAAAAGGCTTACTCTTTAGGACAGGGACACTCAATCTTCACGTCTGAATTAGTCGCCATCCTAATGGCACTGAAATATATAGTAGATCTACCCATAGCTATATTTAGTATCTTATTATGTGTAGATTCGAAATCTGCATTACAATCCCTGACGAGTTAAACACCTTTTGTGTTGTCAGCGAATGCGACCTTATTTCCCTGTATCATTTTCAAAATTGAAACAGAAACACACTGATTTCACTTTGTATTTACACTTTGCTAGGCATTTACTGCACAGTCCTGTAGGTCGTTTTCTTTGATTAAGACCGATTGTTTTTATACCTGTAACTCCCACATACCTCTGTTTGTTTGCTTGTTAGTTTTATCATTACTCCTTGACTGTTACAATGTTTTTATTCGGTAATATTATCCTTTTCTACCCCTCTACCCCACCAGATAATCACAGATGGTTTGTCATAACCCAGCACGGGATACGCTCGTTGCATGCGCATGTGTATACGTGCACACACTCACACACACACACACACACACACACACACACACACACACACACACACACACACACACACACACACGCGCGCGCGCGCGCGCGGTTACATACACACATACAGCCCTGAGCAATCTGTTCAAGCCTGATCGTTCTAATGTTATGATTGCTTTTCTATTGTCCTATAATTTTTTTTTAATGTTAATTAATATGTTAAACTGTCTTTGATTTCGTAGAATCTTCCACCCCATAGACACCTTTTTTTTTTCTTTTTTTTCTTTTTTTTTTTCTCGTCTAAAAGCACATATGTGAACAGACGTTAAAAGAAATAACGAACACACACACACACATATATACACACAAAATACAAATAGATGGTTGAGCCAATGAAAAAAATATGAATGTGAGAGGTAAGACTGATGTAAATAGATGTTGCCTAGGAAAAGGAAGCGAAAAAACATCCAAATCCAACAGCCATGGGGCTGAAGGAAAATCCCAGACTACCTGGAAAGAAAAACCTTCGTCAGATGTGGCTGGGCCTGTCTTGTAAAGAAGAACCTGTCGGCGTCACCAGGTCCAGTGTTGCCTGCTGCACACCTGGACACCACCATCTTCCTCCAGGCCGCTCTGTCTTGACTTTTGTGGACAATTTCTTGAATATTTAGCCAACTGATGTTGGTTATGTTCTTGATGTATGAGACTGGAGGTCTGCCTTTCTTCCTTTTTGCCACTGTTTTTCCTTGAAGGATGGTTGCTGTGATGCCCGTGTATTTTAGTCTTCTCTTGCTGATGTCAGCTAGTAAATTTCTGGTGGTATCAAGTTTTTCCGGGACATTTTCATTAGTTCTTCCATCTGTCCATTTGACACGTAGCAGTCTCCAATGAAACCACGTCTCTGCTGCCTTAATTCTTCTGCAATCAGTTTTTCTTAGAGTCCAGGCTTTTCAACCATAAATGACTGGCCAGATCAAACATTTTAAAAGTCTAACTTTCAGACCATTTGGTATACCTCTGTCTTTCCAGGTATCCTTGAGGTCTATTGGTATGCCTCCATCTTCCCAGATGCTGTTGAGCTGGACCATTTGGAACAATGCACAGTACATGCACTGTGCTTGAGGAAGGTAATGGCAACCCATCTCAAGTAGTTTTTCAAAAAAATGCACATGATGACACCATCAAAATAAGAAATGGAATGGAAAAGCAAAAAATGGTCCAAAAATAAAGAAGAAACTGAAACAAATAACAAGTAAAGAAACATGCATGCAGACCACACTGGAAGCGGAGTAGCAGTCAAAGAAGAATAGCATGGTCAGGATCAATAGGAAAAGATATTAAGTTTTAGAATAAAACTATTATTCACAGTGTTAGAATGAAAATACGTCACTTGTCAATGTTAATGTGAAGCATGCATGGACACACAACTAGAAACAATTGCATGAATAAATTAATCAAAACTACACAAACCATAAATATACATGCACGGATCAATGGTGCAGATCCTTCTAAAAGTCAAGGGTTTTCATACCCCCACTAAAAAAACTTGAGGGTTTTCATACCCCCAATAATTTTTTTAGGGGGTTTTCATACCCTTTGCCAAAATTTCTGGGGGTATGAGCCACCGATGCAAAAGTTGGCAAGTCAGCGCGTGTGATCGTACACTGAGGAAAGCTTTTCCTCGAAGGGCTGCTTTCGGTTTCCGCTGCATTTTCATTGGCCCAGGCAAAGAGTTGTAGAAAAGTGTGACGTAGCCTAGTTACTATTTTTACCGCTAATGTAATGCCCGACCCCAATGCTGCATGTGCCGTGGCGGGCAAGCTAAGCAATGTCGGTCGCGTCGTTAGCTTGCCCGCCGCGGCTAGGCGAGCGAACGGAGCGATAGGTCTATACCCCCACGGCTCAAAACCTTTACGTGATGAGACCGGCAGAGGAAAAATGCTTACGTGACCATACCCTCAAGACGACAAAGTCTTACGTGTTCATACCCTTTTGACATAATTTTTGTACGTGATTTCCATCTTCCTTACGTGATTTACCCCATCTCTACGTGATCTGCACCCCTGACGGATAAAGGAGTCACCATCTATACATACTGAACACACACACACACATATACAGCACACATTCATGCACGTCATAAAGCAATTTTGTGTTTAATTTAAAGAAATTCAAATATGGTGGTGCATGCACGAAAAAAAACAAAAAACAAAAACATGAACATCAAGAAACAAACTAACTGTCCTGCATTTTGTAGTAGACACTGTTGTTTTGTCATTGAGACCACAAGGCTTTCGTGTTCCCAGTTTTTCTATAAGAAGGGATTACATGTCTTTTCAGTCTGTGGTGTGGATACTGTGAAGACGCAGGCCTTTCACGTGGACGTCACTGATCGAGTGGTCTGGTTGGATGAAATGATTCCAGATTATTTTGTCTCTTTGATGTCGAATATCAGCCAAGTGTTCTTTGAAACGTGTATCAAAGGTACATCCAGCTTCACCAATGTACAGATTAATGCATTGAGAGCAGCTGATCGTGTAGACAATGTTGTGAGTTTGACAATTTTGTAATTTCTATGTAAGACTTGGGGCTTTTGCCATGGCGGTAGAACACATGAAGGGGCATGTCTTATGTTCAGGTTTGTTGTACCGGGTTGTTCCTGGAAGATACAGACAGCTGGTTTTTGGGAGTCTTGAACGTAACAGCAAGTCATGGAGGTTCATGTCCTTTTTTTTGTGTAAACAAGCAATGGTGGCTGGTCAGAGATTTCAGCCGCAAGTGGGACCAGACTGCAGAATGTTCCAGCTTTACTACAAGTGACCTTTTTCGCACAGCACACCAAAACAGCGGTAGAGTAAAGTGAGAATCAGTTAATCTTCTGTAGCATTCTTGCAAGCAGAATGAAGGACCCATGAATGAGAAACAAGAGTTGACTTTTCTTGGGAAGAATCAACTTTGGGCTGGCAGTGCAGGATCAACACCGCTGAGGTGATGCACAAGTTGGAACAAAACAACAAACGATCTCGTACATCACATACATGTACACACCACTGTTAATGAGGCCTACATCACAGTACATGTAACTCGGAGAAGGCTAACATCATCCTGCCCTCATGCCATCAAAGACTAACATCATCCTGTCCTGATCTTGTCAAAGACTAACATCATCCTGTCCTGACCTTGTCAAAGACTAACAGCATGTTGTCCTGACATCATCAAAGACTAACATCATCCTGTCCTGACCTTGTCAAAGACTAACAGCATGTTGTCCTGACATCATCAAAGACTAACATCATCCTGTCCTGACCTTGTCAAAGACTAACAGCATCCTGTCCTGACCTTGTCAAAGACTAACAGCATGTTGTCCTGACATCATCAAAGACTAACATCATCCTGTCCTGACCTTGTCAAAGACTAACATCATCCTGTCCTGACCTTGTCAAAGACTAACAGCATGTTGTCCTGACATCATCAAAGACTAACATCATCCTGTCCTGACCTTGTCAAAGACTAACATCATCCTGTCCTGACATCATCAAAGACTAACATCATCCTGTCCTGACCTTGTCAAAGACTAACATCATCCTGTCCTGACATCATCAAAGACTAACATCATCCTGCCCTCATGTCATCAAAGACTAACATCATCCTGTCCTGACATCAACAAAGACTAACATCATCCTGTCCTGACATCATCAAAGACTAACATCATCCTGTCCTGACATCATCAAAGACTAACAGCATGTTATCCTGACCTTGTCAAAGACTAACATCATCCTGTCCTGACATCATCAAAGACTAACATCATCCTGTCCTGACATCATCCTGCCCTGACCTTGTCAAAGACTAACATCATCCTGTCCTGACATCATCAAAGACCAACATCATCCTGCCCTCATGTCATCAAAGACTAACATCATGCCAACCTGATGTCGTCAGACTGACATAATGTCATCCTGACATCATTAAAGACTGACATCATGTCACCCTGATGTCATCAAAGATCATGGCATCAAATCTGTATCAAGCTGGTGGTCCAAGGGTGGGGTCAGGGGTGAACCGTTCTGTTTTAACTTCGGTTTTCTCTTTTCCCATCGTCCAGAACTCTGATGTGATCAACCAACAGTCACAATTACGGCAGACATGGCCCAGGCAACTTTCTGTCACTTGGTGTCCAGTCAACCTTCACCTCACCCAACTCTCCCACTTAATCATTGACTGTGTTTTAACAGTTCCCCGATCTTAACCCTCTGACTTCTGCACCCTATCCACCAACTGCAAAAACTTAACCCCTTTAATGCCATTATTTTTGCTCTGCTGATGGATGCAAATAAGAAAGAAAACATCCTGAGGTTGTTTATACATGGGCATAACTAAAGTGACCCCAGTATCAGGCTCCGTGAAGTAGCAACTTGTGCCATTTAAGGTTAGAGAAGCCGTTTGAGAATAAATAGGTTCGGGTAGTTCCGACATCTTTGATCAGGAAAAAAAAATTTGGGGTCAGAAAACATGAGAAAAATAAAAAATCTGTCAAAAATTGGACAATTCTCATGCCAGATTTATCACATGAAATTCCGGTTTCTCTCTCCAGAAACAGCAAGTCACTGCACCACAGCTCTGCCCATTCTATTTCTTTTTCTATGTGCTTGTACTTCTGTTTATCCTAAAAAAAAAAGTGCATTTTTCTCTGTTTTTATGAAAACAACTTTGGAAGTAATAGGGGAGGGGGGACTGTATATTAAAACTGCACTTTAAACATCATCTAAAAATGACAACAAATGAATGACACCAGAAAATGACAGTAAATAAATGACGACAACAGATACATAACAATGACAACAGATACATAACAATGACAACAGATAAATGACAATGACAACAGATACATAACAATGACAACAGATAAATAACAATGACAACAGATAAATGACAATGACAACAGATAAATGACAATGACAACAGATAAATGACAATGACAACAGATACATAACAATGACAACAGATAAATGACAATGACAACAGATAAATCACAATGACAACAGATAAATCACAATGACAACAGATACATAACAATGACAACAGATACATAACAATGACAACAGATACATAACAATGACAACAGATACATAACAATGACAACAGATACATAACAATGACAACAGATACATAACAACGACAACAGATACATAACAATGACAACAGATACATAACAATGACAACAGATAAATGACAATGACAACAGATACATAACAATGACAACAGATAAATGACAAGAACAACAGATACATAACAATCACAACAGATAAATGACAATAACAACAGATAAATAACAATCACAACAGATAAATGACAATGACAACAGATACATAACAATGACAACAGATAAATGACAATGACAACAGATAATTAACAATGACAACAGATAAATGACAACAACAACAGATAAATGGCAACAACAACAGATAAATGACAACAACAACAGATAAATAACAACAACAACAGATAAATAATGACAACAGATCAATGACAACAGATAAATGACAATGACAACAGATAAATGACAATGACAACAGATAAATGATAATGACAACAGATAAATAACAATGACAACAGATAAATGACAATGACAACAGATAAATGACAATAACAACAGATAAATAACAATGACAACAGATACATAACAATGACAACAGATACATAACAATGACAACAGATAAATGACAATAACAACAGATAAATAACAATGACAACAGATAAATGACAATGACAACAGATACATAACAATGACAACAGATAAATGACAATGACAACAGATAATTAACAATGACAACAGATAAATGACAACAACAACAGATAAATGACAACAACAACAGATAAATAACAACAACAACAGATAAATAATGACAACAGATCAATGACAACAGATAAATGACAATGACAACAGATAAATGACAATGACAACAGATAAATGACAATGACAACAGATAAATAACAATAACAACAGATAAATGATAATGACAACAGATAAATAACAATGACAACAGATAAATGATGACAACAGATAAATAACAATGACAACAGATAAATGACAATGACAACAGATAAATAACAATGACAACAGATAAATGACAATGACAACAGATAAATGACAATGACAACAGATAATTAACAATGACAACAGATAAATGACAACAACAACAGATAAATGACAATAACAACAGATAAATAACAATCACAACAGATAAATGACAATGACAACAGATACATAACAATGACAACAGATAAATGACAATGACAACAGATAATTAACAATGACAACAGTAAATGTCAATGACAACAGATAAATGACAATGACAACAGATAAATGTCAATGACAACAGATAAATGAAATGACAACAGATAAATGTCAATGACAACAGATAAATGCAATGACAACAGATAAAATGACAATGACAAACAGCATAAATGACAATGACAACAGATAAATGACAATGACAAACATAAATGACAATGACAACATAAAGAACATGAAACAATAAATGCAAACAACAGATAATGACAATGCAACAGATAAATGAACAATGACAACAGATAAATGACAATGACAACAGATAAATGACAATGACACAGATAAACATGACACAGAAATGACAATACAACAGATAAATGACAATGACAACAGATAAATAACATGACAACAGATAAATGACAATACAACAGATAAATAACATACATGACAACAAGACATAAAAACAATGACAACAGATAAATGACAAAACGAACAACAGATAAATGACAATGACAACAGATAATGACAATGATACAAATCAATGACAACAGATAAATGACAGTAACAACAGATAAATGACAATGACAACAGATAAATGACAATGAAAAACAGATAAATGACAATGAACAGATAAATGACAATGACAACAGATAAATGACAATGACAACAGATAAATGACAATGACAACAGATAAATGACAGTAACAACAGATAAATGACAATGACAACAGATAAATGACAATGACAACAGATAAATAACAATGACAACAGATAAATGACAATGACAACAGATAAATGACAATGACAACAGATAAATGACAATGACAAAGATAAATGACAACAACAGATAAATGACAATGACAACAGATAAATGACAATAACAACAGATAAATGACAATACAAACAGATAAATGACAATGACAACAGATAAATGACAATGACAACAGATAAATGACAATGACAACAGATAAATAACAATGACAACAGATCAATGACAATAACAACAGATAAATGTCAATGACAACAGATAAATGACAATACAACAGATAAATGACAATACAACAGATAAATGACAATGACAACAGATAAATGACAATGACAACAGATAATAACAATGACAACAGATAAATACAATGACAACAGATAAATACAATGACAACAGATAAATGACAATGACAACAGATAATGACAATGACAACAGATAATACATGACAACAGATAAATAACAATGACAACAGATAAATGACAATGACAACAGATAAATGACATGACACGATAATGACATGCACAGTAATGGCAACAGATAATAAATGAATGAAAATGACAATGACAAGATAAATGACAATGACAACAGATAAATGACAATGACAATGATAAATGACAATGACAACAGATAATAACAATGACAAGATATGCATTGAAACAAAATGACAGATAAATCAATGACAAAGATTGACAATGCATAGATAAATGCAATGACAACAGATTAAATGACACGTAATGACAATGACAACAGAACAATGACACAACAGATAAATGAACAATGACAACAGATAAATACAATGACAACAGATAAATACAATGACAACAGATAAATGACAATGACAACAGATAATAACATAACAACAGATAATGACAGCTATGTCAATGCAACAGATAAATGACAATGACAAAGATAAATACATAGACAAAATTTGACATACAAAGATAAATGACAATGACAACAGATAAATGACAATGACAACAGATAATGTCTAATGGACGTATAACATGCTACAGTCAAATGTCATGACAACATGTAATATGACACATGCAACTGCTAATGCAACGCAACGTATAATGCATGACTGTAAAACTTACACAGTAAAACAACACAGTAAATGACATGCAACGATAAATACAATAGATCACATGTTTATTGCATGACAATGTTGATGTCATGAGTCTGTAATTGCAATGCCAGATAAATAACAATAACAACCAGATAAATGACTCAAAGACAATTACAACGAAAAGGTTAAGTGACATGATCACAGATTGTCTAATGGGCACAGAAAATAAATGACACGATTAAATGTAACGACACAGATAAGATTTTACAATTGACTCGCAGGATAAAATACATGACGAACAGATAATGAATGGCACTTAGACTCAATGAAACAGATTATGACAACTGACAACAGTAATGAACAATAAACAGTAAGGACATCAACAACATGATAATACGATTGCACAACATGTCCAGTAAATGACATGACAACAGATAAATGACAATAACAACAATTAAATGTCAATGACAACAGATAAATGACAATGACAACAGATAAATGACAATGACAACAGATAAATGACATACCTGTTCGTCTAATGGAGGCTGTTCTGTGTCCTCGTCCATGGTTTCAGACCCGAATGCATTGTATGGGTTGAAGGCAGCTGGCACTGCAGGGTCTGTCACTGCGTCAGTCCGTTCCTCTGTCATGCTCTCCCCAACCTCTTCAGTCGGTACACCTGGGTAAGAGCCTTCATCATCCACTGGCTCACGCTTGATGTAAACCACAAACGGATCAGCAGTGTTGTTTGCCTCAGTGGTGTTGGTGTCGCAGTGGGGGTGCTGATTTGTCTCGTCATGGGCGTCACCAATACTCTTATCATTCTCAAACACACCACAGATAGTGTCTGCAAGAGACAATTATCAAAAGGTTAGTATTGTATCAGTTTCCTGTGGCACAGATAAATGATCGACTTTTCGTTTAACCCCTTCCCTGCCACAGTATTTGTGGCCTTTTGCATTGCTGTCGGCCAGGACAAAATCTTGCTTTTCTGAAGCGACAAAGAGGGGGTGGGTGCTGCCCTCGTGATGCTGCCTCGGGAAAAGTCAAGGTCTCTTTCACCTCGCTCCCCTTCAAACTCAGGGTTATGGAACTATCTTGGTAGGACCTCAGGACCTGGCCTTTTGGCCTGCTCTTGGGTTTATGTGCAAGCTTAAGGCATGTGCCGTAATCATTCTGTGTCCTCGTCCATGGTTTCAACCTATGTTATTGTCATTGATCTGTTGTCATTGTCATTGATCTGTTGTCATTGTCATTTATCTGTTGTCATTGTTTCTCAAACTGCCAGATCTTGCTACTATCATCTCCATCGTATAAGGCTGATCAGGAAGTATCTCTCTGTCGAAACAACTGCAAAACTCGTTCTCTCCTTCATAATGTCTCTCATTGACTATTGCAATTCACTCCTGTCTGGTCTTCCTGCCTCCACCATTCACATCCTACAGCGCACTCAAAACAATGCTGTACGCCTTGTACTCAAAAAGAAAAAAGCTGACCACATATCTCCTCTCCTGGCACAACTTCACTGGCTCCCTGTATCAAAGCGCAAAAGTACAAACTAGACACCATGTGCTACAAAAGCCTCAATAACGCAGCCCCCGATTACCTGTCAAGCCTACTTGAGATCTATGTTCCCTCACGTACCCTCCGCTCTGCCTCCGATCCTCTGACTTTTCGCTTTCCACGCACTATGCTCAATACCTATGGTCCACGAGCCTTCTCTGTTTCTGGTCCACTCTCCTGGAACAAACTTCCTCTCTCAGTCCGTCAGCAACCTACTTTTGTCTCCTTCAAGTCCGCTCTCAAAACTCACCTTTTCTCCTCCGCATAAAATCCTAACCTCACTCAAACCCCCCCTCTGCAGCCTGTCTCCGCTCGGAGGGGAATCACATGGTTATAATATATAATTGTATATGCTATGCTCTATAATTTTCCATTGCTTTTATTCTTGCTTTTATTGCTTTTATTCTTTCTCCCCATTTATAGCCATGCGCGCGCGTGTGTGTGTGTGTGTGTGTGTGTGTGTGTGTGTTGTGTGTGTGTGCGTGCGTGCGTGCGTGCGTGCGTGCGTGCGTACGTGCGTGCGTGCGTGCGTGCGTGCGTGCGTGCGTGCGTGCGTGCGTGCGTGCGTCTATGCGTGCGTGCGTGCGTGCGTGCGTGCGTGCGTGCGTGCGTGCGTGCGTGCGTGTGTGTCTGCTTCAGCGCTTAGATTTGATTTTATCAAGATTTTGCGCTATATAAATATTGTAATTATTATTATATATTATTATTCTGGATTTTCTCCATCACACGGCACCTGTGACGATAGTGCATATGGAATTCATTCCGAGCACGGAGATGTAATCTTGAGAAAATGACACTGAATTGAAACTAACTTTCAGATAATGATGGAGCTGTGTGTTGAAAACACAGGCCTTCTTTACCTCATGCTATGCTAGCCAACTGCGTCTTTCATCATACTCTCTATACCAGCCATTTGCAGATTACACACAAAAAATCTAGAGAAAGAATGCAAATACACACAGATATAAAACCCGTGTGGTAACATGGACAATAGAATGGACTTAGCTGATTGCTGAACAGAACTGCAGTGCTTAATTTCACACAAAACCTTTGTACTGATAACGTTTAACTCAAGTTACACTAAAGGAAATAAGAGGGAAGCAGGGAGTATTTTAAATATTAACTAAGCAACATAACTCTTGAGAGTCACGAAGTTATCTCCCATGCAGAATTTCTCAAATCCAACACAGTTTGCGCTACCCATTCAGCTAGCATAGACGCAGCCACAAGGCACAGAATTGCAAGCTCAGGGCATTCAGCTAGCATAGACGCAGCCACAAGGCACAGAATTGCAAGCTCAGGAACGAGCTTGCAATTCTGTGCCTTGTGGCTGCGTCTATGCTAGCTGAATGGGTAGAGCAAACTGTGTTGGATTTGAGAAATTCTACATGGGAGATAACTTCAAGTTACACTGTTGCTCACTTCAGTAAAATAACAAATTCTACATGGGAGATAACTTCCAAGTTACGCTGTTGCTCATTTCAGTAAAATAACAAATGTGTGTATGAGATACCAGCACGCTGTGGCGACTCTTCATCAAGAATCAGCTCAAGAGTAAGTTTCTTAGGTGTAGCAAAGTGAGACAAAGCTAGCTAAAATCAGCCAATCAAGTAAGCCAGCATTTTTAACAATCCTCTTGCATGAGCAAAGCTACTGGCTATGTTAGTGTAATGTAGTGGTCTCGAGAGATGCTAGGTTACAATTTCAAAATGCCAACTGCACATGCATCAGAATTGGCATATCTGACCTCTGTTGCTGTCATAATTACATTTGCCATGAAAGTGGTTAAGATGTTCGTCAGTACTGAAGAGACATCGTACAAAAGGTTGTCTGCAATTTCACTCAGAAGAAGCCAATTCATGTGTTTTTTTCCAAGTGTTTTGCCATCTTGGATTTGCTAGACTTGCTATGACCAGTTTCATACACAATTTCACCCCTAGATTCTGTCATCCACCATTAGCCTAATTTGTTACCCCTAAGAAACTTGCATTAGATTAAGACTGACTGCCAGCCAAAGGAAGTTATTCTTGTCTACTTAGCTGATTATCGGTCGACAGAGTAATAGTAAAAATGTATTCACCTAATGGCCATTGTTTTGTTACCTCTTTCTGTAAACTGGTCGTTGGTTGGTTGGTTGGTTGGTTGGTTGGTTGGTTTTGTTTGTTTGTTTGTTTGTTTGTTTGTTTGTTTGTTTGTTTGTTTGTTTGTTTGTTTTACTGAGATCCGTTATCTCGAGCTCAGTCCCAACCCAAAACATTAAAAACTGGCCCATCTTAATGTTTCCACCATTCTGGTGGGTCATTTTTCACAGATCCCTTCTCCTCTTTTCCATTTCGAGACCTTCCCAGCACACAGGGTTTTACACAGGATCAGAAGTACACCAGATATTCAGATAGTTGTTGGCAGTTTTGGACAGTTCACACAGAAAATTTGAGTGCAATGATTTCCTGCTGAGTATCCCATTTAACTGTAAAACACAACTGGATCACTCCTGAAAGTACAGAAAAAAGACATCTGTTTGAGGATAAAACCCATCTCCCCTGCATTGTCAGCACAGACAGCACCCTAACCAACATAGCAATCAGGCCACACAAAAACTCTGAAAAAAACACAACTATTACAGCAGGTTGATAGTTCTACTACTCTGACTAGGGAATAGGCTAAATGTGATCATTAAGTAGACTAATATGAACAGTGCTCCTACTACTATGACTAGTTAATAGGCTAAATGTGATCATTAAGTAGGCTAGTATCATATAAACACTGCTCCTACTACTATGACTAGTGAATAGGCTAAATGTGATCATTAAGTAGGCTAATATTATAAACACTGCTCCTACTACTATGACTAGTTAATAGGCTAAATGTGATCATTAAGTAGGCTAATATTTAAACACTGCTCCTACTACTCTGACTAGTTAACAGGCTAAATGTGATCATTAAGTAGGCTAATATTTAAACACTGCTCCTACTACTCTGACTAGTTAACAGGCTAAATGTGATCATTAAGTAGGCTAATATTATAAACACTGCTCCTACTACTATGACTAGTTAATAGGCTAAATGTGATCATTAAGTAGGCTAGTATTATAAACACTGCTCCTACTACTATGACTAGTGAATAGGCTAAATGTGATCATTAAGTAGGCTAATATTATAAACACTGCTCCTACTATTATGACTAGTTAATAGGCTAAATGTGATCATTATGTAGGCTAATATTATAAACACTGCTCCTATTACTATGACTAGTTAATAGGCTAAATGTGATCATTAACTTGATTAAGTAGGCTAATATTATAAACACTGCTCCTATTACTATGACTAGTTAATAGGCTAAATGTGATCATTAAGTAGGCTAATAATATAATACAATACCTTCACTGGAGTTGGAACATAGCTCCTACGACCATGAAGAGTGAATAGGCTAAAAGACAAAGAGATCATTCAGTAAGCTAATAATAGTAATATGAACACTACTCCTATTACTATGACTAATTAATAGGCTAAATTATGTGATCATTAAACAGGCTAATATGAACACTGCTCCTAGTATTATGACTAATTAATAGGATAAAAGTGATAATTCAGTAGACTAACGGTAGCACAATACTTACCTTCACTGGAGTTGGAATTGGAACACTGCTGCTCATTCTGTGCTGTCCACCCTGACGCCTGTTCTTCTTCAAATTTCACCCTCAGGTCAACCAGGTCATGGTCATCATGTTCACTGGATGCCATCTTGGTTTACTCTCATGCCTATGTGTTCGACCTGGTAAACAAATGAAATGTACTACTACTACTCCTACGATGAGTCTGATGATTTCAATTTCAGTCTTGTGCAGTTCACAGTTAAAAATGTACAAGTACTACAGCTTAGTGCTGAGATTGTTTACGTGATTTGTTTTATTTTGCTCAAATCCTGCACGGTCAGAGAAACATATTGATGTATACTAAAATTCATTTACAATAGCCCCTTCCCCCCTCCTCCCCAATTTCAATACCTTGCCAGTGCATAGGGTTTTGTGCAGACTTAAGGAGTCTGCCAGACAATTCTTGGCAGATTTGGGTGGAGCACATATGGAATTGTCCAATTGCAATGAATCCTTCTTGAACAAACTCCAAACCCTAGAAGAGGAATGACAAAAATACACAAAGAAAGGGGGGTGGGGGTGGAAGCAAAAGTAACAAACAGCACTGAAAATGAAATATATGTGGAACAGGTTCAGCTTCAACATATCAAAAATGTAGAAGAGCACTTAGAGCAGAATTCTATTTTCAGTGATATGACATCATCAGTATTACCTTTTTTCTCAAAACACATAACATAGTCATGTTGCACCTCATTTGAAAGCTGGAAAGCTTCTCTGATTAAATACAGTAGAAGAAACATGATTGGATGCTAAATTTAGAAAAGAATGCACAGAATGTGTTTGCATTATGCATACACCACCGCTCTGCAATGATTAAACAATTTTGTAGATCTATACTACATTATGCAGGTCAGCCATGTCCGGTATGTCAAGGAGTTCAAGCACTTCAGGCAATTTAGGCAAGGTCCCCATTGTCCCTTTCAGGAAGTGATGGACTGTCAGACTGTCTTGCAGCTGATCACTTTCAGAAGGGAATCTGGGGCAGGTACCAGATCTATTGTGCATGGTTGATTCATTGGGGATAGCCTACCAAAGCTATTTAAATTGCAGCATTCTTCTTTTCCATTCAACAAAGTTTCTAGAAACAGTAGAAGTGAACATGGCAGAGCAAGTTACAAGTCATTTGTTACAGTGAATCATCTTTCTTGATGCTGTTGTTGTTTGTTTTTGTTTTTACTCAGTATACTGAAGGTATTAATTAGCAATTAATCTATAATCTGTTAACGAAGACTTGATTTCAATGTCACCAGGAAACTGGGAACAGCACTTATCAGTGAAATATTCCAACAATTTTTATATTACCAGTACAGACTTTCAAATTTGTATTTTAATTAATTAGGCCTAATGAATACATTTACAATATACATACATACATTCATACATATACATACATGTATACATATACATATATATATATATATATATATTTAAGTTTTTTAACTGCAAACCTAAAGTAAATACATATACATAGGTTAAAAACTTTTAAGGGTGGTTGTTCATGAAAAACTATAAGTAACTAATTATTACATACTGAAAGATCTTAATGATATTGAATAAATGTTATTTATCATAATAAATACCTTGAGGCTTTACTTAACAAGTTTCAAGTCAGAAATGTCATTATTCTGGAAGCTGTAAGGAATTTAAGACTCTCAGTTAATTTTCGTTTAAGCCAGATGTAGTAATTAATTATTAATTACTAATTACAGCAAGAGTTCAGCGAGTTATGAAGATCTTAATCATCTTGGGCAAACAAAGACCTTTCTAGTAATTCTACTGATTGTTTTTTCAATCAGTTCAGCCGTTCCAAAGTTATGGTGCTTTTTTTGTGATGAAACAGCAATATGCGGTCACAGTTTCTGCTATGTAATCCAATGAGGGAAAAAGTCAAAAATTTAATTATTCAAAAAATCGTAACTTTCGTCAGAGACAACCAATCAAAGAACTTTTAAGACCATATGAAAGGTGGTGTTTTTTTGTTTGTTTGTTTGGGGGTTTTTTTTTCACTTTTCATTGATTGTAATTAAATATTCTGTAGAAATATTGAAATTTTTTGTAACATACCTATATATATTGTTCTACATTTTATGTATGTTAAATCAGTTCTATCGAAGGCATTGCACTCCATTTCCTTAGCAATTTTTCCTTGCTTTTTCGTTTCTGAGACGCGACTTTGTGCAATATCCTTTGTTGTCTAGGAGAGACACAGTTTCTCTCCTAGACTACAAAGGACATCGCACGAAGTCGTCGCCAATCCTGAATCTACAGGCTAATCAGAATCAAATGTATGCGGCCAGAAGTTTACGTCGGTATAACTAGCAAATTCACAAGAACGAACCACCTGAAAAAAGAAAAAAAACAGCAAAAATATTTGACAGCATGTTAACAATAATTTAAGTGTATACTCACAAACCAACGGGCAACTGCAAGAACAGAATCTCTGCTCAATCTCACAACTACTCGTCAACTGGTCTTCGATACAGGAAGACACAGCTTTGTTGATGGAGTTATGTAACCTTATATGATGACTTTGTACCAAAATAAAACAAAAAGTAATTTTATGACTTACGAACACATTTTAACCAAAGAAATTTTCTATTTATAATGTATTTGATGTTACCCCATTTTGATCTTATATAGATTCTCTTCCCTAAGACTTCACACAGAGTCAAGACAGAAGCTCCTTTTTGTATTATTTAAGTAAAAAGTCGTATGAAGATGGTTCCACACTTCCGTCCCTATTTCCGGTGTCGAAACACAGGGGCAGATTACCCACACACTTCCTTAGCCCATTGACTCCCCCACCTTACCCCCACCAGATCCCGAATTGTCAGCCATGACAGCGAAGCAAAAATCTAACACTATAACTCTCTTACTTCTCTGAAGACCTTCTGTTGTCTAGTTCTCCCTAGAGTTTCTTTCTACCTCTCGTCCTATCTACCAGCTTCCTGCATAGGGTGAGGGAGGGAAAATATTTTTGCAGATGGTCATAGAAAAAGGATTAAGGATTCTGAGAGGTCACCACATTAGTTTACTTTGGGACATATCCATTTCTCGTTAAAGTCCGAGCAGCAAATAATTCCTGGGTGAAATGCAAGCAAAAAATTGTTCTGTGAAGAAACTGACGCATTACACCACAAACAACGTCAGAAAATTAAGTTTACCTTATAGCGACTTTCCAGGAAAAAAGAAATAAAGAAAAAATAGATAAATAAAATAACGAATGGTGAAAGCATATGGTTTTCACTCTCCTCCCCGCACCCTACCACCCATGATTGAACTTACTTGAATACAGAGAACACACAAACTTTGCAAAGTGGAATCGGATGGAGGAGTTCATCATTTTGACTGTGATTCTGACGAAAGTGTATTCTACTTATAATTCTTCAATTGTTGAATAACTATGACAGCATAAAATTACAGTGGGAAGGTTGTTCCTTTTTCGATAAACAATACCGGTACCGGTAGTGATACACGAAAGTGAACGTACGGAAACAAAGACGTTCATTTGAGCTCGCTTCAAGAAAATGAGATTAATTCCCTTGGCATACTGACTATTTTATTTTCATTTTCATAGTTTTGGATTAGTTTTCTCTTTTAAGAGTAAAAATTTTCAAGTTGTTATTGTTATTTTTGTTTAAATCCCAGCCGACTGCATAGAGCTATCTCAGAGTTATATCCATTTCAAAACATACAAAACTTCAACAGGGAAAAAAAAATTAATACACATATCAATGCATTCGTGTATATAATCTAAGGAGATGCCTCTGGCGTCGACCACTCCATCCAATTTATCACACAGGGGATTTAAAAAACAAACCTGACTACAGATTTAGACATAACTAAGAACACCAAAACATACATGAAAACGGACCTAAATTAACTAAAATTGCTTCGCATATCTGATTTCCCTAGAGCAAAATGAACTCAATACGTGTACCCAATTACATCAAAATTGGTGTGTAATATAAAAGTAGGCCTAATTAATGATATTTACATCAAAAGTTGTGCTTAGCTTCTTTGTATTTTGATATGTAACTTATATATACTTTTTTTTTCTTTGCAAAATTGCAGATAAAATATTATTTTAGAAAAAAAAAATCTTCCCCTGGGTGAGTTATGTCATGGCAAAAGTAACGTTTCGTGTGTCAGGATGCCTTGTTGCAGAGACTTATTCATTCGATTTGAACGATATATTAATATTAACATTGCGTCGCTATTGTGTACCAATAATACATTACCACTTAAGACGTTAATGCAGAAAGAAGGACAGGGTGTGGCGATGATTTTTATTATTATCATTATTTATCATTATCCTTCTTTTAACTTTCTTGGAAGAAAGAAACAGTATTTTTTAACAACGGAGAGAAAGGGAAAGCTAAAGACATACTCTTAAGTCACAAGCACCATGCATGGGGTTACTTTTTCGTTGATGGTGTTTTGAATGCTCTGATGTTCCTCAAATTTTGATAAAAATAATGAACAAATCACAGAGCAAGCAGATGTATAATCTCAACCATCCACTTCCACAAAAGCATCAGTACATGTCAGCCATCTTGGAAACTCATGAAACAATGGGAATGGATGGTGGAACATTGTTATTTTTTATTGATATTGTTGTTTAAAGCCCAGCCGACTGTGTAGAGCCATATCAGGGCTCTAACCCTTTCAAAATCTATAAAACTTCAACAGGAAAAAGAAAAGAAAAGAAAATTTAAGTAGGCCCTACCAGTACACATATCAATACATTTCCACACATAATCTAAGGACATGCCCATGACGTTGACCACTCCGTCCAATTTATCGCACAGGGGATTTATAAAAAAAAAAAAAAACACACCTGAATACAAATTTAAACATGCCGAAGGACACCAAAACATATATATATATAAAACGGGTCTAAATTACCTAGAATTGCTTCCACATATCTCCCCTCCCTAGAGCCAAAAATTAACTTAATACATGTAGGCTACCCAATTATCAATATAAATAGTATCCCCAACTTCTGGAAATTCCGTGCTAGAAATTTCCAGAGGACATTCATGAATGGTCTGAGAAACTATAAGGATCACTCAGGCTGAAAAAGTGCGTAAGACTTAATTGAACGCATACAGGTGAATGGACCAGCAAGGCAGAAAATGATAGGAAGAAATGTCAGAAAGCAAAGGAGGAAGAAAGAAACAAAGAGAGTCACAGAAAAGAGGACATTTCTAGCACAGAATTTCCACAAGTTCCGGATACTATTTATACTGAAGGAGTCCCCAACATCCCCACGGGTAAGGATGGTGGAACAACCAGCTGAATGCAGCATGAGGTGTACTGAACTAACCCTTGTCTGGCACTATCTCAGTGGAAGAGGCAGAGCAAAACAATTGCTTTCTGGACATTCATGAATGGCCTATTAAGGATCACTCAGGCTGAAAATACGTAAGACTCTATCGAACACATGCAGGTGAATGGACCAGCAAGGCAAAAATGATAGGAAGAAATGTTAGAAAGCAAAGGAGGAACTGTAAGGATCACTCGGGCTGAAAAGCAGAGCTGCTGGCTCAAGTTACGGCACATTCGAATACATCTCAAACCAAACCGGTCCATGATTGGTGGATATTTTTTGGTTGATGCAGCAGACATCTTGCTTATGCATATGTACGTACCATGACCTGGGAGATGGAGCCACATGATCGAAAACTTAAAACTAATATCTACCACTTGCGGGTCATCATGTCTCGAATGTATGCATATTCTGTCTTATCTCCTGGTAAGTCTGGAAGCGCATCTTTCCCGCGTGATTGCGTCTGGTTGCTCGGATGGCTACATCTATCGCGCATCTTGGTTTTTGTTTTTGTTTTTGTTTGTTTGTTTGTCTGTTTTTGTTTGTTTGTTTGTTTTTTCGTAGGCCTACTATTTCTTCAGCAGTTTTGTCCAGAGTGACGGTAAAGAAGAGATCAACATGCCTCTTTCAATCGTGCAAATCTATTCCTTCAGGTCATGGTTGCTACATATCATAATCATCATCATGTGCCCTGCCGCATGGCGTTGGTGATCATGGCCCTCCATATGCATCTAGCCCTTGTCGCTGCAAGTACATCTTCCACTCTCTCTGTCCTCAGCCACCTTGTCGATACATATGCATAAGCAAGATGTCTGCCATACCACCCAAAATGGCGACCAACCACTGGCCGGTTCGGTTTGAGATGTAGTCGCATGTAAGCCTACATGGATATGACTGACATGATCAAGAACTGACTTTGAGCTGAATGCACAGGCTTGCATGTTGCCATACCTGGCAACATCAGGACTAATCATTACACCAAGGGTTGCACTACTATACTAGCAACAAATGAGTGTTCTGGGCACCAAGTTGTCAGATCATCTGACCGATTTAGGGCAGTGGGTCTGTTATTCCTTTGACTCCCACATCCTGTCTTTCAGTTTCAGTTTCTCAAGATGACGTCTCCGTGCTCAGAATGAATTCCATATGCACTACTGGTAACGTCACAGATGCCATGTGATGGAGATGACCCAGAATGATCATGGCACAAGCCTTCACATAAGCCTACGAGCTGGCCAGGTCCTGAGATCCTACCTAAATAGTTTCATAACCCTGGGGTCGTAGGGGAGCGAGGTGGCAGAGACCTCAACTTTTCCAGGGGCCAGCACCACGAGGGCGGCGCCGACCCCCTTTCCCTTGCTTAAAATTCATATCCATATTCCCTTTTTTTTTTAACCAAGACTTGAGAAAGACAAGAAGGCTAAGTGGTCTTCAGGGGGTGGGATCTGGGAAATCAACCAATCTCTTCAATGTTTTATACCAAGACAGCCGGGCAATGCCCTTTCAGCATCCTGCATTGTCAACCATGCTGCCAAAGCAAAAACTTACCCTTTGATTCTCTCACCGTATCCACCAGCTTCCTGCAAGGCCATTACGCACACTCCGCTCGTCGCAGGAGAAACGCCTAGTACCCCCAAGATTTAATCTAAAGACTGCAGGAGACTATTCGTTTGGATACACTGCGTCATCTGCACGGATTGAGTTGCCGTCCAGTCTAAGAGATGTTCCAACCTTTCAAAAGTAAACTCAAAACAAATTTATTTCTGCAGGTATTTTCATAAGTATCCCCCCCCCCCTTTGTGTGTGTGTGTGTGTGTGTGTGTGTGTGCGTGCGTGCGTGTGTGTGTGTGTGTGCGTGCGTGCGTGCGTGCGCGCGTGCGTGCGTGCGTGCGTGCGTGTGGTGGTGTGTGTGTGTGTGTGTGTGTGTGTGTGTGTGTGTGTGTGTGTGTGTGTGTGATTGAAAAAATGTTGTTAGTATGCGAGTGAGATTATTTATGTAATAGCGCAGTGAGTCGAACTGAGAATAGCGCTATACAAAAGCTATTTATTATTATTATCAAGGTGAGGGAGTCAAAGGGTTAAGTTTTGCAGTTGGTGGATAGAGTTCGGGAGTCAAATGGTTAACTGACCACATCACAGATCAGGTCCTGACGCACAGTCTGAGGGTTAGTACAGGTGTAACTCAAGGGCGTGGCATATGGGAAGAAAAGCAGTCTGCTTGGGTTGTTGTTGTGCAAACTTGTGTGCACCGAGATCAGTGAAGCCATGCAGCATATGACAGAAGTGTCTCTTATGACCTGTCAGCAACATGTCACTGCAGTCAAGAACATCAGTATGAGATGACAGCAGCCGAACCGCCAAGCCACAGCAACTGCAATCCTATGGTTATTTGAAAGAAAGGAATCCATGTAGTGAAACAGGTAATAGATATGCCGAGGAACAAATACGTGGAAGAGCTGCAGACCCAGCAGCATTTCCTGACAAAGCAAAAAAACCTAGCTAGATATACAGCTAGATAGATACCATACATGGATAGACAGATAGGTAGGTAGCTAGAAAGACAGATATATACAGTGAAACTCTGTTATAGCGAGAGCGGACGGCCCAGGCACATTTTCTCGCTATTGCCGAGTTCTCGTTATTCCCAAATGACGAATTTACCAAGGGAAACAAAGGGAAATAATCTTGGCACCGGCGCCGTCGATGTGTTCATAATTAATCGATAGTGTCCCTTGATTACACACCGCACAAGGACGCGCCTTTCGTTGTTTTTCTTTGTTACCGGCCACCACGAGATGTGCCCTACCGGGAACTTGACGACGAGGTGGGGGTGGGGCGAGTGGCGAGAACTTTTGTGACCAGGAAGGATAGAAAATCTCTCGTTATTACCGAGATGATTATCCACTAACTCTCGTTAAACCCAATGGTTTATTCTTAAAGATTAAGAAGGATAAAAAACGGGGATTGAAAAATGTCTCGTTACTACAGTGTTCTCGTTATTACAGTTGTCGTTATTAATGGACTCCACTGTATAATCAGATAGGTAGGTAGGTAGATAAATAGGTAGACACAGATACTGGTAGATAACTAGCTAGACAGACAGATAGGTAGGTAGACAGATATAGACAGATACAGGAGCCAGATATTGAAATGTATGACTGGAAAGAGCTTAACAGATGTGGCCTTCACACATCATCATGGACACACCTTATTCCCAGAGCGATCCGAATCATGTTTGCACTTATTCCACAAGTTGAACCAAAACTGTCCCCCTCTCCCACCCCCGTCCCAACTTTTTTCCTCATTGTGCACGCCTTGGACAGGCCTGCTCATACGAAGTTTACGTTTTCTCCCGAAATCCATGCGCCGGATTCTGCTTAAACCTTGTGTAAGCCACTCCATGTGTACAGGTGTGGATTCGTGTGTGTAACAAAAGAAACGCGCCCAGTGGAAATCTCGCATACGCAACGTCAAAAATACATTAAAAGTCAAAGAATTGCGTCATTGTATGTACCAAAACTCAATTATTACGTTTTGCATATAATGACAGTTGTATGAAAATACGTGAGAATGTATTGATTATGTGCCATGGTAACGAGGACATAGTTGGGTTTGCGTGTTGCATGCGAGGACAGTCATCATCATCATCATCATGTGCCCTGCCGCATGGCGTTGGCGACCATGGACTTTCAACCATCTCTATCTCTCGTTGCCCGTTGTCCTCTCGTTGCGAGGACACTGCTGTCTGGAAATACTTGAGAAAATAATGATGATATGCTATGGCAACGGGAACATAAGGTTGGGAGGAGAACGTTAGAGGAGAAGAGGATACCAAGGACAGAGAGGAGGAAGCGGTTCTCTGGGAGAGGGACCGAGAGGATTGTGTAACGGCACCAGAAGTTGTGTGGTAATCCGGTAGACTTCACTAAGACTGTGAAGTTTGTGTCGGAGCCAGAGGTCGTGCATGCAGTGATCCAGCAGGTTTCTGAGACTGGGAAGTTTGTGTCGGAACCAGGGGTTGTGCGTGATCCGGCAGACTTCTCGGATTCGCAGGGTATCCCGATGGCAGCACTTTACTGCCACCCAACAAGAACAGTGGCTACTGTGGCTGATTGAAGTGTGAGCTGAATGGAGTAATACTGCCAGACTTCAGTGGATAAGGCTGCGCTGGTTTCTGTTGGAGCTACTAACGGTGCTGAGAATGGAGTAATACTGTCAGACCTTCAGTGGATAAGGCTGTGCTTGTTTCTGTTGGAGTTACTGACGGTGGTAAGAGAATCACACAGGACACTGGATTTGGATCTGCTACAGAGTCTCTGATGAGAGCATTCTCTGCAGGCTGCTACCAAGAAGTGCTTTTAATTGTTAGAATTATATCATGAAATGAACATATCTCTGTGGTTGAGTCATGTACTCGATGAGACTTAGATTGGTTACAGACTGCTCAAATCAGTCCTATAGTTACTGTGGTGTGGGACTGGGTAGTGAGCAATCTATTGTAGATTTTTTTTTATTGTGTGCTTTATGGGATCTTATTTTTTTTCTTCGAGAGTAAAGAAAAAAAAACAAATGGGGCTCGTCTGTAACAGTGTGTATGTGTAGGCCTACTTATACTTATGTGCATATTGGATTATCCTGTGTGTGTGTGTGTGAGACACCATAAATGTTGTAAATTTGCTAGTTCGTGTTTTGTGGGTTCCTCGAAAAGCATGTTAAGCTTGTGAATCTCTGCCGAGTTTGTTGTGAACTCCTGTTGGCAACTGGCAGGATATATTGAAAAGTAGGCCTATATGCCAGTACCAGTGGACAGAAAGGAAGGGAAAACGACATGGAGTTTAATTGCATTTCTGGTATCTCATTCTGTGCATATCAAAACAGGATTTCTTTTATGTTGGTAGCAGTTTGACTTTGTAGACTCTACATATTAAATACAAGATCTTTTTTGTAAACTGTATTAAAATTTTATTGTTTACTATAACAGATAATAGGTTTACCATGTCCCATTATGGGATAGAAATGGCAAAAATTGGGCACTTTGGCAACCCAAGCACAAACTGCAATGTTTTGCCATTTTTGAAGGAAAGCTAAAACACTACACTGTGCGCAATGCCTCCGAGCAACAAAATTGGGTGTAGTCTGTATGAGGAAATGTTAACTCGTTCGCGATGCTCTGTTGCTCAGCTCAGTCTCTTGACTGTGTGCGATAATGCGCAGCCGAAGCTGTGAGGATGTTCTGTTTTTTTACCGAGACAATTTGCATACTGTAGTAAGGGAGATTATGCTGAGAGCACAGTTTAACTGCTTTTCTCAGTAGATTTTTTCCCCTTCGACCGTAGTAGACTTGTACATTTATTTTTGGCTTGTTTTCAAGGTACCCCAAACAAAGGAATTTCAAACAGTCCAAAAACTCTACGCCTGTATATAATCATTTTTGGGGCAAAATATTCATAAAAGCACAACTCAGTCATAGTGACTTCCAGTGGAGAATGTAGGGCCTATATCCTGCGACATGTTAAGTGCAGTTTTGTGACATGGATATTCAATGGATTACAAGCAGCAGTTTGATAAGTAATGCGTGTGTACATCCGGAACTTTTTTCTATATTTTTCCAGCTACCTCGTGTTTGCATGCCTTTTTCAATGGTAAACCAGAAAAAAAAATGAAAGCATGCATAAACAGGCAGTCTGCACAGTTACAAAGTAAACATAATGACCTTTTTAAACATATATAACATAATAGGTTTATTACCGTTGGTTATATACTTTTTTTAAACACATATAACATAATAGGTTTATTATCATTGGCTATTCTGCATAACTTTTTTTAAAAGTACCAAAAACTGTGTGTCTCAACAGTTTCAGCAGCCAGTTTAAGGCGTGTCTCTAAAGAAGGAACCAGAAGAACAAGTAAACCAAAGTGAACGTGTATTCAATACAAGACAAGCGCAAATTTTCGGCCAACCGGTCTTTGTCAAGCGCGAATGCACAGTCACAAACAGACCACAAACAAAAATAAGAAGAGGACTAAAAACTTCCCTGGTACGTTCAAGTCTTAGCAAACCAGTCAGCTAACCTCCAGGAACCTCTCCATGTAACAAACCTAATGCAGGACATGTCCTTTCTTGTGCATAGCCACCACAGTCAAAGGCCCAAATCTCATAGAGAATTACAAAACATTTCAACTGTCAAACTTTTAACATTGTCTACTTGATCAGCTGCTCTAAATGTTCCCAACTGTATATTGGTGAAACTGGACGCACCCTTGATACGTTTCAAAGAACACTTGGCTGATATCCGTCATCAAAGGGATAAAACTATCCCAAATCACTTCAACCAATCAGACCACTCAATCAATGACATCCGAGTGAAAGGTCTGTGGCTTCTATACAATAACAGCACCATAGACAGGAAAGACAGAAAATCTCATCTCATAAATAAACTTGAACACGCAAACCATATGGTCTCAATGATATACTCAGCTTAGATTTTGATTATCAAGAATTTGCCTATATAATATTGTAATTTTTATTATTATTACCAAGGTAATCTTTTCGCAACAGAATACAGAATGCCATTTCATGTTTCTTCTGTTCCCAGGTCTACCTGATTCGTTGCACTGGGCACAATCCACCCCTTACCTTGCCCTGTCCCCTTCAGAACAGGCAATACCGATATGCATGTCCCCTTCTCAATTACAGAACCATCTCATCCTTTGCATCAAATTACCTCCCCTCTCCCACTTCTTACTACTGTTCATGAACACATGGGCATATTTCATTTGGTCCCTTTTTATCCACTGGATGAGGCGGCGGGGAATTTTTAGTCCTCTTGTTATTATCCGTTGTTTGGTGTTGTTTGTGGTCTGTTTGTGACCGTGCATTCACGCTTGACAAAGGCCGGTTGGCCGAAAATTTGCGCTTGTCTTGTCTTGTATTGAATACGTGTTCACTTTGGTTTACTTGTTCCTCTGGTTCCTGTTTGCTTGGGCGCGGGCAGTTGCACTTGTTTTGTGTCTCTAAAGAGTTAATTGTTTTAAAATGTGTTGGCAACTAAATGGCTGTGAGACAGTCTACGCTAAACATGGCACACCATTTAATGTGACAAACCATGCCATTTTACCAGCACTAAGTAGGGGGGGGCCTATATATACATAAAAAAAAAACAGCCCACTTTATTTTCAACATTAAATGCAAACCTTTTTAGGTTTAAAGTTCTTGTAGCCTTTACACAATGTTTTCATAACCTCTACACAAGGTAGTACACCTATCTATGGTCAGACGTAGCCAGTGTAATTATAACTGCCAGTAACCCAAAGCGCACATACAACAAATAAACAGACATAAACATGAGAAAAAGGCCAAGACAGATATAGACGGAGAGGAGAAAGAGGAGCAGGACACAGACACAAGAAGTATCACCACATAGAGAGATCTGGAATTAACCACTCAGACACAATACATTTATCAGACTTGTACTTTATTGATCCAGACTGTTACTGATCATACATTGTCACAAGCAGCCATGGAATTTATCCATACAGCCCCAGCAGTGAGCAGTGCACATGCACTAGCAGCAAGAAGTCCAATACACTCTAATGCAAGTACACATTCACCGTATCGTGTCTCAAGAGCACACATTTTGGCAGAAATCAGCATTCCGTCTCTTAGAATATTTTCCTTTTTGTTGTTGATAAAGCAGAAAAAGGTCTACCATAAATAAATGGGGGGGAGGGGGGAGAAGAGTATGAACTGGAGAAAATGAAATAGACAAACATAGGTAATACAATAAAATGTCAAAATATAAATATGACCAGAAAAATGTCATAAAGTCCATAAAAGAGGACAGGGGAGTGCTATCAACACTGGTGAAGACCTACGTTGAACAAGTGTTATCTTGTGAGATGATCCCAAGAACTGACACGGCAGACTTTGCTGATGATGACTAGCTGATGACCAGGGGGCTGTTGTCACTGCACACACACACACACAATGATAAATAGAACATTTATAGACTACACATCTCAGACAATTAGTAAGCTCACACATGGATGTCATCACTGCACATACATTAATAACAAAAAAATGTTTGGAGCACACATCTGTGATAATATCCAAGCACACATCTGTGATACATCCAAAATCCACATACTGTGCAAACTGTGTGGGCGATTTCTTAATTAATGAAGTCTTGTCGGATACCGGTTTTATAAACAATAATGTTTGTGTGAGAATGTCATCTTCATGAATCATCTTATGCATACCAAAATCAAAGGGAACTAAACCTGTCACTGGGCTCTTCAGACAGTTTTGTAGTAGTTCTTTCCCTCTGATCGTTATCACATCATATATTCATCATCATTCATCATCAGGTGCTTTGCCGCTGGCATTGGTGATTATGGACTTCCATCTGTTTCTACCACTTGTTGCCTCAAGCATCTCTTCCATCCTCCTTGTCCCCAGCCACTCTTCAAGTCTGTCTAGTATCTTCTCCCTGGGTCTATCCGATGCTCTTTCCCTCCAGCTTTCCCGTTGTGACCAAGTGCTCCAATTCCCATTTCCTCATAAAATGGCCTATAAATGTTGCCTGTCTTTTCCTCATCTTCCTTATGAATGATCTACTTGTGTCTGCCTCCATCAAGACTGTCTCGTTTGTTTTCTTTGCTGTCGATGGAACTCAACATTCTTCTTAGAAACCACATCTCAGCTGCCTGAATCTTGTTCTGTCTTTGCTTGTTGACTGTCCATGCCTCGCAACCATACAACAGTATTGGTTCTACAAACATTCAAGAATTCTTTGTTGGTAAGAATGCTTTTCATCTTCATGAATTCCGTTTTGGCCTGGTCGATTATGCTGGCTATTTCTGATGTGCATCTGCTGTCTGGTGAAATGATCGTTCCCAGGTACTTATCAGAAAAACCTGTCTCAAGGTTGTGCCGTTTGCTGTTATTTTGCACAAGGGGATTTCATGTTTTTTTCTGATCACTATGACTTCAGTCTTCCTGCTGTTTAATTCCAACCCCTTACCTTTGCTTTCTATTTCTCGTATATTCACAAGGTTTTGTAGGTCCCTTTCATTTTCTGCAATAAGCACGGTGTCATCTGCATATCGAATGTTGTTTATCATTTTCCCTCCAACCTTTAATCCAGGGTCTTCCTCTAGGTTTCTCTTGTTTTCGCTGTAAAGTGAAAACAGATCTGGTGACAAAACACAACCCTGTCTGACTCCACTTTTGATGTTTTGGAAAGGGCTTATATCGTTTTTTATTCTCATTGCAGCTGTTTGTTCCCAATACATATTTCTGATTATTCAAAGATCTTTTCCATCAATACTGAGTCTTTCTAGTTGGTTGATCAATTCTTCATGTCTTATCCGATCGAAAGCCTTGGTATAATCAACAAAGCATAAATACAAATCCTTGTTCATCTCGACTGACCTCTCTATGATAGTTCTTAGGATGTATATGGCATTAATAGTTCCTTTCCCTTCCACAAATCCACACTGTTCATCTGCTATTTCTCTTTTGATTCTATTCCTTGTCCTCATCATGATTATTCTTTATAGGATTTTTGTTACATGACATCAAATTGATTGTGCGATGGAGTTCGCATTCTATAGCCTGTCTTCTTTGGAAGTGCAATGAAAATTTATTTTGACATATCTTTGGGGATTTTTCCAGTGTCATAAATTTCATTTAGGAGGACTGTTATGTTTTCTATACCAAATTCCTCCAGCGCTTCAATCATCTCTGTAGTAATGTCTGGTCCTGGGGCTTTTCCTGGTTTCATCTTTTTCAATACTGCTCTAACTTCATCTTTCATTATGGGTGTGTTATTTTTTCTATACCAAATTCCTCCAGGGCATCATTCATCTCTGTAGTAAGGTTGTCTGGTCCTGGGGCTTTTCCTGGTTTCATCTTTTTCAATGCTGCTCTAACTTCATCTTTCATTATGGGTAATCCTTCAAAGTTCTTTCTTATAACGTGTTCTTCGTTTCTGTCATCTTCAAAAAGGTCTTTAATACTTCCTGTCCGACGAGCCGCTGTGAGCGGCTTGGCCCACTTTCAAAATGGCCAGCGAGCCGCTCACGGTTTGTCACTTTGTACTTGTGTTTCTTCCCCATTTAACGACGTACAACTGCATGACGGCAGATAACGATAGTCGGATACTTCCTTTTCCTTTATAGTCAGATACTTCCTTTTCCTTTTCAGCCATTTTGCTTTGTCATTCCATGTGTTTTCTTTGTGTGCGCACCTCGTTTGTTGATATGTTTTCACTTTCGTAAGTGGAGTTGCCATGGCATCAGGCAGTCGGCGTCCTGTTAGGCTCACTGCTGCTCAGGCTGTCGCACTTTTCCCGAAATTTTTGACAAAAGTGATGATGAAATAGCCGCCAGTGACAGTGATGATAGCTTTGTTGAGAGTGCATCAAGTGCACAGTCAGAAGAAGCAAGTGTTGACAATCGTGAAGGGCCTTCTTGTTCTGCAATGAGACCACGCCTCTCCCGTTGTTTCTTTTACATCATCTACTGACACACTGGGGCAGGAACAAGGCAGATTGGCTGATTCTCCTGGTGACAGTGGTGATGTGAGTTGTAGGGGGGAGAATGACAAGGATCAAGGCAGGCCTGCTCAAAGTAGGCCTAACACCAGTGCAAGCCCAGGATG
Organism: Monoplex corrugatus; assembly: GCA_030674185.1. Lineage (NCBI taxonomy): Eukaryota > Metazoa > Mollusca > Gastropoda > Littorinimorpha > Ranellidae > Monoplex > Monoplex corrugatus. The sequence continues at coordinate 4,503,929 of JAPXFY010000031.1, read as the reverse complement.
GACTGTGGTGTAATAATAGTAGTTTTGTGCTATTTTAGGTGCGTGACATGACAATGATCAAGCGTTACATGCCTTCATATTAAATGAAAAATGAACTTTTTTTGGTGCTGTTCATTTAATGGATGTTGAGGAATATTTTTTCTTCTTTGATTTTGGAGCTATATGGATTACCCGGTCGGCTGGAGCTTAGTACAAACTGTGTGCATGAAAAATTATCTGCAAATAGTATGCATGCAAAACTCACAGGTTAAGTTTTATATAATGAACATTATCATAATTTTATTACCTGTGTGTTTAAAATTCAATTCTGCACAACCCAATAAGAACCTTTTCGTTCTATGTTGAATATAAACATATCTACAAGTGTTTTACTGACCTTACCCCCTGTTTCAAAATAGGTCACAGAAGAATCCTGCATACAGTCTGAAAACCCTTAACGTAAAGGAAGAGTTAATGTACTCTCCCCATCTGTCTAATATTTTGTCTTTTTCCATAAGAAGCATACCATCTTTCGATTTTAAGCAACCAGTTGATGTGCATGTATTTTTCCTGTGGACAATTTCTTCAATTCATCTGTACATACCCTGAGAATCGTTTTGTGTCAGTCTTCAATTTCTTTGCATTTTGTTTTCAGCCAAGCTTCCTTAGCTTCATTGCACCTATTCCTGATTTCTTTGTTATCTTCCTGTATGTCTCCTCGTTTCTCTTTGCCTTCCTCCGTTCCTCCATCAAGCCTAAAATTTCTTTTGTCATCCAGTTCTTTTTTTTTTGCTTTTCTATCTACTTCAGGGACTTCTTCACAAGCTTCATTTATCAGATTTCTCAACTCTGTCCATTGTTGCTCACTGTCACCAACGTCTTCCAGAGCACTAAATTTGTTTTGAACATGTAGGCCCTACATTAAATATTTTACGTATCACTTCATCTGTCTTTAACTCAAGTCTTGTCGGTCAATAATTGCCGACACTTGCCTTTACTGCTTGGAGACGTGCTGTCGACTTATCGACAGCGGACATTTGTTTTTGTTTTTTTTAAAAGTCAGAAGTGTCAGTTATAGGGAAAACCCCACTGGGAACTGAAACTAGGGTATGTTTACAGCAGTTATTTCCCTTAGACCGTTTGTGGCAATGTGAAACAAAGACAATAGTAGCATTTTTTCAGTGCTATTCGTGACATGCTAATTTTTGCTAAATCCAAAATGGCATCAAGGAAAGCAAGTCAAAGATTTGTGCTCCAGAGCAACTGTATGCAAAAAGTGACAACTACCAGTAATCTTGTGTTTTCCAACATGCAAAATTAGTGATTTAAAACATCCATGGCATGGAAAATATGTTCTGGACTTCATCTAACTGTTTCACAGTGTGTGTTCATATCCATCAAAAAAAAAAAAAAAAAAAAAAAATGGATACCTCATCATTTACAAGTATATGAAATACCATAAATAAGGTAAGATTATTTGTAAAGATCTAATCCTGGTCTTCCTGTATCACTTTACTTTGTCTAAGTTCGCAGGATTTTTAGCACATTTAAAAAAAACAGAACTACCACCAAATAAAGTAGACAAAGTAAAGTGATACAGAAAGACCAGGATTAGATCTTTACAAATAATCTTATCTTATTTATGGTATTCCATATACTTGTAAATGATGAGGTATCCAAATAGGCATCCAAAGGGGGGTAATTTGGGGGGGGGGGGGGAGATGGATATGAACACACACTGTGAAACAGTTTTAGATGAAGTCCACAACATAATGTCCATGCCATGGATGTTTAAAATCACTGATTTCACATGTTGGAAATCACAACATTACTGGTAGTTGTCACTTTTTGCATACAGTTGCTCCAGAGCACAAAATATTTACAAAATTGAGAGGTTTGACTTGCTTTCCTTGACGCCATTTGCAAAATTGGCATGTCGCGGGTAGCGCTGAAAAAAGGCTACTGTCGTCTTTGTTTCACATTGCCACAAACGGTCTAAGGTAAATAACTGCTGTAAACATAACCTAGTTTCAGTTCCCAGTGAGCTTCGCCTGTAACTGACGCTTCTGACGTAAAAAAAAAATAATAAAAAATCCTAATGTCCGCCGTCGATAAATCGACATCGTCTCCAAGCAGTAAATGGAAGTGACGGAGATTTTTTCCCAGCATGTTTCGATAGAGTTAAAGAGTCCAAGATTTAGTTTGATGCTGCTTTTGGTCTGTTTCCTTTTCCTTAATTTCAGCCTAAATCTTCCCACTACAGGATTGTGATCACTGTTGCAGTCTGCGCCTGGTAGTGTTTTTGCTGACAGTAAAGAATTTCTAAATCTGTTATTAATCAGGATGTAGTCAATCTGATTTTTGTTATTATCTCTTGGACTCATCCAAGTCCATTTTATTCTATTAGGCTGCTCAAACCAGGTGTTTCCTACAATGAACTCATTCATCTGTGCCCATTCTACAAGTTTCCCTCCCCTTTCATTTTGTGTACCAAGGCCATGAGGTCCAACTATATCCTCCACCCTATCCTGCCCCACTTTAGCATTAAAATCTCCCATTATTACTGTAACTTCTTGTGATTTACATTGGGCCTTGGCCATCTCTAATACTTCGTAGAAGTTGTTGATGTCTTTCTGAGTACTTCTGGATGTTCGTGCATACACCTGAATGTTGATATCAAATGGTCTGCCTCCCAATTCGACCAGCAAGACTCCGTCGGACACAGCCCAGTATCCCTTAATTGCTTTTGATTTGTCCCTGTCCATTACGATGCCTACTCCTCTTTCATGTGAGTTTCCACCAGAGTATATAACTGTATACTCTCCTAATGTTATCATGCCTGCCCCCTTCCATCTCACTTCCCCTAGTCCTAAAATACTAATGTTAAGCCTTTCCATCTCCATTTTGATATTGTCTTATTTGCCTTTTTGGAACAAAGTTCTGATGTTCCATGTTGCGATTTCATATTTGAGTTTGGTCGCAGTAGCTTGCTGATGGTCTGGTGTCACCTGCACTGCATGACGGTCCCTACCGGACGAAGGTGCTCCGATTTACCTATCTTCATTTTTATTTTGTCTGTCCATAATTTTCTAGTGAGAATACGATGGTGGTTTCCTGCTGACTTCCATCGTTTTTTTTTTGTTTTGTTTTTTCAGTCTCTCCACTAGACTGTCGTTTCCACAAAACCTACAAGGCAGTAGGGTGAATTTTTTTTCCAGGGTTACCTCCCTTAGCCTTATTCTCTCCCGAGATGTCTACAAGGCAGTGGAGCTATTTACCCATAGCTGGGGGATGTACGATGCCCTTATGAAATTCCTATTGACCCACTGCCACTGAGCTTGCAGAATCACACGCTTTTCAACACAGCCACTCGCAAGAATAACTTACAGAGGGTAGCATGGACTGGTGGTTGTTCTTGCATTTTCCCACAATTAGTATTACCAGCAGAGAAACTGAATACATGCGATACTGAACCGATGATTTTTTTTCCCAACCTACACACAACTCAAGAATTGTCAAAAACATTCAAGTAAAATTAAAGAGGTCATTTCTTCTATCCTCAAGTACTGTTTGCTTCATATCTGTGTCTGTGGGTGACACTGATCAAAACTTTGTTCTGAGGAAAAAGTTGCATCCTTCTGACTACAACTCCATTGAGTTAAAGACTGCCAACAACAGATCTGAATTACAGATATACACACAGAGATCGGACTCCCTTACACACAAGGATCCAATGCCTTCCTTTCTCACCTATGAGATTTAGCAGAGGGGGACAACACTACAATGTATTTTAAGGCTTCTTTTTAAAAAAAAATTCAACTCTACGAATTGAAGGATTTGATATTTCTGTGTACACACACAAATATATGAATATATTAATTATGATTTAATTCAAGGAAATGCTTATTTTATTTCACTTTCGGTCTCTCAATCAAGTACAAGGGTGACTGAAAATTTGAAAAAACTGAAAATCAGGCTGAGGTCCAGGGGCCGCCTTTGATATGTACACTTTTCATCTGGAAAAAGTCACTTTACCACTCAAAGGGAAACTGTACAAACTATTCACAACGGAATTTCCGTCTGGGGCCTTGCTGAGAAAACGGATTTCCGTCTCCCAGACGGAAGAGTGGCACCCATGTAAGTAGTCTTCAGTTCAAAGAACATGTTCACCACTTTGAAATAAAATTTCAAGAGGGGAGGAGGGATGCACAAGAACGATAATGTGTGTATATGTGTGTGTGTTTGTGAGCATGTGTTTGGGGGGAAGCAAAAGTGTGTGTGTGTGTGTGTGTGTGTGTGTGTGTGTGTGTGTGTGTGTGTGTGTGTGTGTGTGTGTGTGTGTGTGTGTGTGTGTTGTGTGTGTGTGTGTGTGTGTGTGTGGAAATCAAACGTGCATGGCACATGTAAGGGGTACTCACATATTTTTCTTCATGGAGGAAGCCTCTGAAGACGTACACAGTGGCACTAATACCGTCTTCGTTATAAATAGCGGCACAGAAAGTGTGTTTCTTCTCCATGTCATGCTGCCCTGTAAAACGAAACAAGGCTTGCTTTAATCAAGTACAGTTTCAATAAAATGTGATGTTAATGTGTTGCAGAAATGCAAGCACCCTGAGCACTATTAGGTGCACTATAAATCAACATTATAAGTAGTAATAGTACTAGTATAGCAGGTAGTAGTAGTAGTACCATCAACATGGTAACATTCAGACTGAATGTGCAAAAGGTGCAGGCAGGATCAGGCAAAGGAGGGAATAGACTCATGAGAATCCAGAAATTCAATGCACTGCTTTGAACACCGATTTAACCCTTTGACTCCTGCTTTGGTTTGAACACTGATTTAACCCTTCGACTCCTGCACCGTGCCCACCATCATCCAGCACTGTCAACCATGCTAGCAAAGCCAAAACTCAACCTTTGACTTCCTGCAGGAAGCTGGTCCATAGGGTGAGGGAGTCAAAGGGTTAAGTTTTTGCATCTGATGGTTTGTGTGCAGGAGTCAAAGGGTTAACTGGGTGAATGGTGAAACCCCATTTGTCTAAGATTCTGGTAGCATCTTTTACTGCATGCATGCAGAGTTCATATGTGTCACCTTGTAGCAATGTGTCATCTACATAGATGATTGCTCTATGTCCTTGCTGATGGAGATAACCAAGGACTGGTTTTAATACCTTTGTAAAAAGTCTAGGAATCAAGAAATCCCTGGGGAAGAGCTTTAATCCATAATGTTTTGGAAACTGAATCAAAACTATTTTCTGCTGTTTTTTTTGCAATGTTGGCAGAATAGTAAGCATCCTTGAGGCCGATGGATGCGAAAACCAATTTCATCAGGCTAATAATCCCTCGTTTTAATGTGTCCATTTTAAAATTAATTTTCTCAATACATCCGTTTAACCATTTTATATTTAAGATGTATTTGGATTGGCCATCTTTCTTCTGTCAGGTAAAAACATTCAATAAGTAATCCCCAGGGATGTGATGCACCTGGTAACAACCTGTTTTTGTTCCAGTCTTAGCATTTCCTGCTGGATTATCCGTAACTCTGAACACGAGGAACGTCTCTCCTTTTTGATAAAGTGAGCGATGGGTCTAAAAGGAACTGGACACTAAACCCTTTGATCTGACCTAGAATCCATTGATCATTAGTAATGTTTTCCAACTGTCTAAATGATAGCTATTTTTCCCTCAAAAATTTTCTGGCCGCATATCTGGTGGTAGCGCCAGATGTATAATGCATCTCAACGGGCTCGGGACATGTCCTTGTGGCAAGAAATGAGAACACGGGACACATTTGCCAATTTCTAAAAAAACAAAAAACAACCTGAGCTGATTTTTTTTTGTTTTTTCTTGGTCTGTTTCTGTTTTCAATGGTGACACATTGAAAATCTGAAAAAAAAACCCCGAAAATCAGGCTAACTGGAAAACTTTTTCGCTTGAAGGCACTAGCAGCACAATGGCGCGACGTGACGTGACGTGTGCAGCCTAACAAAGATCGCTGGACCTGTGTTGTCTTCAACAATAGAGAGCGCTTCCTCATTTCTGGTCATCTGCTACAGTGCTGCTTCAGTCATAATACCGCCGATTCAACTGGGTTTTTCCCCTAAACTTTTTTTTTTTTTTTTTTAAATAACGAAAATGAAAAAAACGGAATTTCCGCCTGGGGCCTTGCCGAGAAAATGGATTTCCATCACCCAGATGGAAGAGTGGCACCCATGTGTTTTATATCATCCATGAGCTTTGCAAGAAGCGTTAGGCTTCCTGTAACTAGATCCTGTACACCAGCCAGACAGTTGTCACGTTTCTGTGAAAAAGTGTCCAGAGACTCTTATTCAGGATTTAGTTTCAGTGTTCTCATGGATGGAATATTCTTAACTCAATATGGAGCTGTGCCGTATACGGCTTTACGTCACCTTTCACAATGCTTGGAGCTGTGTCGTACGCGGGTTTACATCAGAGTTTCAAGTTTTTTTGTGGCCGTAATAAAGAAATAAGGGAAGTAAATCATGCACTAGTGATCTTGGGTCTTTTATTTCATAGTTCCTTCCCTTAGACCGTGTTGTGAGCTGCATTTTGCTTTAGTAGCAGTTTTTCGATGCTATATGCGGTTCTTTGTTTTCATCTGACTGTCAAGATGGCGTCAAGAAGCACCCGCCAATTTGCACGCAAATTTACAAGCAAGCGAGCGCTTGATTATACCAAGTAAATAGGTGGTGTTTGTGTTTTTGTACATAAACTGTACATTCTTGTGTAAATATTCCTGTGGATAATTGTTTTCATTGGTGAAAAAAACCCACAACATTATGGTGTAAATATATGGACTCCACAAGAGGGGTATCTACCCCTTATGGTCACCTGTTTCCTTCACCCCTTCTATCAAGATGAACAGACTACCAGTTTTGAGGTGAGTTAATGTCTGTATGTGAACACTTCAATGTTTCCAAAACTGTTTTCCTTTTGTGTGTAACATCTGTTGTTAATTTTTAATATTTTTGAAAATCACCCAAAATACTGCGATTTGGGGGGGGTTTCGTGCTGCGAAATGTTGCAGTTTGAATGGGTTAAGGTCTAGTACAAGACTGCAGCAAGCTCCTCGACTTTTTTCTGTCTCATTTCTGAGTGCTGTATCAAAAACTGATGCAAGTGCGTCATCCACATTGGTCCCTTCTCATTCGATGCAAATATACGAGTCAAAGCCAAAACAGGATCATCGTCAGTGTCTGGTTTATCTCCAATATTATCGTCATCCATGATGTTGTCAAGTCAAAGCTATCAGAAGCTTTCCTCTTTCTGGGATTGCTCAAGCTCGGGTTGTTTCCGTGTTCATCTTCCTCGCCAATCCCGGTTGCGGCATTTTCTTCGTTTCAGTCTTCCACATTGCTGACGAGAGAGCCAAATTCATTCGTAGTTGACTGAAGTTTGGCCGTTTCAGATATCAGAGAGGATATAGCATCTAAATTCTTTTCCAAGGGCAGTCTTCAAGTCATTATCATCTTTCTTTTTCGTTTGTGTTGTCCTAACTTTGAAAAGGGATTATTTTGTCTTCGTCTTCATTCTGTGTCTCGACTGGTTTGGTATCAGTCATCTTAGACTGTGCAACAGAGAAACGTGAAACAGTACGCCTACCATGCAACCAAGTTGTTATTGTTAGTGTTGTTTAAAGCCCAGCCAACTGCGCAGAGCCATATCAGGGCTATAATCGCTTCAAAACACACAAAACTTCAACAGGAAAAAAAAGAAAAAAAAGAAAGAAAATTAAGTAGGCTTACACATACCAATGCATTCACGCACATAATGTAAGGACATGCCCCCGGCATAGGACCATTCCGTACGATTTATCGCACAGAAGAAATTAAAAAAACACACCGGAATACAAATGTAACGTACATAAGGACACCAAAACATAAAACAGGCATAAATTACCTAAAATTGCTTCCGCATATCTCACCTCCTTAGAGCCAAAAAAGCACTTAATACATGTACCCAATTATCAATCCAAAGAAAAAGTACATAAGACTATTGAACAAATACAGGCGAATGGACCATTAAGGCAGAAAATGACAAGTAAAAATGACTGAAAGCAAAGCAACAAGGAAGAAACAAAGAAAGTGACAGAAAAGAGAAAATTTCGAGCACAAAATTTCCAGAAGGTGGGGAAACTATTTATACTGAAAGAGCCCCCGGCAACCCAACGGGGGTATGCAACCAAGTGATGGTAGAACTACCAAGCACTGCAAAGCAGTATATGAGACTAGACAGCCAATGAGACTACATAGGTAGTCAATGGGAGTATGCAAGTAGCCAAATGAGACTACAAAAGTAGCCAGAAGGGCCCCCAAGTGGCCGATAAGACGTCAAAGTCTGTTTATTTGTATTAACGAAGTTTAAAATACAAAGAGGTCGCTATGTAGTTTCAGTACCATGTTTGTTTGCACAGGACTACCCCACCGGCCAGAAAAAGGAGAGGCAGAGATCGTATGAAGGTTGACATAGCATAGCAGCATAAGCAAAAACCATGCACGATATGGAAACAGGACAGAAAGTGGAGTGGGGAAGAAGACTTACCAAAAAAGAAATCAGTATCCTTGTAATTCTGTACCAATTTCTTGGCGAATTCATTGAGTGGTGTCTCAAAAGCTTTCATCGCATTTTTATCCTCGAGTTCTGGGTGCTTTTCCACTTGTTCCTTCTTGTACCTGCAACACACACACACATGCGATCCTTCTGTAGCAAATGCTCAGCAGTGCAATATGCAAACACATTCACGAGCAGCCCTGTCTACTTACAATTACTTTCCTCATGAACCTTTTCTCAAATTTCTCCTAAGGCAGTTGGCATGCATGGGAACAGCTCAAGACAAAACCTCAGAAACTAGAAGAGTCTGGGGGCATGGCACCCTGGAAAATGTTTTCCTACATTGAAATCTGTGCAATATAAGCATTTCTGGGCATCAAATTCATTGTACATTATAATGCTTTAAAACTCCAACTGCCCCATTCCGCCCTTGGCATCAGGCTACTGATCCACCCCTATCCGCCCTTGTCGGAGTCGGTACACTAGTGTAGTGCGTTTGCACTAATTGGGTAGAGTTCATCTTTAACCCATATACCCCCACGTCACCCAACGTGAACCTTACTATGAAATCCTATGTCAAGGAAAGTAACTTGCAATTTTCGATAGTTACTAACTAAAGAAATCAATTAAAAGTATAATTACCTTTTTTTGTTTCAAGGAATCATTTTTTTGGCATTGTGCATACAATGAAGTACTCACAGAAAGAGTTTTTTTCCAGGTTCATTCTGGTTTTACTCACAGAAAAAATTATAAAGTCGGATTTGATGGTGAATGTTATCAAAAATTTACTGGTGTGATAGTTCAAAGTCAAAGATGCAGTCCAGAAATGCTTCTTAATGGCCTGCAAATGACCCAGAGGACCCAGAACAAAGTCTACTGCAGAAGCTGAGCATGAAACTGTGCAAAGCTTGCACCAATAATAATAATAAGTAGCTTTTGTATAGCACTATTCTCAGTTCGACTCACTGCACCGTTACATAAACAAATAATCTCACTCACATACCAATAACATCATTTTTTAATCACACACACACACAAAGGGGGGGGGGGGATACTTATGAAAATGCAGATCAACAGGCAGATCATGCACAACACCAACATTTTCAGAAAATTCCTTTATTGAAACCGAGCCTAAAACATCCTACCATTTTCGGTTTGGAGGTCAGGCAATCGATCAACACTTGACCCACCTTCACTGTCACTCTCACTATCGTCGAACTCGGCAGCCACATCTTCCAAGTCAATACCTAGGTCACTTTCTACATCACATGGATCAACTTTATTAACAAGATCCTCTACTGTAAAACCTTCAAATTCTTCTCCGTCATCATTCAACAGACGCCGCGCGCCATAACTCCTCATCGGTCACGAGACTCATTTTCCAAACTTTGAAAATTCGTAGCACCTTGAAAACTTGATCGATTTTGACACTGTAAAGTTCTAAAAGCGGGGCAGGAAGTCGCCAAAACGAGGCTCTCACTCTTGCGGGATTCTCGTTTATGTAAACAATGATGGCTGCGTCCATAGTGGCCACGTGTACAGCGGGCTCTGATGGGCGCTCCGCGGTAAACGCTATTACTAGCTACTCCAAACAGCATGCGTCAGGCAGAAAGTCTGCAGATTTGACCTACTTTTTGGTGTTTTTCAACTCGTCATATTTTGCGATGTGTGAAAGAAAATGTAATAAAATCTACTGCAATAAAAAGATTGGTGTTTCGTTGTTTGAATGATGTACTTGTTTAGACTAATACTCATTTTCGTGTATGTTTTATTCCATGTTCATTCACCCTACCCTAGCGAGTTCGGCCGGCGGTCTTGATGTAACGCCGATTACCTTCTGTTTACACTATCCTTACTTAATGCTCTGTCTCATCGCGTGAGTGGCTAGATCTAAAAAGATCGCTCAATGAAATGAAAGACATCCAGATCCTTATTTCATGCCCATTTCATCATGATCCATGCGGTCAATGTGTAAAAATTCAAGCAATAAAATGTTCAAAGTAGAATTTCTACTATAAAGACCTGATTGCCCAAGCTCATAATACATCAGTTTGTAGATCAGACTTCCCTCTACAATATTTGTCCAAAATGTTGTTTCATTATCATTTCCACGCGATGCGGCAAGCAATAAAAAAGACCGAAGTGTACTACGGCTCGTCACGAACACTGTTTGCCGCCATGGCCCAGTGGTGACCGAAATTTGACACCGACTACTTCAGTATCGCAGTCAGATCAACTGTTCGCGCAAGTTGGTTAGTTCTTTATTGTTTTTGATTTTATGAATATTTTGTTGTTCTATGTACTTTTTATGAGCCAACACTGTTTGAAACAAGATGCTGTGGAATCGTGCCAACAACACAAACTCGACGTTGTGGGCTGGTCCGAAAAATGACCGACTTATTTAAATTCATTGGTGCTAACTCACCTTCATGATAAAAGTATTATGAGAAAGCGACTTTTCATTTATTTCATTCAAATATTTAGTAAAGAAAAGCATTCATTTCAAGGATTGAAGGGTTTTATTCGGTCACGTGACCTGAGCTTGTGCAGTACTTTCAATTCTTCCAATGTGATCGCACTTTCATCAGATGAATCAGTTAAGCTTCAACAAAACAAAACTATACGTATATAATTAGATCTATACTCACATTTTGTTCAGAATTTCGTACAATTATATGAATGTGCACTGTGAAATAAATGTGTAATCACAAGATATGTTGCCAGTAAATGAATAACAGACTGAACACATTCTCTTACTGATTCAACTTGTAAGCAGAAAATTTAGCGATATGACAATACTGGACAATTACTGATCTGAATTAGTTTGCAAACTGGTTGACATAGAAATATTACTTAGAGGACAATAACAACAGGAAATGTGGCTTTTTTAGCCGATGAAACCTATAATCAGTTGAGAAGCCTTCTGCCTGGAAGGGGAAGACCTTTGTTGCCAGCTGTACGCCTGACTAGTCGTCTCCTGCTGCAGTTAAGAGGACTTCAGTTGGAAGGAAAAAAGAATTCACAACAGGTAGGCCTACTGCAATTCTGCCTCTAGGATTAGATGGGTGGGGGAGTAGGATTGGAACTGTATGGGAAATTTCACAATTTCAAGTTGAATGTTGTTTCAATTTGTATGCAAGTTGCACAGTTCTTAATCGTTGCTATGTTAATGTTATTTTTCAAGACACGAGACCCATTGCATATTTTACATGTTTAAGATTGTACTTTTGCGTTAGTCATCTGTCATTTGTATGCAGCCCTGCGCCAAGCTGTATGCATTGTTTTTTGAGTTCCTGCTGCTATTTTAACTTCTTAAGATATATTTTCTTGCAGAAGAAAGCAGACTGACAGCAGAGTACAGCTGTAATTTTTTTGTTTTGGTTTGTTGTTGTTGTTTTGTTTGTTTTTGTTTTTTTTGGGGGGGGGGGGGGGTCCTCTTTATTCTTCAATGAAAAGCTTGGGGGAATAAAACAAGAAAAAAAACCCCATGATATCATGATAGTCAGTACTTTTATTTTTCAGGTGGCTGCTTGGTTTGACACTCTGTTTCCTGACATGAGCTACCCATCAAGTCGTCTCAGTGGGATGCTGGGCAGGATTGAGACAAAAGCCCAAGATGTGCAAGAAAGGGGACAAGACTTGGAAGCCTTTTTCAACTCTGAGGTTGATTTGACTCTGTGTCTGCTTCATTGTCAAAGATAGGACTGAAGAGAGGGCATCTCTTGCATGAGACAGAATGGGTGCGACCAAACTTCAAGGTTCTCATTCATGAGATGGTGATAGACATCGAGATCTTCCGTACGAAGGAGAAACAGCATGAATGGTTCACGTGGAACTGGATAAAACTGTTGTCGACTGAACACTCTGGTGCTTCAGATGCTGACCTGAAAAACTCGGTCAAAAAAATGGATTGCTACCGAGCACTCTCAAAGAACAAGGGAAAACAGGAAGAGGAGAGGTTGAGTGCGTTTCTTGCTCTTCCATTTAAGATAATTCACAAGCAGCCAAAACCGAGTTCAACCTGCCCACTTGTGACTACTACAGTCAGATCAGCAGGACCTACAGATCAACAGAAAGAAATGGACCAGATCTCAAAGCTGAAACAGTTGAAGAAAGAAAACATAGCTCTCCTAGACAAGATCAAAGAACAAAACGAAGAACTGTCAGCGTTGCACAAAGCCTGCTGTGAACTTTCTGCTGATAAAGCAAGGTTAACAACAGAGCTTCAGCATAAGAACGCAGAAGTTGCAGACCTTAGTGCTATTGTGCAAGAACTTCAATTATGAACTGAAGCACAGCAAAAAGAAATCAGACAGCTGAACCCAGTTTATCCACGGAAAGTCAGGGCTGCTCTTGAAAAAACAAGAGACTCTGCGCAAGACTCAGAGTAGACTGACAGCAGCAGCAGAAAATTGTCTGGAGGAAGAAAGAAAAAGCAAAGCACTTCTCAGGTGAGAGCCAGCAAAGCAAGGAAAGCATCAGAAAAAGCAAAGGAGGAAATTGAAAGACTTAGGCAACAGGTACACAGTTTACTTGAAACCGCTGACACATCTGATGGTAGTAGTACTAGTACTTCAAAGCCCCAAACAAAAACAGATAAAAGCCGGTTCACAGATAATATTCGGAGGATTGTGTGGGATCTCCTGGCAGAAGGAAATGTGCCAGCTACCAAGTGCAGATCGGTTATCAAAACAGTTGCCAAACAGCTGTTTGATCCTGAATTTAATGATAGAGACCTGCCCTGTCTACAGTCAGCAGTGAACATTACTGATGAAGCCCATGTTGTTGCCAAGATCCAAGCAACTGAAAGACTATTCCATTCAGAAAATTTTACTCTGCATGCTGATGGCACATCCAGAGGGGAGACGAAGATTGTTGGACATCAAGTGACCCTGGACAGTGGAGAACATCTGAGTCTGGGCATCATGCCAGTTGCCTGTGAAGATGCTGCAACTCTTTTAGATGTTACTGTCTCTCTGCTTCAAGAGATCAAAGATCTGTACTGTGGATGGAAAAATGCAGCTGAGGAGGGGGAGGAGGTCTTCAGACAGCTGCTGGCAAGGCTCACCAGTATTATGACAGACAGGGCGGCCACAATGAAGAAATTTGATTTTCAGCTGGTCCAGTTCCTTAATTCTACCCTTGGCATCCAGACTAGCCTACACTTCCTGCACTGTAATGCCCATTTTTTGCTGGGCCTTAGTCGCTCATATGAGTCTTCAACTAAAATCCTGGAAAAAGAAGAAGGAAGGAAGCTGGGCCGAGATGCACTTCCAAAGTTTTATACATACAAGAAGACTGAAACTCACAGCACGTGTAATTCGGCTGACATGCGACATGTTGGGCCCAGAGGAGATGACAAAAATGACTGTCATGCTGAGTGGCTGGCATTCTGTGAAGAGCATGGGTTGAAGAGCCACATGACTTCCTACAGATCAAACAGGTTTAATTGTTTTTTCCAGTCAGCAGCTGCTATCATCCATCATCTCCAAGACCTGAGATCCTTCCTTGCAGAAGGCTACCTGTCTCATTCAAACAACAAAATTGAGTGTTGCTGCTGATGTTCAAGATGACACATTGCTGTCTTTTGTTTGTGCCATTGCTCTCCTGTACATCCAAGTCACTGGTCCAGTCTGGAACCTTCTTGACAGCAAAGTAAAGTACCTAGATTTCCACAGGTATGTCCAGAAAATGGACACATATCTTGCAGTGGCGGGAAGATTCCAGTGATCTGTTGAATCCTGAATTCCCCGGCATGTTTGATGGACAATTCAGGCTGACATCTCATTTAACAGAAGCTACTTTCAAGTTTGCTGCAGAACATCAGTCAAATCAGCACTTGAAATCATCATGCAAGATCTCCTGATTGTGACAAGACTTCAGCTGGCAGATTTTCTCCAAGGGGGTAAATACAGTGAAGCCCAGTCACCAGATGTTCAGACAGTTCTTGACCACTGCCCTCTGACTAACCTACTAGGTGAAAATGTCTTTGGAGAGATGGACTTTGATATGAACAAAAGAAGACATGCTTCATTTTTTCATAGAACTTCTCTGCAGATCACTCGCTTCAACAAGACAACAGCATGGTTAGATGACAAAAGCAAAGAAGAGCAGGAGGCGGTTATGAAGAAAGGGTGAAAACGAAGACATACCCTTCGACTTCAGTACAGAAGACAAGAACAGCTTGTCAAACTGAAAATACGCGAGGGGCTGTTGGTAAATAAACGCAAGAAGGCTGAGAAAGAGGTTAAAACAGCAGAGAAGAGATCAGCTCTCATCAGGCGTGTGCTTGCACATGGTGGACCATGCCAGAGGCAGGAAGATGTTGACAACATGATTAGGCGACACAACAGAGCAGGGGCATCAACTGCAAGGATCATGATGTACTTGAAAGATGAAATATGCTTTCAGAAGATGGTTGTCAACAAAAAAGGCTCCCTAAAACTGACGGGGTCTTTGGAGGATCTCAAACTAGTTCTGCAACACCATCTCCTTACAGAAAGACCTATCCCTTCTGCAGACTGTTCTGTGGCTGCCTGTTCTGCTACTGCAACTCATCCTGACGGAGATATATCTGATGACCTAAATGAAGACACTGCTGAAGCAGCCCCATTTCAGTTCACCAAGCAGGGCCAATGGGTGGCCGTTTATTTTATAGAAATTTTTTATATTGGACAGGTGTTGGAGGTGAAGGAGAATGGCAGCCGGGCGTCAGTCCAGTACCTGGAACAGGTCAGGGGTCACAAGGACCATTTCCGCTGGCCTTCACGGGAGGATATTGTTGAAAACACGCAAGCTGAAGATGTTTTCTACTGGGACTTTGTCTTCCAGTTAGTAAAGATAGTCGAATCTGGCGAGTAGATGATGCGGAGGAAATCACTGCTGCCTACACAAGTGTCATCCATCTACAAGTAAGCAAACTGCCACAAGCAAGCTGACATATGTGCAACCATCCATGTTATTACAAATGCACCAAGTATCCCTTGTAGATTCATGGAATTCTGACTGTCAATTGTAAATAACAGATCTCAGCTGGTTACAGTATATCACACTAAAGTCAGTTAAGACTCAGACTGTTTATCTTTTCACAGCATAGTGGCCAGAACAGTTACCTAGTCAGCTCACATTCATTCTGTTTCAGTGAACCCCCAAGTACAGAACAAAAATGTTACTTAGTGAAAGCTACAGTAAGTCACACTTGAGACTGTGGTTTATCCATCCATAGTACAGTGGCTACAACAGCGTCACCTTGCCATGTTGTGATGAATCCTGTGTGCCGTTAAAGGAAACTTTGGGGCTTTTTAGTCCACCCACATTCATTACACAGATGATCTCTGGACAGGAACAATGACAGCCATGCTAATTGTGATATTGATCATCTACTGCTGTTGATATCGAGTGGTACATGAAGTCAAGACGCTATCCAGAAGGATGACCGAGTTCTGCGATTTGTGAGTATTAAAAAAAATTATCAATGTCAAATTAATGTGTATTCTTTCAGTTTTCCAGCTTTGAAAGTGTGCTGGTTCCAGTGATACCAAAACCATTTTTCTAGCTCAAATGAAAGCAAAGTTATGAAAATGTGTCCTTGGCATGTTTTTGCGTTATATTTTGTATCACTTAGGCATTGGCGAAAAAGCTGATATTTCGGGTTTTTGATAGCAAATTTTATCACTTTCCCTTTGTAAGAACTACCTGGAAAAAATCAAACATCATCTATGCATCAGGAATGTCAAGAAAAATGCAAAACTGATAAAAAAAAAAAGCACATCAGTTCTGTTGTACAGCCTGCTGAAAATGGGTATTTTGTTGATTTGCGCTTTGGCACAGAAATGCATGTGAAAATAAAATCTTAAAAAATTCGTAACTTTTTTCATAATTAAGATACATAAATGATCTTGGTATCATTAGAATCACAATAAAAAGATCTGTTTATTGGTGATAGTTTGAAAAAAGGAAATTTTCCTTCTAAAATTACGTTTAATCTAACATACTTACCGTGGCTCACAAATGCAATAAGCGGCAGCAGTTTGCCAATTCTGCCTCATAACAATAAAGTCCGAAGGGACAGTAACTCTGAGAATATCCATGTCTTGCGCATGCGCATGTGCTCTTCCTCTTTTCGAGGAGACCTAGACCCTGACTGTGGGGGCCAAATGTATAGATAAATCACAAAACCTGGAGTAGCTACTATTACGATTTACAGCGGGCGCTCTGCGGTAATATGGGTTAACCCTCACTTTGCCACCCAAACGCTTCACGTAAGTTTCTCCCTTAACCCTTTCAGCCCTAAGTATTTCTAGACCTCTGATACCCTCAACCCTGAGTATTTTTAGAGAAATTCTAGCGAAAACCGGTGTCTCAAAATAAATCCTTGTATCTCGGCAACCATCTACCAGAACGGCACAAAACTAATGTGCAGTTTCAAAAACAGAACGGACTTTACAATTGTGTGTCGTATGACATCATATTACATATGTTGTACCGTCAGGTGACACATTTGATGACAAGGTGAGAGAAAAATTATGTTTTCAGCTGCAAACTTGCAATAAATAGCCTGGAAAAGTCAAGTGATGGCAAAATTATCTAATAAGAGCGCATGCAGATGTGTTGCGAATGCAGACACACATGGAGACAGTACAATGATTCTGACCTTGCTCCAGGAGGGCGTTTCTCACACCTGTCCAAATCGGGTAAATCCAAGAATTCACGGAAATAGTACACACGCACAGTATATCATGTTCTGTCGTAGAAACGAGTCAAAACACTATTTACACACAAGAGTACAACAATAGCAAGCAACATGAAGGATATTCGAGAGTTGATAGTCTCCTCGTGATTATCACACTGTTACGTCATCACAGGTGCAACACTGTGTGGTACTCCTTGAAGCACAGTGATGAGAAGTTGCAGCATAAATAACATCACATCACATTTCATACTGGTTTTGCTTCTTTTGTGGGGGTTGTTGGCATAAGATGTGCCAGAATTGGTTTTGTTGTATTTATTATGTCGCAGGGAACACACAACACACCTGTGGTCCTTCTTTTCACCTGGTACAGGTAGATGAAGGCTGCCATCAAACCTCAGAGTGTCTGCATTGTCATTCGAGCGGGGCCGTTTGAAGGGTCGTCGAACTTGACGCCACTGGCCTACAAGCTGGTGAGCAAGGTCTAGTTTGAATTGAAACATGCCCCTCTGTCTGCTGCCAGGTTGTTGTGGGGTGTGACGGTGTCCTCCATGACGAATGCATTGAACATGGCACATTCCATCAATTTTCTCTCCACGCGTCTGTACCATTTCATTGTTTTTTTCGATTTGTTTTGTCTCGTCATCTGATCCATATGATCAACACCCCCATGTATTTCTGATAGTCGGTCACCATGGGAGGGCATAGCACATCGGTGACAGTGCCGTCTTTGTTGCATCAACGGATTGTGTCATCACCAGTAGCTGCGTGGAAAGACATAGACCATTCTATTGTCTTTCCATCTTTGGGCAACAATCCTTCCACTGAAACGGGCTTCACTAGAGCCTCTTTGGAGCCTTCTTGTCTCCGCATTTGTGGTTATTAGATCATGAGGGTATCCCTTTCGATTAGGGCACACAGTCCCGCACAGGTAAGTCTCCTTGCTCAGCAGGTACTTGGCCAAGGTAGGGCTCGTGTAGAAGTTGTCGGTGAAGACAATGAGGCCAGAATTGAAGAGATGTTTGGTCATAGCCACCACACACGGCCATTTTGCCCAAAAACTTCTTCTACCCGGTCTTTTGTTTTTCCTACGTATATTTCAAAGTTGTGGCAATACGCCGTCACAGCGTCTGCGCACACCCAGACTTTTATTCCAAACCTGACAGGCTTTTCTTTCATAAACTGTTTGATTGCAAGCCTGCCCTTGAATGGAATCATAGCCTCATCTACGCTTATCTGACGATGAGGCACATATTCCTCTTGAAATCTCCGCTGCATAGTGTCAAGGAGAAATCGCACTTTGATGAGTTTGTCGTTTGTGCCAGGTGTGGGTGGACTGGAAAATGTGACGTAACATCTGATTTGATGGAATCTATCACGTGTGAAAACTACGAAAAATCATCTTGTTTGGATGCCCCTCCTCCAAATCCATAGAAAATATCCTTCCTTTCCCCATCAAACCCCCCCCCAGGCGTCCAGTAGGCACTGTCTCTATCAAGCTTGAGTATATCCATGAATATCAGAACGCCGTAGAAAGCTTTCATTTCTGTAACAGGATGCCACTCGCCCTTGTTTTCGTTTGGCTGTTTGCGGCGCTTTCTTTCTGCGGTTTGATTCGTCAAATCAACGATTTTCTGAAACACCTAATCTGTATAAAACAGCTGGAAATAGTCTATGGGCCTTGCTGAACCATGGAGTATCCGTACAGGACCGGGACGCTTCTCAAATGGCATCAAATCGCGGCCGATGTCGTTATTAGGTGTGTCACTCCAGGTAAAAGTCGGTGCCATGTAGAACAAAGGCACATTGTCTGGGTCTCTAACTCATCAGAATTTACTTCAGTATCACTGTCATTTTCATTGTCAGGCTCCCGAGGATCACAAGCTTTGTTGACTGCACGCAAAAACTCATCTTCTTGTTCTAAGAGATCGAAATTCCCCTCCTCCCAAAACTCGTCACTAGACCACAAATATTCGTCGCTTTCATTCGTATTCACTCCTGCCACTGCGACCGACGAACTCCTAATGCTTAAAAATTTGCCAGGAAGAAAGTATAAGGTGTCTGGAATTCGGTAATATAAACAGGATGTGGCAGAGGAGAGTAGGTGCCGGTAGGTCGCATACCACACGCCAGCACCATACCAGGCCAGGTCAACCCGACATGTCAGGCTGCTGTGGCGGCCTGCCGGGTTCAGAGGTATTAATCGCGCTGGCCTCTGCAGCGGCCAGCCGGGTTCAAAGGGTTAAATGAAAACAGGCAAGACAACAATAGCAACGACAATCGTTTGCAAGAAAAGCAAAAATATACTTAGCTGCTCAGAGCACACAAGGCGAGGGGAAAATGGCTGCCGAGAAAAGAGGAATGGTCTAGGCATGAGTACTCTAAAAGAGTTATGGTCCTTTCAGACTTTGTTTACGAGGCAGGTATGGCAAACTGCTGCCGCTTATTGCATTAGTGAGCCACGGTACAGTATAAAATGCTGTTTCTGGGTTGATGATATATAACATATATAAAACAAATACATATATTCATATATAAAGTGCCACAAGCTGTTGTGTGAATTTTATGAGCATCATAAGCAAGTGTGTAAATTATGAACACTGCAAAGCGTCAAGTACTCACTGGATATATACCACCCGTTTTGAATGCTACAACCACCAGTTTGTGTCATTTTGTGCCTGGAGTAGTTACCTGCTTCTCTGTATGAACTTGGTGAGTACTGCTTTGTTTTATATGTTGTTTTGTGTTGTTACCCTATCTCCAATATCACTAACACTATTACGGTATGTGTATGCGTGTCACCAGACAGGTAACACATGAGTATCTCAAATGCACAAACTAACTCATGCAGATCAAAGAGCATGCACTTCTATATTTTATCTGAAAATTTGAAGTGATTCTGACAAGTAGATTTTTTTTATAATGATTTTCTTTTTGTCATGAATGCAGAATGTCAGAATTTTTACATGCATTTTAAGGTACAGATATGACCACTAATAACCTCACAACACCCATCAGTTTTTTTTTTCAGCAGGTGAAACCCGAGTCGCTGCCATCTAATTGATAAATACTATTATGTTGATGGGTATTGCAGTACCTGTCTATCCCTTACGTAAATTGACACAGGTATATTTTACAGGTAAATACAGGTGTGTCACTCTATGCGTTAAAAAAAAAAAAATCCACCTATCACAAAACACTTGAAAATCAAAGAACATGCATTCATAGATTTTTGATGAAAATTTTAAGTGGTTATGACCAGTAGTTTTTTTTTCTACAATTTTTTTTAAAGACACTACCCTTATTCTTGCATAATTCTTTCCGATTAAGTTGGTTTTTAAGGCACTATGGGCAATAACTAAGACGGTGAGCAAAAGGTTAACCTAAAATGTTCAACATGCGCAATTAAAAGGCTGTGGCAGAGCTACCTCTGGTTTATCTCAATATTAACCACACTTGGCCGAGGTAGGGTGACATTATGTAGCAATGCCGTGCGAACCGAAACGCGACGCCAAATTTGTGGTACCAAAAAACTGGGGAAAACCGGGGCCGGCCGCAAAACTGGGGGGGTCTTCGGTTCAATCAAGTATTACTGCCTCTTTAATCAGTGTTTCATTCTTATTTTTTGTCTTATGTGAATAAGAAATGAATAAAGATTTGAATGATTGCCTTTTTATATACTTAATCGAAGTTTGTTCGGGATGCTTCACTATTTCGGTCGGTACGGCTATATTTGTGAACCAATCACATTGTAATTTTGCAGCCAATGAGAATTAATGTAACAGAATGATATATCCCGACGACACCTATGTGTGCCAGTTTCGAACAGAGATCGACGCTTCCAAAGTTTTGCTTTTTTTCATCGGAAAAGTTTGCAGGCAAGTCGCCATTTTTGGAACTTGTCGTCGGCGGGATTCGATTTTACATGCTTTTTTCCATATATTAGTGTAATATGAAATCAATTTGATTTAAAATACGGCCGTACGCCAACTTTTTACATGAGGATCTGTACCAGATCAACGTCGGAATGTGCCGACGCCAGTAGCCTGAGTAGGCCTACAAAGCGAAACAGAACGCTGTGCAAGTTTCAGCTCGGCAAGTTTTGCGCTGTCAAAGACTAGATCTAGCAATCAACAGATCAAGTTTTTATCTGTAACATAGTATTTTTCAAGAAAAGGACTACTGCGTTTGAACTCGATTCGGAGTTGTTAGCCGAAGCTTGGTTTGTCAACCATTTCCTTCCCGAGGTCATGCTAATTCGCATGTCGCTGTGTAGACCTGCTCACCCCACGACGGGCGAGCTTACTACTAAAAATACTATGTGATCGACGGGCTTCGCGGGGCCGTGGAAAATGGGTTTGCCCAAACAGAGGGATAACCCGCCTCCTCCAACTCTCTCTCTCTCTCACTCAAATTTTAAATGAATGAATAAACAGATCTAAATAATTTTTTTTTCAAATCAATAAACAGTTCTGTGCAAGTCATTGTACTTTCCTTGACATGAATCTCTCTCTCTCTCCTCTCTCTCTCTCAGAGAACAAAAAATGAATAAATAACAAAAAATGAATAAATAAGTAAATAGGCCCCAGTACATTCATATCCAACTTCCAGGTCATTGATAACAGGCATGATCCTCTCTCTTTTTCTCTCTCTCTCTGTCTGACAACACACACACACACACTAATACACACAGAGATTTAGAATGTCACAAAACAAAATCTTCTGTTCATTGTTATAATATTCTTTATTTAGGTTTTGAAAATGAATAGAAGGCTATGAGTTGTATTATTTGTAAAGTAGGCCATCCATTAGCTTACGTAGTTGTTTCAATTTGTAGTCAGTATCTGGAAAGGATATGCCTATTGTCATTAATTTGTTTTAACGGGAAGATTGCATCTTATTTAGTAGTAGCCTATTACTGATTCGTATTAAAGGGCAAGAGTACACTGGAAACACTTAGCAGGATTGCTCTGCTTTGGTGGATTTTTACCAGTAATATGCTAAAAATCAAAGTCGTGAGTTTGGGCTTAATGTTAAAGTAATATTGATGTGGAGACTATGCATTATGGTTTCCTTTCCTTTCCAGTCTCAATGAATAGTATATATTATGCAGAAATTCATATATTTCTCTATTGTAGGAGTTAACTGTTAAGTGACCTGTTCCTGAATGGCGAGTGGTCCCATATCCCTCCAGAAGTTTTCTTTGGACGCTGGCTGTGCTAAGTGTTCGGGGACTTGACTCAACCACAGTCAGTCTGTCAGTTTTCTAAACACTGATGAATAAAATAAAAATCAAATGTACTGTGCAAAAATCTTGTCTGATATGTTTTCCTCTGTGTGTGTGTGTATGTGTATGTGTTGTATGTGTATGTGTGTGTGTTTAGTTTTTAGTAGAATATTGATCAGATGATATTTTTGGATAGCCTGCAGCATAAAAGCATGCAGTAATTTTTAATATTTCAACTATTTAAGTGATTCCAGAAGTCATTGATTCTCAGATTTCCTTTTATATGTACAGAAACTGATGAAATATTACAAATTATTCATAAGACTACTGAAGTAGCGAGTCGTGACTTTTTTTAATTTAATTTGCAGTAATAAGACACTTGAACGATGAGCAAAATGATTTTATATCTCATGAAATGATTATATATCCTTGTTTTGTTTCTAGCTTCATTTTTGTCTGTTATTAATACAATATGGGCAATTATTAATGAAAAACAGATAAAACATGCCAAATATCACATGTTTCCTGTAATAAGACAAAAATGGCTCGTCGCAGAGTTACGATAATGGTTTCATTCAATTCGGCATACAAAAATACATCAACGATCAAAATTTTATGACAATTGGTCCTGTCTGTCTCTCACAATCACAAAATGAATGTCATTTCCAGCAAAATCAGCATACCATGCCATTTGATGGGTTTGTTCTGTGACAGCTGGTCCTTCTTTGTCCCACTAAAAGGTGGTACCAAAATTTAAGAAATTTTTGACGCTTCAAATTCGAATATCTCGTGAACTAATAGTCCGATCTGAAAAATTTAAACTGCTTTTTACTCAGAACAACAATATCTTCAAAACCATATAAATCTTTTAACTCAAAACCCAATTTCAATTTTTCATGCGGCATTGCTACATAATGCATTCAGTCCAACATGGTATAGCATGTAAAGCCAAAAAATCTTTACTTGCTTGATCTGTTATGGGAGCCAAATGACTCCAGCTACAGAATAAGACATTACATTCTACTCACGCTCCAAAGAACTCCTTGAGAAATTTCACGAAATTGGGCTTTGACCCAAAATCAAAGGACTCCAGGTTACTTCTCAAGGCAAAATCCAGACCAGACTTGACGCAACACTCCGTCTGTTCCTGCTGAGTCTCGGCGCTTGCGTTTCCACCAATCAGGGAGTCATCAATTTCACCGTCTTTCTGTTCTGTCAACTGATCAGAGAGACAAATCCACAAGTGAGGATTTATACTTAATCGAGTGCAGGGCTTCCAATGGCAAATGAAAAAAAATTCTCAGAAAATCTAGGGGGTTCCTGGGGTTTGCTTCTAGAGGAATTTTTCAGAATCCAAAATAATGCAATCTGATGCTATCCGGCCCAGTTTTTGCTTGTTTTATGATCCTTTGTACTGAGGCACACACAATCAGGCATGGTACTGGAAGAAAAGCCCCTTGTGGGGGCCAGGGGGCGTTGCCCCCTGAAGCTGAAGGTTTCTCAGCAAATCTAGCCAGTAAAAAAGCCTTTCCTTGCTTCATATTAAGCAATTTCTGCCACAAAAAGGGCTCTCCTAGAATCACTTTATCACTCATTCCTTCAACCCAAAGGAAGTTTTTAAACCAATGTAATCATACAGCAAAAATGAATACATGATCTATATTGCTTTAAGTGGAATACATTAAATCAATTTATATACATTTTACTTACTTTGCCAATGGAGCACATGCGCAGTGACAGTGTACAGTTTGCACAACTGTGGTCATCATGCCCAGCATCACCAACACATCACAGCACAGCCAAGTAGTGGTATACTTCATATCATAAGACTTCCAGTTTTCTTCAGTATGTCTAATTTTTTTATGATCTGTCTTCTCTACATTAATTGCTTCCTTTACTTTTTACATCTATCTGAATCAGTACAAATTATTTTAAGTTTTGTGTCTTCTTCAATGTACAAATTTTAAGTTTTGTGTCTCAGCTTTTCAAAGCACGACGAAAACGTTTCAATTTCATGACTCCTGTTCAGCCAGTCCCATCTCCATTTGTTTGCCACACCAGCATCAATGTCTTCTGTCGGTGAATTTCGCGGAACTATATCGGTTCGCTTTGGCATGTTTTCTTTTTCCAAGTTCTTGTTCAAATTCGATCACGTCGATCCAGACCGGAAAGCAATGGTGATTGTCTCGAAATGCGCATGCGCGAAGTAGTCCTACTCAATGTGAGCTGCTTTTGGCGGGACAAAGGCCTGAAGTGAACGACCTGAAACAAACTCAGAGGGCCGGTTTCGTCGGGCTCGCAGTCTTTTTTTTTTTCCCTTCCCAGTTTTCGCGGATTTCCGCGAATTCGCGGACATGTACCATGCCTGACAATGGTGTCAGATTCCAAGAAAAAATTATCTGATGTACGGACATCAAACTAAACTAACATCTTTTGTAGTCAATTTAACTCACAATCAAACCCATCTCGTGACGTTTGACTGGGGTTTGCAGACCAGTATGACAGGGCTTAAAACAGGAGTAGGAAAAAAACACTGGAACTAGGGGGGTCCAGGGGCAAATCAGAGGCCATAACTTGCGCGCCGTTGCTATGAACGCTTGCAAGCCAATCACGGATGCCTTGCTCCTTTTGTTTTTGTTTGTTTGTTGTTTGGGTTTTTTTTTCTTTCGACAAACCGAAATCGCGGAATTCTGCCCAAATGCGGACATTTTAAGCCCTGGTATGAAGTGAGGATGGGATCAGGCGAGAGAACGCAAAAGTTCATCACATTAACCCTCTGCCTATAAGGCAACTCTGTACGGCAAGACTATGAAAATACCATAACTCCGCAACATGCACACACTCACCTCAAAGAAACATCCATAAAAAATTACTATTGCACTCACCATGTGCAGAAAAATGATGAAAAAATTCCAAAGACATCACTCCACCCATATCAGTCATTTTTGTCCATTTGTCCATGAACTGGTACAAGTAAAAAAAATGAACACACGCAAAAAAAATACAGCTTTCAGTATTCTCCGCTTTGTGAAAAATGTCTTGAATTCATAAAACCCACAGAAAGTCATGGATCCAGGTCACACTGTCAATTTTTAAGTTCAAAGAAAGTATTGAAACTGTCAGAAATAATATAAAGTCAATGTTGTATATTTTATGCACACTAACTGGTTCACCTTTGTTCTGGGGAAAAAAACACACACAAAAAAAACACTTGCACTTGTGAAACGGAAGCGTCACATACAATCCTAGGAACATTTTTCTTATTTCTTGAGGAAGGGAGAAAAGTTATTATCACTTGCAACTTATTGGAGACCGAGTTCAGGTTCTGGTGCAACTCTGCGAAACAGGTGCCTTTGCACAAGTGAATACTGCATAGCACAGTGACCAGCATCCTGTGCTAGATTTCTTCACTTCAAGCATCATTCAAGTGTAAGCCACTTTGCCATGCCAGTGATATAACATCAACAGCAACGTGTATGCCTTTGTGTGTGCGTGTGCGCGCCTGCATTCGTTTTGGAT
Source organism: Monoplex corrugatus (assembly GCA_030674185.1). Taxonomy (NCBI): domain Eukaryota; kingdom Metazoa; phylum Mollusca; class Gastropoda; order Littorinimorpha; family Ranellidae; genus Monoplex; species Monoplex corrugatus. The sequence continues at coordinate 4,477,944 of JAPXFY010000031.1, read as the reverse complement.
ATTTCAATGACAGAGCTAATAAATGTCACGACTTATAATGTTGCAAGTAACTGGGGAACTCCACCAACAAGGAATCAGACTATAAGTGGCGTGTAAGGTCAATGATTTTTATTTGAAACTACTACAAACTAGTTATAACGAACATGTATCCATCTCCCTTGAATTTCAAAGTAGGCAAACTCCATTACACCTATCAAAAGGTGCATTACTTTGTTTCAGACTGGACCTCTCCCCGTCTCTGAGGAATTACATGCATTGAAATGTAGGCCATTATGCACTGAAATGTATGCCATTATCCCAGGAACAAGTCACAGTGCACCCCCCTTTTCTTTTTGCCTGTGTGCATGTATTTTGTTTATATCTATGTTAGTATACATCAGCGGTCTTTCGAAAACTACCAAAATTGGTGAAAGAAAAGAAAGCTTGTAACTTCATCTCTGATAACACGGAAGAGTACAATCTCCCACTGACATTAGAAGAATTAAAAGACGCTCTTGTGACTTGCTCCGACTCTTCTCCTGGTTTAGATGAAGTTCATTATAATCTGGTGAAACATCTCCTGGAAACGGGTTTGGAAATTCTGTTGAAAGTGTATAATTACATATGGACGACAGGATTCTTTCCTCCCTCATGGCGGAAAGCCCTGATCGTCCCTCTGCCTAAACCTGGAAAAGATGTATCCAATCCATCCAATTACCGACTAATACTAATAGCCCTAACCAGTTGTCTTTGCAAAGTGTTGGAGAAAATGGTCAATAAGAGACTGATGTGGAAACTGGAGAAAAACTGCATCTTGGCTAAAGAACAACGCGGTTTTCGCAAGCACTATTCAACAGTAGATCATTTAATTCGTCTTGAAACGACCATCCGTAATGCATCTCTAAAGAAACAGCATGTAGTGGCTATCTTTTTTGATTTAGAGAAAGCCTACAATGCCACCTGGAAATCAGGAATTCTTATGGATCTACACGAATTGTGTTTTCGGGGTCACCTACCTACATTTATCCAAAAGTTTTTGGCCAATCGACAGTTTCAAGTGTGGGTTGGTACTACTCTATCGGATATCCATGAGCAAGAGCTGGGTGTACCACAAGAGAGCACTCTCTCCTGCGCTGTTCAATATCAAGATCAACAACATAGTCAAATCAGTACGGCAGGGCTCAGACTGTTCCCTGTTTGTGGATGATTTTGCAGTTTACGCAAGTGGAAGCTTCTATGCAGGCGTTCAGTGGCAGCTGCAGTTGTGTGTAGATAAGATCCAGCAGTGGGCCGAGACAAACGGCTTTACTTTATCAGCAACCAAAACACAGTGATTTCACTTTCATAACATGCGAAAATTCTTTGCTGCCCCAGAAATTCGTCTGGGACAGTGCATCATCCCAGCTGTAAAAGAAGCAAAATTCCTGGAATTGATTTTTGATGAAAAGTTGAACTTTCTCAGTCATATCCAACATCTGAAAACATCGTGCCAGAAAGCTCTGAATATTCTTCGAGTTGTAGCTCATACAGACTGGGGTGCCGACAAGAAAACACTATTACACCTGTACAGAGCTTTAATTCGCTCTAAACTGGACTATGGCTGCGTAGTATATGGGTCTGCAAGAGAGTCGTACCTAAAGGCACTTGATCCCATTCACCATCAAGGGCTGCCCTATGTCGGTGCATTCAGAACAACTCCTGTGTATAGTCTGTATGCAGAGGCAGGGGACACTCCCTGAGCAACTGTAGACTGAAACTAAGTTTAAATTTCTGTTCTGAACCGGAAAACCCAGCTTACAACTGTGTCTTCAACCCCAGATTTCAAAGTGACTTTGAAAAGCATCCACAAGTGACTCCTACTTTGGGGCTGCGTATCCGCCCCCATATGGAAAAAGCAAATATAAATTTAGCAGTTATTAACGACTTCTCGAAATTTCCAGATAGTCCACCATGGATGTTGAAAACACCAAAGGTTTGTTTTGATCCTGCTTCCTTTTGTAAAGACAATACCAGTGCACTAGCGTACAAATCGTTTTATGCAGAATTGTGTGAAAAATCTCCGTCATCCCACAGAATCTTCACTGATGGGTCCAAGTGTGATGGTGTTGCTGCCGCTGCCTTTTCCTCCGAGATTCCCAATCGAGCATTTTCAAAACATTCCATCTGAAAGTTCTGTTTACACTGCTGAACTGACTGCTCTGGTTTTGGCACTAAAAATGGTGTCCCAATCCAAGCACAAAGAGTTTCTCAATTTTTCTGATTCCCTTTCTGCTTTGCAGGCAATTGCTTGCGTCACCCTGAACTAGTGAAGTTCTTTGAAATATATTCTACTTTTGCAAATGAAGGTTACGAGATTGTTTTTGCCTGGATTCTACAGCAGTGCTTTGTAACTGTTACGATCTTTCGGGAGGGACTGAGTGTAGGAAATGACATACTGGCACAGAGTAGGCCTAGTCGAATCTAGGTCAATCTGTAAGCCTATACTTCAATGTGTGCCTGTGGCCCACCACTGGATGGGTGAGGGTGGTGTGGAGAGGGGAAGGGAAAGAAAGATGCGCGCTGTTAAATTAATTAGTTGGCAGGGCTAAGGTGGCTTGGATGTGGGCGCCTTGGCGTGAGAATGTGTGTGTGTTGTGTGCGTGTGTTTCTTCGATTCCGTGGATGACCGACGAATTTGTCTTTTATGATGTTGAACATTGTAATTGTTGTGAGGCGTGAGTGTGATTGTATGCATAGCCAAAACATTTTCCACGTGTCTGAGCACTGGGCTAAAATAAAATCTTGTTCTTCTCTTGTTTAACCTTGTCCTCTTAGTCTACATACTCATTTTATTTTATTTAACTCATTTTGATTTTAATGTGCATATCGCGTTGCATCTTTAATCAAATTTTTTCTATATCTACCAAAGTTGTTTTTCAATGAGTATTGCCCTTTTTGTCCATTGTTAAAAGTCCTGACCAAGGCATCTGACTCTTATGATGTGCTTTTTTAACCCAGACCTGCCAACCCCTCTAAGCCTGCAATAGTACCTTTATAAATTTTTTATAGTATTTTTTCAAAAACAGTAGTATTCCAAGTATACAAAGAATTATATACCTCATTATAAAGTAGATTCGTCTCGTCATTTGTGGCTCCAGGAACACATATTTTCACATGTATCACTTCTAATGTCTTTTTTCACATGCATCACAAATTCTGAGTTCAAGTGTCTGTTTTCCACATATATTGATCACTATGAGTTCCAGTGTCTGTCTCCACTGAGGCACAATCACATATGATTCACTCAAAAAACATAAATTCTAATGTCTGCTTCGCTACAAACTGCATTGTCAAAATGACAATTTGAAGCCAACAAGGCACACTTTGAAAGTTACTGAGTTGTGTCGGTAGAGCTTGTTGCACTGTGCTCAGTGTGCTGCCTTTTGGTAGCTGACTTGCACTTTTTCAAGAGCTCATCAGAGAACACTGCTTTGTAGCATGGGCCCCCTTTCTTGGACTTCAGAACCATGAGAGCATCCAATGTCTTTGCCCCTATGGATCCCGAAAGTCAGTCTTGTTTCTTCGCACTTGACTGAAGATTCTCTCACACCCACAGTTGGACACAGGGATGAGGAGAATTGACAGCATGAACTGGGACAGATGTTTCAGTCTAGTGGCACCATTGTGATCTTTCATGGCACCAATCTCCTTCCACTGCAGTTCTGCTGATGGCTGGTTCAACACCACAGGTGGAAGTTCTGCTGCCTGGTACTCCAGAAACTCTCCCTCCAGCTCATCAGGGGTTGTGTTAGGTGGCAGAGTGCATGGGAACTTCTTCAAGAAGTATTTCAAAGAAGATGCTTGAACTGACTTCTGCAGGTTCACATCCGCAAGCTCTGCATGTTTCCATAGAGTTTCCTCGGCCGGGTTCAGCTTCTCTTTCATGTACTTGCATGCCTCCTTGTAGAATGTCTTCACATTCTCCATGAAGATCTGCTGCTGCTTACTTTCCACACAGTCCAGGTGTTCTCGGGTGGTGCTACCAATGAAGATGTCTTCATCACGCTTCATGTTGTATGAGGATTTGAAGTCCACATCCATCAGGGCCCCATTGTTCAGAGCAGCTGGCTTCAGATAACTGACAAGCAGGCGTCTGTACAGTCGTTCCATGTCTCTCTTGATCAGATGGATTCTGGCGCTGTCGGTCTGTTCAAGTTTGTTGACTTGGTTGAACACCTCCAAGACTGTTGCATAGAACAAGACATACAATTTGGTGGTCTTGCGCCGGAAGAAATCCCCGAGTTTTTGCCTCATAGGTGGGTCAGAACTAGATGTACTTGAAGCATGTGATGTCTTCACACTGCATTCTTCCTTGAAGAATTTGTCCAAAGCGTTCCACTGCTCAACTGCTCTGTCCAAGGCAGCCCCAAGAGAGAGCCATCGGGTGGGAACATGCTCAACAACCTTGTGCTCTGGCAAGCCTAGTTCCTTCTGGATCTGCTTCAGGCGTTGCTGTCTGCCAGTGCTCTTGGAGAAATACCAGGCCAGTTGACGCACTGTGTCATCAAGGTCAAACTTGCTAGACTCCTTCATGGCTTTCTTCACAGTCAGACTAAGGAGATGGCATACACATCTGGCCAAGAAGGTCTCTGGATGCTTGTCTCTGATGAACGAGATGACACCTTTGTTGACCCCAATCATGACATTGGCATTGTCGGTTACAAATGCCAGGCAGTTCCTCCAGTCTATCTGGTAAGCCCTTAGCTCTGAGTCCAACAACTGAAAGATGTGTTCTCCAGTGGCTGACGTCTCACATGAGGGGACACTGAGCAGTTCAGTTTTGATAGTTCCATGGGGATCCACAGCTCTCACAACAATGGGAAAGAACTTGTCTTCCCCCTCCTGACTACCATCAGTACCTAACACAAAGGGTCCCTTCATGCACTGCACAAGTTCAGCCTTACTATCTTCAGCACATTCCTTCACAATGGATGTGGTTTTTGTTCTTGCATAACTGTAGGTATCTGCTATGTTGCTGTCAGGAAACATCTTCTTAAACAACTGTCCAGCATGGTCAGAGGCTGAAAGTGGCACGTTGTGTTCCACCAAAAACGCCGTGAAATATGCCTCTGCACGAATGGGCTGGAGATCAGTATCTTCAGTTCTTTGAATATAATCAACAAGAGAAGAGGTGTTTCTTAAGGCTGATGCCTTTGCAATGTGCCTCAACGAAGTCACGTGCTTTTTTACATCGTCGATCCCGCCATGCGAAACTAGAAAATCGAACTCACAAGCACTGCACCTTGCATATGTGCTTCCCACTTTCGATGCAGTGATGCATGGGTACTCTTGTGAGTACGACTGGATGAACTTTTGTTCTCTTTTTGCCTTTTTCTGTACACTTTCACTGCCGGTGCCCAAAGCAGCTTCACCACCACGTTTTCCTTTGCCACTACCACGCGGTCTACCTCGTGTCGCCATTTTCTTTTTGCAAAAACGGAAGTCTCACAGTCGGTACGAGACTTTCGTTTGACCCAGTACGAGACTCTCGTTTGACGAGATTCTCATTTATAATAACAAACATGGCTGCGCCCATATCCACTTGTTTACCGATCGTGATTGTCTTCTCAGTGGCGCTCTCGGCTCAAAGTCACTACTAGACCTATAATCGTTTTTTTTTTTGTTTTTGTTTTTTTGCATCGTATCATTTTTTACTCGATCGTAATTTAGTATTATTTAATTATGATCGTAAAATAATACGCCAAAATCGTACTGGTTGGCAGGTCTGTTAACCGTACATATTTAGATTTAGTCGTTATCTTTGGTATTGTTTCGACAGAGGGAGGGGGAGAGAGATGAGGGGAGGAAGAGGGTGAGAGAGGGGTGAAAGAGAGTGAGAGAGAGTAAGAGTATGTGTGTACATTTGTTTATGCGTTCTTGTGCCTATATGTATTTTAATGCGAATGCTAAAACAATTTCCCATTGTGATGCTTTGGGCTAAATAAAATTTTTATCTTGTATGTTGGTATTGGAGGCAATGAAAAGGCTGACTACCTGGCCAAGAAGGCTACAATGATAAAGATGTCCAAGTCCTTGATCCCTTAAACAGATGTCAAATTGAAAGAACACAGTTACGTAAGAAATCTGTGGCAGGAGGATTGGAATGAACAGACTTTTCCAAATCCGCCCTAACCTGAAAGAAATTCTCCCATCTGCTGCAGGAAACCGTAAGAAAGAGACAGTGTTATGTAGGTTACGCACGGGTCACACATCCTACACTCACTCGTACCTTTTGAAAAATGAAGAAGCACCATGGTGTATACCATGTGATGAGCCGTTAAGCATCCGACACCTCCTCCTTGACTGATGGGACTTATACAATGTCAGACAAAAGCACTACACGGCGGACTCCTTAAAGCAGCTCTTCCAAGACGTCTCCCCTGATGCAATTTTCCAGTTTTTACAAGAGATCAATAGATTTCACTTGATGTGATTTTACATGTTTTTCTTTAATAGCATTTTAGATTTGCAAGGTTGATGGTGAACATAGTTTTTAACTGTTGTCTTTTATCTTAACGGGTTGTACTTTTCTTTTTGACGTGGTGTTAGCCCTGATATGTCTCTAGTAGTTGGCTGTATCGTCTCATCCAGAAGACTAGCACCCAGAACACTATTCTCAAGGCATAGTAAAGAGGAAGGGAAAAACACTGTCCCACCAGGAAAGAAATCTTGGTTTGTGGCATCCAAAGACCCTTTTCCCCGATTTTCAGCCGCATTCGCAAACCTTTCCTTTTTAGAATATTCTATGGTTCTACATCTAGCCAATCGCTGTACAGATTAAATATGCTTACAATTTACGGAACATTGTAGAAAGATCTAAGGTATTCTACATTTTTTTTGTTGTCATTTCAAGATTGTTCCATAGGATTCTACATATTTTCATACAACGAAATCGCACTTAATATATTTTAAGTATTCGCATAAACCAAAACAAACATTCTTCATTCATTATCGAGTGAATCACAAACCAATCTTCAAGAATGAACAGCGGAGAGTAGCTGAATCGACACACATTTTGACATCACACTTCTCTTAACTCAATCGCTTCGTGCCGGAAGAATATCTCCGTCACTTCCGTTTACTGCTTGGATACGCGACGTCGATTTATCATCAACGGCGGACATTCGTTGTTGTTTTTTACGTCAGAAGTGTCAGTTATAGGGAAAAATCACTGGGAACGGAAACTAGGGTATGTTTACAGCAGTTATTTGTCTTAGACCGTTTGTGGCAATGTGAAACAAAAACAACAGTAGCCTTTTTTCAGCGCTACCAGCGACATGCGAATTTCGCAAATGGCGTCAAGGAAAGCAAGTCGAACCTCGCAATTCTGAACATATTTTGTGCTCTGGGGCAACTGTACGCAAAAAGTGACAACTACCAGTAATCTTGTGATTTGAAACATCCATGGCATGGAAATTATGTTCTGGACTTCATCTAAAACCGTTTCACAGTGTGTGTTCATATCCATCAAAAAAAAAAAATTACCCCCCTTTGGATACCTCATCATTTACAACTACACGGAATACCATAAATAAAGTAAGATTATTTGTAAAGATCTAATCCTGGTCTTTCTGTATCACTTTATTTTGTTTGTCTACTTTATTTGGTTGTTTTTCTATATTTTTTTAAAATGTGCTAAAAATCCTCCGAATTGAGGGGGCAGAATGACCCTGAAGACTACGACTCGAGTTAACAGCATTCACACTGCATTACTTTTTTTGTCTCTTTTTTTTTTTTAAATGTACCAAACACAACACACATTCTTGCACACAGACTTACCTTGGTGGGAAAAGAGTAATACAACTGGCATGTACTCAGCTTTGGGCAACAAGCTTCTGTGAAGAGCTCGTCTCCTGAAACAAAGAGCTACCAATCATGCACTGTCACAATGTCTGGCAAAAGCTGCAGTAACAACAACAACAAAAGAGCTGTATTTCTAAGCTGTACCATCATTTTAAACAGAGTAGAGATGCGTGTTGTTAGGTTGTACGCCTACACTGGGTAGCCAATAACTATGTAAACCAAGAAAAGTGATACTACTTTGTGAATAAAGGGGTAGTCTTACCGTTCAAATTAATGGATCTGGATCTGGCTGTATACGTCGCTGAACCAATTTGATTAGGCTACATTGCGACGGAAATGAATGCGATCTAGTTTTTCAACAATTCCAAACAATTTTGAAGGGTTCAAACAATTCAGCTGCAACCACTTCACAACCACATTTAACAGAAATCAAGCGTCATCAATGTCTTAGGCCTACATGAAACCCAATCTGTGCAATTTTAGGTCAAACTATCAAGAGCTTCCAATTCAAGTTCATTCTGCTTATATAATATTATCGCTACTACTGCAGCGCTTCTAATTAACAGAAATCAGAAAAAATACATTCAGTTGAAACCAAAGGGTGAAGGTGAAACAGGGAACTCTGTACAATCTTTAAAAAAAAAAAATTTTTTTAAAAAGTCTCAGGATAAGACAGTGAAAATTTTGACTAGATACAAGCATTCACCGGAAAAGGAAAATTCACCGGAAAAGGTCAAGGTCAAGGTCGTACGCCCAGGACGATTGAAAATAGTCGACATTTTTCGAAAGTTATAGTAGGTATTCCAAAATGCTCTTCACGGGCGGCGAAAAGTACGGCAAAGTGCGATTTTTCACTGGTTTTCAACTTGCTCGTTCTCAACAAAATGCAGTGTCAGAAATAAAAAACAGATCATGTTGGTCTGTGATCCTTTAAGCTTTGTTTAAAGTCAAAATAAATCAATAAGTGTAACATTTACCGTTTGAAATATGCTTTTGATGATGGGTACTAAATTGCGATTTTGCTGCTACTGGAACGACGAAATCGGAACGCGGTTTTGACACCTACCTTGAAAACTCGCCTCGCGGAGATAAGCTGGGTCAGATATCAACAAACCATTTACACAGTCAAAAAGACGACTAAATTTGCTTTCATCCGATGTAAAAAGTGAACTGATAGGCTTCCATTTAGTCGGTCGTTTCGTGCGTTAAAAACTTCCGTCGATGATTTCGCAACCTTACTCAAAACCAATCTCTCCATATTTTCCACTGTGCAAAAGGTCAAGGTTTCAACTTTCAACTTCTGCTATTTGCATACGGATTCAACCACTGGCCGTTTTCCTCGAGGACTGAGAACAACGCAACCTATTTTCGCTTTCTCCTAGTGTCTGACGCGCAATGGCGGACACGCGTGAAGATCGTTCGGGCGAGCACATGGACGTCGAAGTTTACGTCGACCGCTCCAGCCACGACGAATCAAGCGATCCAACTTATCTAGAGGGTAAGTGAAATATCTTGCAGTTTGTTTGCTATTACTTTTCGACATTTTGTTTCCTGATTTTAGAATATAATTGTTTGGAAAGCGCACAGCTGCAGCACCCACAGTATCATGAATATGTTAGAAGGTAGGGGTAGGTGATGGTTTGGGCTGCGGTAATTTTACAGAGAGTGAGATCAGGCATATGATTAAAGGAAAATGTTTACAAAAGATTTTTTTAATAATCCATGCCTTTATTATATTTATTTATAATGATGTTAATGAGAGATTAGCAATTTATTGTGGTCACGTGACCAACGCTTTGATCGATCGATAGTCGAATCGGCCGAGTGCCCTCCCTTGACTTCACTCGATCTGGTTCAGTGTCGTTCAATAATTTCACAATGTTACACCTTTTTCTTTTTTGCCTTTGTGTAAACTTCCTGAATGGTACCATTGAAACAAATTTGCATGTTTATCAATCCTATTATTTTTAGGCCCAATATTATTATCACCTAGTTCAACAGCTTTAAAAGTTTATTATTATTATTAATATTATCATATTTTTGTTATTGTTATTATTTTACTATCATTATTCATTATTATTTATCATTATTATTATTATCATTATTTCATTATTAGTTTACTATCATTCATTACTATTTATTATCATTACTATTATTGTCATCAAAAATAATATTTAAACAAAATAAAGTAGGCCTACCAGGTTAATGGGTTGGACACTATGAACCTTCCTAACTAGGCCTATAGTGTTTATGAGATAAATTTTGTTGTGCTGATTTGAGTAGGCCTAAATGTATGGGACATTTTACTTTGCCCACTGCTTTGTGAGTTCTGGTAGGCTTCTTACAGCTCCACACCAATCTCTCTCTCTCAGTTGATCCTTTCTCTCTTTGACAGGCAGGGAAGTTAATTGAGCAGGGGTACAAAAGTCCTTGTGTTCCTGCATGTTTTATGTTCTTGTTTTTTGGATTTGTTTTTGTTTTGGTCAGTATTTGCCTCTTGATCTGTATGTATAGGCCTGTTTGTCCCTACAAATGGGATTTTCACATTACGCTACAGGATAGAACAGATAGATGTACTACTACTTTCCCTCTACACTATTTTTCTCACAGATATCTCTTCATGAGGATGAAGGAGCGATTTCTTAAGACTGGCAGAGGGCGGAGTCCTAGTCTTTTGGACAACTTTGACAGCAATGATGATGAACTGCATCTTAACATGTTTTAATTTCCTGTCACTTGTGAAGGGGAATCACTGATCATAGACACTGACAAGTATTTTTTTTACATTTCATTACATGTTTTTTGTAAAAAGAGATGATTTCTATCTTTTGTGCTTCCAGTTTAAGTTGAAGGCCAGGACAGTTATCTACTGTGATTAAGCAACAGTGAAAGGTCAAGACAATGATGTGGAAGCTTTTGATAATGTTCTACACACAGTTAAGGAACAGTTAAAGGTCAAGACATGTTTTAATCGTTGTTTAATGATAAAAAAAACCCAACAAATTGGCATGTAAAAACTATGAAGATGACTTCTTTGAATGAATGTTGTTGATGTACATGTCTTGTTTGATTCGATATGTAAACAAAACGCATTATTTGTTACTATTATCAGCTGACATTTGTTATAATTTTGTCATATGATTTTTGTTTACAGAAAGATTGAAACCTAATGTCTTGTTTGTTATACTGACAGATCATAAAAAACTGATCATTTTGGTATATGGTACTTTGCAGTAGGATGAATGTGACAGAAGTTACGGAGTCTTGCAAAAAGCTAAAATACACATTTTTTTTCAAAATAGGTATTTTATCCTTACCCAAATATGGTTTGATTAAACATACAGATGTCTGGGGTTGTTTTACATTGAAAGAGTTTGTCATGCTGAGCAATTTGATATCAAAACCATTTTTGTAACTTTAAAGTGAAAAAAGTTATGGTGCACCAAATATGTGTAAAATTCGCCATTTTTTTCACTGTGACAAATCGGCATATTTTGCATTTTTGACATCCGATATCTTTTCAACCAGCTTTCAGATGAAGCTGGAAAAAATTAGGGTTAAATTCCTTAATATGTTTATCATATATGATATATGAAGTCCAAAAAGAAAGGAAAAAATCATAAAAAATTTATTTTTTATCCCACATTAAAAAATAAACTATAAAGTATGTAGACAGATCTATGTGTTCAGAATGAAAATCTCTATTTTCCCAGCTGATTTTTATACAGATAAGTTCAAATTTGAAAATCACTTTGGAATATCTAAATAAAGACAGGATTTTTATAAATCCTGACTATACCCCTGCAGAAAGATTACAACAAAAAGAATTGAAAATGGAGAGAAAAACTTGAAAATTCAAGGTGACAGGATTGTGACAGTGCAATCAGTAGGTGCTACTGTGGCAAATGATGTGAAGAAAAAGATTTAGGAGTAATATTTGATACGTCTCAAATTTGATAATCACATTCAAAATGTTAATAAATCAAACAAGTTGCTTGGAATCATAAAAAACATTCTCATACATAAACTGGGTGACATTTTTATATTTGTACTAAGGCTTAGTGAGGCCTCATTTGGAGTAGGCCTATGGTAACATTATTTGGTTTCCACATCTTAAAAGTCAGCATTGATAGAGAAGATACAAAGAAGAGCTACTAAGTTAATTCATGGTTTTCAAAATTATTCATATAGGCCTAGAGAAAGATTAAAATTACTCAATTTACCCAGTTTAAAAGGAAGAAGAATGAGGGGAGATCTGATCCAAAGTTTCAAAATTTTTAACAGTATATAATATAGATCTAGGCCTAGATGACGTAGAAGAAAAGAATTTTTCAAACTGACAAAACAAGAAATAATACTGATAAAATATTTATAGAATATTGCAAGACTAACATTAGAAAATTTTATTTTACAAATAGAATTGCACATGTATGGAATAAATTACCAAACGAAATTAAAAGAGCACAAAACACAAACTCGTTTAAAAACCAGCTTGACCATTGGAAACATTACATTGAACTTAAATACGAATTTGATGAATGAATTATCAAAAAACTGGGCGTGCGACAGACCTTGACTTCGAGTGTAAGAAAAGAAAAAGAAAAATGATGGGACTTGAAATAGCCGAACGACTAATGTGTTATGTCCCTATTTCTAAACTAAACTAACTATAGGCCTACATGTTTCACTGAACGTAAGACGAAGATTGTCTCTACTTACTCACAGATTGGACGATTTGCATTGTTATTCGATGTTTATGATAATCAAAACTAGTAATACTTGAATAATTCTATGCTTCATCTCCCAAACTTACCAGTTAAGGCATCCTTGAAAATAAGCATCTTGGCGGATGGTACGGATTTAGATACTTCTAGTGTGGTGGCTCGCGTCCAATATGATGGCGACGACACGGTCAAAAAGGAAGTAGCACGGCTGCGCAGTGAACACTTCCGTCTTTTGTTTCTTTTTTTTTTTTTTTTTAATTTTTTAACAATATATATTTATTTATATACATAATAATCGACATTTATATTACAATTTTAGTACTTTACCGACGGAGGGAGACTTAACCAAATCAGTCTCAAGAGAAAAAAAAAGTCAATCAGACAAAGCGCAAACAAAACATCTTCGACCGAAAGCTATATTTAGTATCAAAATAGCTCGGCCATGACGTCATGATTACCAACTTTCTAACTTAGTTCCGGAAATGGGGGTGGGAAAGTCAGCGGATGATAACAGCGATGGTTTTGCTTCTTTGCTTTCTTTTTTTCTTTTCTCTCTTCATTTTCATTTGAAGCGGTAAATTATTAACGCCGAATTTTATTCATATGATTGAATGCTTTTATCAATTCTACAAGAAAACGCGGAACGACTGCGGGTGAGATCATCATCATCATCATCATCATCAGGTGCCCTGCCGCATGGCGTTGGCGACCATGGACTTCCAACCATCTCTATCTCTCGTTGCCCCCAGCATCTCCCCCACCTCCTCATCCCCAGCCACTCTGCAAGTCCCTCCAGCATTCTCTCCCTGGGTCTACCTGGTGCTCTCTTTCCCTCCAGCTTTCCCGTTGTGACCAGGTGCTCCAAAAACCCCTTCCTCATAAAATGGCCTATAAATGTTGCTTGTCTTTATCTAATCTTCCTTATGAGTGATCTACTTGTGTCTGCTTCCATCAAGACTGTCTCGTTTGTTTTCTTTGCTGTCCATGGAACTGTCAACATTCTTCTGAGAAACCACATCTTGGCTGCCTCAATTTTGCTCTGGCTTTGCTTGCTGACTGTCCACGCCTCGCATCCATACAACAGTATTGGTTCTATATAACATTCAAGGATTCTCTTTCTGATGTTAATTGATAGGCATTTGTTGGTAAGAATGCTTGTCATCTTCTTGAATGCTGTTTTGGCTTGGCCGATTCTGCCAGCTATTTCCGATGTGCATCTGCCGTCTGATGAAATGACTGTTCCCAGTCTAGGACTGTTATTTTTTCTATGCCAAATTCCTCCAGGGCTTCAATCATCTCTGTAGTAATGTTGTCTGGTCCTGGGGCTTTTCCTGGTTTCATCTTTTTCAGTGCTGCTCTAACTTCATCTTTCATTATGGGTGGTCCTTCAAATTTCTTTTTTATGTGTTCTTCATTTCTGTCGTCCTCAAAAACGTCTTTAAATTAATGTACTCTCCCCATCTGTCCAGTATTTTGTCTTTTTCCATGATAAGCGTGCCATCTTTCGATTTTAAGCAACCAGTTGATGTGCATGTATTTTTCCTGTGGACAATTTCTTCAATTCGTCTGTACATACCCTGAGGATCCATTTTGTGTCGGTCTTCTATATATCTCTTTGCATTTTGTGTTCAGCCAAGCTTCCTTAGCTTCATTGCACCTATACCTGATTTCTTTGTTTATCTTCCTGTATATCTCCTCGTTTCTCTTTGCCCTCCTCCTTTCTCCATCAAGTCCAAAATTTCATTAGTCATCCAGCTCTTTTTTGCTTTTCTATCTGCCTTAGGGATTTCTTCACAAGCTTCATTTATCGAACTTCTCAACTTTGTCCAGTGTTCCTCACTGTCACCGTCTTCCAGAGCACTGAATTTGTTTTGAACATGTACATTAAATTTCTGATGTATCATTTCATCTGTCTTTAAGAGTTCAAGGTTTAGTTTGATGTTGCTTTTGGTCTGTTTCCTTTTCCTCAATTTCAGCCTAAACCTTCCCACTACAGGATTGTGGTCACTGTTGCAATCTGCGCCTGGTAGTGTTTTTGCTGACAGAGAATTTCTAAATCTTTTGTTGATCAGGATGTAGTCAATCTGATTTTTGGTATTATCTCCTGGTGTTTCCTACTATGAACTCATTCATCTGTGCCCATTCTACAAGTTTCCCTCCCCTTTCATTTTGTGTACCAAGGCCATGAGGTCCGACTATATCCTCCACCCCATCCTGTCTCACTTTACCATTAAAATCTCCCATTAAGATGAGGTCTCCCACCAAGCGGGTGAGATGAGAAATTAAAATTGGTATGAAAAGAACAATCTTAAGAGTTACGGTAGTATTATCATTTGATTTAGGGCCTTATAATTTATCAAATTATTGACATATGATAATACAGTATAAGTATGTAGGTATGTTATAAAACATTCAAATATTTCTATTAAATATGTAATTAGCAGCATTGAAAAGAGCAGCAGCAACAACAACAACAAAAACTCTATAAAATTATGGTATAAAAAATTCTGAGATTGATTGTCCAACCAATGCCTGTGACGAAAGTAACGATTTCTTAAGTTAAATAATTAAATTTTTGATGTTTTCCTTCATTGAATTACATACCAAAAAACTGACCGTGGTGTGCCATTTCTTCACAAGAAGCACCATAACTTTGGAACGGTTGAACCGATTTAAAAAACAAAACAAAAAACAATCAATAGAAAGGTCTTTGTTTGTCCAAGATGACAAAGACCTTCATAAATCGCTGAACCCTTACACAAATTAGTTACGAATGAATTGTCTCAACTGGTTAAAATGAAAATTAGATGCCTAAAATCCTTACAGCTTCCAAACTAATCAGATTTCTGACTTGAAAATTGTTAAGTAAAGCCACAAGGTAGACTAATTATCATGATGTTTATGATACTATTCAATATCATTAAAGCACATTTATTACATAATAATTAGTTACTGACTATTTCATGAATAACCACCCAAATAAATTTTCAACCTGTGTACTTATGTACATACTTAGGGGGTTGCAGATTATAATACTGGTAATGATTATTTTGTCTGTACGTACATAGTGACATACAAACAGATAGATGGATGGATGGACAGATAGGTATAGATAGATGTGTGTGTGTGTGTGTGTGTGTGTGTGTGTGTGTGTGTGTGTGTGTTGTAAATCATTCATTAGGTCTAATTTTTTTGTAGATTTATACAGCTATAGATATATATGTTGTAAATTTATTAGGTCTAATTAATTAAAATACAAAATTGAAAGCCTGTGCTTGTAGTATAAAAACCCTTAGAGCACTCAAAAATGAAAAATTGTTGGAATATTTCACTGAAAATGCTGTCTTCCTTAAAAGATTGTAGATTGATTACTGATTAAAACCTGCAATATACTGAGTCAAAAATTTAAAAAAATTAAAAAAAGAGGATGATTCATGGACTGAAAATCAATGAAATGGTTTGTAACCTGCTCTTCTGGAAATTTCATTTGAAATTTCGATATAAAAATTCTGCTGGTAGTACCGATGACAATGTATCATTTCAACTGCTTACTATAACAAGCTGCAAATCTGTTGAAATAGTTTTATTTATTTATTTATTTATCTATCTATTTATTTATTTTATTTTATTTTATTTTTTTTTCGATAATAAATACACACTTTTTCATAATCTGTCATACAACGTGAATGGTAATATGTTTGTAAATGTGTGTGCGTGTGTATGTATATGTGTGCGTGTATGTTAATTGTTATGAGTAAGTCACTAAGTGTGTTATGAGTAACTTCAGTAAGTGTGTATATATGCATATCTATGTGCATATACCAGTATGTACGCACACACACACACACACACACACACACACACACACACACACACACATACATACACACACACACAAATCATATATATATATATATATATATATATATATATATATATATATATATATATATATACCTACCTATATGTATATATGTGTTTATATGTATATATCTATATATAGACCATATACATAGATATATATTTGTGTGTGCACATGTGCGCGAGAGCCAATCTGAAAGAGAATGAAAGGTACTAATAAACAGAATCGTATAGATGTGTAAGCAAAGATTTCTAGAAATGGTGGTATGACTAAAACTGTGATAGACAGTTGTAAGGTAACACTAACAGTAATGTACTAATAGAGATCCTATCAATCAAAAAGCAAAACAAAACAAAACAAACAAAAAACCAGGACTGACAACATTCTCACCTGTCGGCGCCACCAGGCTCAGCATCGGCTGCCGTTAATCCGGAAACAACCATCCCCCTCCAGGCCGCCCTGTCCTGAACCCTGTGGACAACCTCTCAAATACCCAGGCCACCAATGTTGGTCATGCTCTCTATGCATGAGACTGGAGGTCCGTCTCTCTTCCCCCCTGCCACTGTTCCTCCTTGAAAGATGGCCACCATGAGGCCTGTGCTCCTGCTGCATGACACATAGCCAATGCACCCCAGTCCTCTCCTGTCAATGTCCACCAGCAGCCCCCTGATGGCATCTAGTTCCTCAGGACAACCTCACCAGCCCCTCTGTCCATCCACCCGACACGCAGCAGTCTCCAACAAAACCACATCTCCGCTGCCCCAACTCTTCTACAATCAGCTTCTCCCAAAGTCCAGGCTTCGCAGCCACAAATCATGACCAGTCAGATCAAACGCTCGAGAAGTCTAACCTTTTTGGTATGTGCCTCTGTCTTTCCAGACGATGCTGAGCTGACAATATTAATGGTTACAAATGCTTTAATGCATAATGCTGGATGAAAGTAAATTCCCGTCCCACTCTCAGACTTGAGTGTACTACTCAGCCACTCATGTATTGCAGAATCTGGTGCAGCATTTAGTGATGAGAAATGGTCATGGTATATATCACCAGCCTGTGCACAAACCCTATGCGCAGGCAAGTCTTCAGATGTTCACACAGTCTAGCAAGTCCTTGAAATTGATGTGGCCAAATGGCATTGCTAGATATTGAAAACTGAGACTAAAAACCAGACATGTTTCCTTAAGATATAAATGTGATATTTTTGGTATGTGGTGAATCGCTATGTCACCATTGAAAACATCTCAACCTTAGTCCTTTGACTCTTACGCCCTGTCCACCAGCATCTTGCATTGTCAACCATGTTAGCAATGCAAAAACTTAACCCTTTGATTTCCCTTACCCTATCCACCAGCTTCTTGCAGGAAGCTGGTGGATAGGATTAGGGTGTCAAAGGGTTAAATATACACTAGCTTCTTGCGGGAAGGCTGGTGGATAGGATTAGGGAGTTGAAGGGTTAAGCTTTTAACAATTGGTAATACGGTGCGGGAGTCAAAGGATTAACCATTCTATGACAGGGAGAAAGTGTATTGTGGCCCCCACTATATTTTGCAGACAGAAAGGTTATATAATCTTTTAACAACATTCACTTATTGGTCTTGCACAGTTTGGAGATTGTTTTTGACAGAGTTTGGAGTCTGGAGGATGAAGCTCCTTATCATGAGCATGGTGCTGTAATGACTGAGGTAATGGGCCATGAAGATGTTGCCTGTTGTCTCGCATACAACTCTCATCTGACCTGATGAACACTCAGTAAATAAAATTATGGCTGAAACAATATAACCTGGCATATCTTCTTGATATGGGAGAAAGTATAGGAAGTCTTCAGACTTGCAACAGGACTGAAGTGAGATTTCATCACTCAAATGCGATTTTTATCATATAAGACTAATGAGCCACTGAATGAGAAGAAAATGAAAATATGTAAGTCTCAGGAAGGAAAAATTCTTGATCAGTTGAATGATACGAAATCCAAAACAAATGCGATTGCCCGCGTTCAAGCAAACAGGAATCACAAAAACATGACAATAGAATCAGAACGTGTATTTAATACAACAAGACAAGACTGGTGCAAAATTTTTGGCCAACTGGCCTTTGTGAAGGGTGACTGTAAGATCACAAACAAACACTAAATACAAAATTATCACAAACAAATACCAAATACAAAACAACTGTAAGATCACAAACACCAAATACAAAATTATCACAAACAAATACCAAATACAAAAATTACCACAACAAACAAACAAACACCAAATACAAAAATTTTGTCCTTTTCTCCCACTGGACGAAGCAGCGGGGAAGTTTCATTCTTTTTCTCCTAATTTTTGTATTTCGTGTTTATTTGTTTGTGATCTTACCTTTACACTTGACAAAGGCCAGTTGGCCGAACATTTGCGTCGTCTTGTCAGGTTATATTAAATACGTGTTCTGATTCTTTCTATTTTCGTGTTTTTCTGGTTCCAGCTGAATAATGCCCATGCTGAGAGTTTTCTTGTTTCAGCCATATAGGCGTTACTTAATTTTATGACCATTGTTTTTGAGAAATTATAATAGGCGCAATCTTATTATAATTTACACATATCACGCCTAAACGAATATTATCCATCAAGGAATTTCACTTACTTTTTGTTAGGCCTGATCGGTTCAGCGAACCCTCATCAGACTGGTGGGCAGAGGCTTGTTGTAGAACTATTCAGTAGTGAGAACACTTCTCACTATCCTTGTGTGACCCCACTCTGATTTTCTGTTCATCAGTAGGTCGCTTGGGGCATTGTGTATTTAGGACTGCTTCACTGATTTGTCGGTCCAAAGCACTTTTATGTTTGCCTGTCACTGACATCACAAACTCAGGTGTGTTTTCTTCATGTTTGTGTGTAGTATTAACATGTCTATAGAGGACTGAGTCATTATCTTTGTTAGACATGTTTATATAGACATATATCTTCCAGGGAACTGTTTAGGGAGGGAGACAGAAGGAAGACAGAGAAAAAAGCAAAGAAAAAAAAAAAACCCAATAGACTGACATTTTGGAATGGACAGAGAAACCATTTGCAGAGACCTGGGCTTTGGCACACAACCGAGAGAGCTGGAGGAATCTGGTGAAGTTAGTAGGGTGCCCCATGACTTTTCATGGAGTTGAGGAAGAAGAGAAAGGAGGGAGGCATACAATGTGGTAAGATATGGATTGTAGGTATGGAAGGAAATTATGTGACATGATCTGTGATGATACGATATGGAATGAGAGAATTGTTTAGTGGTGAATGAAAGAATTGAATACAAAAATGACACGATAAACCTTGATGAATGCAGAATGTACATTATGCAATGAAAGGTTACTGAAATAAGGTTCAAGACTGGTTCTGGTGACACATGCGTTCTTCAGCAGGTGCAGCATGGGAAGTGTTCCTGCGGCCTTGGGTACTGCATCTGTCAGTCCTTCTTTTGTTAAATGCAGCTGTTCTGCTATGTTCAAATGTGTTTGGTCTCTGCATGCACTGTTGTCATCATCATCATCATCATCATCAAGTGCCCTGCCGCATGGCGTTGGCGATCATGGCCCTCCATATGTATAGATCTATCCCTTGTTGCCACAAGCACATCTTCCACCGTCTCTGTCCTCAACCACCCTGCAAGTCCGTCCAGTATTTTTTCCCTGGGTCTACCTGGCGCTCTCTTTCCCTCCAGCTTTCCTGTTGTGACCAGGTGCTCTAATTCTCATTTCCTCCTAGAATGGCCTATAAATGTTGCCTGTCTTTTCCTAGTCTTCCCTATGAATGATCTTCTTGTGTCTGCCTCCATCAAGACTGACACTGATGTCACCACTTACTTATTGCAGGCAATATTTTCTACAGCTAATGATGTTGATGCCATGGCTAATGAGGCCAGACTTTAGAATATCTTTCAATTGCTTCAGTGTTCTTCCCTGGTTTCAGTATCCTTGATTAAGCTCTCCATGTAGAAGCATCTTTGAGACATGGTTGTCTTTCATACAAATAACATATCCTGTCCGACGAAGCTGACATTTCACGAGTCGAAGCTGTATACTTGTTGCTGTTGTGTTGTTATTGTTGATATTATTAGTGTTGTTGCGTTCTTATTGTTGTTGCTTTTGTGTTGTTGTTGCTGCTGCTGCTGTCATGTTCTGTTGCTCTTGTTATTGTTGTTGCTGTTGTTCTTGTTGTTACAATCACGACCATATTTCCCTCTTGTTTCTGTGTGAAACAAAAAAAATTAATAACACACACACACACACACACACACACACGCACACACACCACACACACACACACCACACACACACATATCAATGACAACAGGAGGCAGGCAGCATTGCGTATGTGGGAAATAAAAAGCCCATCTTTTAATTGAATCATCAATCAGTCAATATAATTTCTATACTAGCATAAACAAATTTCTATACTGGCATGAAACTCCACAACACTGTTGTCAGGGTGTAATGGCACAACAACAACAAACACCAACTATATCGGCTCTGGAATCTCACATTTAGTGTAATCCATTTTGGACAGAATGTGAACTGAGCTCTGGGCTCTCTCAGCAAATCTGAGATACTCTTAGCTTTATCACCGAAGCAAACTCTGTCTAATTCATCTGGGATGGAATTTGAATAGAGTTACAGGATTCTAAGATGTAACACTATTTTGCCTGAACACATAACAAACACTATTTCTCAAATACAGAACGCGACTATCTCCCACACACACACAGAAGCAACAATCTCTCACACAGACTGGACTCGGCGCATGTTAAAGATTCCCCTAGCAAAAAAGCAGCTGTCACTGGTAAAATTCTCCAGCACAGTCAACTTTTCATAGGGAAACCAAAATTCAGACACACAGCACAAAGAAAAGACAAGAGTGACACAGCACTGCAGTGATTTGCTCTTCCCTGAGATGGTGTACCGAATTTCACATGACAAGCCCACTGTGATGAAAAATAAATAAACAACTGCTCAAGAATCTACTGTCACTTGGTGCTGGTCTCTAACCAGAACACTAAGACTGCGGTGATACAAAGTTTCAGTTTTTCTGTCTCGGTTTCTAAAGATGGTTAAATTCTGTATGCACCAACGCCACAGATGCTGTTCGATGGATATTATCCAAAATAATCATGGCCAAAATGATCATGTCACAAACCCTACATTTGTGCGTAAGTTCTACACCTGTGCATATGCCCTACACCTGTGCAAATGTCCCATGCCTACGCATAAGCCCTATGCATTGGCAAGATCTTGGGTGAAAAACAACAACAACAACAACAACTGTGGTTTGTGTGAGGATCAAACCCACAACCCCTACATTACCAGCATGGCACTCTAACGAACTGTCAGGGACACTTAAAAAGTACCCACCAAGCGGATATGAACCACTAACCTGAGGATCACTGTTTTCCTCCACAGTCGTCCGCTCTACCAACTGAACTATCAGGAAATAACGTTGTTATGCTTCATTTTACAAAATAATGATAATAATAACAATGCCATTCATACAGGCCAAACTGTCCATGTCAGAAAACAATTGTTGTACTTTATGAACAACGAAACACTGCCATGTTTGTACACTGCCATGTTAACCCTTTGACTCCCGCAGCCTCCTGCATTAACAAACCATGCAAGCAAAGCAAAACCTTAACCCTTTGACTCCTCACCTCACCCTTCCTCAAAGGGGGGTGAGGGTGTCAAAAGGTTAGTTTTTGCAGTTGGTGGATAGGGTGCGGGAGTCAAAGGGTTAATAAAAACCCATCAGCTTCATCATATTCAGACAATTTCATATGTGTTCTACCCAAATCTGCTAGGATCTGACGTCTAAAATACATAAGTATGTAAACAGTCTCTGCCAAGAAGAATAGGATACCGAGATGGAGTACACGCTTTTAACACAACCGTCCATCTCTCTCAGAGCTTCTTCCTGGTTTCATGGGAAGCTGAAAGGCAGAAATAGTGGTAAGTGGGCTACATATGGGTCACTGCTACTTTACTCGTTCATTTTCATTAAAGAGATAAACATTTCCTTGGTGCCATTTGCATTAAAAGGATAAAAAAATGTCCTTGGTGCACGCGGGTCTCAGTTCTGAACACTAGTACTACATCACAGCACATCACCCAACACAACACTACAACACACCACACTGTAGTACATTACACTACAACTCACTACACTGCATTACACTATAAGTACAACACTGCACTACAACATGCTGTAGTGAACTACACAAATTAAGCTACACTGCACATCAGCACACTTTCGTATGCTACACTGCGCTACACAATATTACACTACATGTACACTACAACACAGTACATTACAATACAATACAATACCAGACAATACAATAAAACACATTACAATACAGCACACTGTAGTATGCTATGCATTTGGTACACTACCCAACAGTCAGTGCAACAATTTAAAATACACAATTGGAAAGAAATGCAGTGGAATGCTGTAGTGTGTGATTCAAGCCAACAGGTCAACATAGTGATGTGAACAGCACAATAAAACACACACCAGCACGCACGCACGCACGCACGCACACACGCACACACACACACACACACACCAATGCTACTGTTTCAACAACAAAGTCCTGCAACTATCCGGACGAAAAGCACAATCTTAATGTCTATGATCTTACTATCATTTAACCCTTTGACTCTCGCATCCTATCCACTGACTGCAAAAACTTAACCCTTTGACACATTCACCCTGCAAAAACTTAACCCTTTGACTCATTCACCCTATCAACAAGCTTCCTGCAGGGAAGTTGGTGGATAGGTGAGGGAGTCAAAGGGTTAAGTTTTTGCTTTGCTAGCATGGTTGACAAAACAGGATGCTGGAGGACAGGGTAAGGGAGTCAAAGGGTTAAAGCTCAGCCGACTTTGCACAGCCATATCAAGACTATAACCATCTCAAAAAGTACGCCATGCCTCACTGGAGGAAAATAAATGGAAAAGAAAATTAAACACACATATCACGCACGTGATCTAAGGATATGCCTCTGACGTTAACCACTCCATCCAACAGATCACCAGGGGATTTAAAAAAAAAAAAAACTTGAATAGAAATGTTGTTTATTTACTGTTGTCTAAAGCTCAGCCAACTGCGCAGAACCACGACAGGGCCACAACCATTCAAAACATAAACAATACTTCAACAGGGAAAAGAAAAGAAAATCTAGTGCACATTTCCATGCATTCGCACACATAATCTAAGGAGCTGTCCCTGGAGTCGACCACTCAATCCAATTTATCACACATGGGGATTTAAAAAACAACCTGAATACAAATTTAAACATAAATAATGGCACTGAGATGTATATTAAAAAAAAAACGGGCCTAAGTTACCTAAAACTGCCTCTGCATATCTCACCTGCTCAGAGCCAAAAATGCACTTAACACATGTACCTAAGCATAGAAATGTAAACATAACTAAGGACACTAAAACATAATTATAAAAACAGGCCAAAATTATCTTAAAATTGCTTCTGCGCATCAAACGTCTTTAGAAACCAAAAATGCACATATTGCATTTACCATATTATCAATATTTAAAGAAAGTTAATGAGGCTTTATCGAACACACAAGGGTGATTGGACCAGCAAGACAGAAAATGATAGGAAGAAACGACAGAAAGCAAAGGAGCGAGGGAGAAACAAAAAGAGAGTGACAGAAAGAAGGACATCTCTAGCACAGAATTTCCAGAAGTGGCGATACTATTCATCCTGAAAGAGCCCTCAACATTCCAACAGGGGGATGTCTACAATCTAATGATGCAATTTCATTGAAGCAATCTTTTGCAACTTAACATGGGGCATAATAAAACTACCCCTTCTGAATTCTCAGTCCATCCCCTTGCATTTACTAACTTAGGCTGGGGAGTCAAAGGATTAATGTATTTCATCATTGTCATCACATGCAAGTATGCTAAACTACAATACAATCCAATATGTCCAATAACAATATAATACAATGCAATACAATATAATGCATGTGAATGATACAGCACAGTATATAAAATATAATTGATTCAAGAATGATTCATCTTTCATTTGATTCACTTAAACTTGCCCAAAGTGTCTGGCAAACTCCTTGAGCCTGCACACACACACACACACACACACACACACACACACACACACACACACACACACACACACACACACACACACACACACACACAGAAAAGGTCTTGGAATAGGGGGGGGGGGAGGGAACCTATCAATGCTGACACAACCAGAATGATCAGAGCATTAATACAGGCAGCAAACAAGTCAGTTTTCACGCTGTTACTCTTCTTCTTCTTTTCTCTTTTTTAAAATTTTTTTTTATTTTGGTCATTGTTGTTTAAAGCCCAGCCAACTGCATAGAGCCATATCAGGGTTATAACCATTTCAAAACATACAAACCTTCAACAATGGAAAAAAAAAAGAAAATTAAGGACACGCCCCTGGCGTTGACCAGTTTGTCCAATTTATCACACAGATGATTTGAAAAAAACGCACCTGAATACAAATTTAAGCTTACCCAAGGACTCCAAAATATATATAAAATCAGGCCTATATTACCTCATATTGCTTCCGCATATCTCATTTCCCTAGAGCCAAAAATGCACTTAATACATGTGCCCAATTATCAATCCTAGAGAAAGTACAGAAGACTTTATCGAACACATACAGGTGAATGGACCAGCAAGGCAGAAAATGACAGGAAGAAATGGGGGAAAGCAAAGGAACAAGGTAGAAACGAAGACAGTGACAGAAAAGAGGAAATTGCTAACACAGCAGCACAGAATTTCCAGAAGGTGGGGATACTATTTACACTGAAAGAGCCCCTGGCATCCCCATGGGGGGTATCCACCATATACACATTTTACAACACATACAGTATAATAATATAGAGACGAGGACTCCAGATATGTTATGTTGACTTCAATTCCAGTTTGCGACATCAGAAAAGCCCAGTTCACTGCCCACCTTAATGTTTCCATTACTCTGATGGTGTCAGCTTAGTGTTTCATCAGTTCCTTCACCCTTCCCTATGTCAAGGCCTTTCAGCACATAGGGTTCTGTGCAGGCTCAGGGAGTCAGCCAGATAATTGTTGGCAGGTTTCAGTGGAGCACATATGGAATGGTCCGAGTGCAATGAATCCCTCTTGAACAAACTCTGAACTAATACATCACAAATATGCACATGCATTAGAATACACACATTCACTACATGCACAAATGAAAACGTACTAACTACTGACCAGTGTGTAACCCTTCATGTGTGTACATATTCATGACCATAGGTATAGGTGTTTGTATCGTTAGTTTATAGTTATTTTTGTTTTTGTCTTGTTTCTACATGTAGGCTACTTACATTCTGTGTCTTTTAAAATGCACAATGTGCGACAAATCCAAAAAGTTTGATGAATAGAGCTGTACAACAATGGTTTATTATCATCATTGCTGTTACAATGTCTAATCATTCGCACACCTTACAGCTAAGGTCATAGACGTACACATATGAATGAGTATACAATTTCACATGATCCGTAGCTACATATATATATTTTAAAAAAATGATATTGAATAACATGTATTTCCGTAGCTGCTATGTTTGCAGTTGTGACTCAAGTACATGTGTACCACCAGTCCCTTCTGTCAGGGTTGTTAGGGTACATGTGTACCACCAGGCCCTTTTTCAGGGTACACATGTACCATTAGTCCCTTCTGTCAGGGTACATGTGTATCACCGATCCCTTCTATCAGAGTACATGTATACCTTCCATCTAGATAAATGTGACGTGTCAACTGCACACTGTTTCAGTGAATACACATCAACTTCAACATATGTCAAGTCTGACAAGCCATGCCATCATTCAGTAAATGTGTATGTGCGAAGTTGACAACCGATAGGCTTACGAACCATGCCACTCATTCAATGAAATTACAGATTTCAACACTGACAACAGTAGGAGAACAAGCCATACAAAACTGCTGTCCAAAGGTTTATCTTTTCGTCACAATCCAAGATACACTCAGTAGATTGCATCAAATAATCCTTAAAGAACAACAACAACCATACTGGTCCACATGTTAACCCCTTGACTCCCGAATCATATCCACCAGCTGCAAAAACTTAACCTTTGACTCCCTCACCAGGAAGCTGGTGGATAGGGCAAGGGAGTCAAAGGGTTAAGTTTTTGCTTTGTCAGCATGGTTGACATGCTGGGTGCTGGTGGACAGGGTGTGGGAGTCAAAGGGTTAAAAAATAGCAACAACAAAAGTGACAATCATTCGATACACTAAAACAAAAAACAACAGTAGTTCACTGATCACCAAGCAGCTGATGTATCACTGAGTAGTTGATGCTTCAACCTCCACTGAGGCCTTCCATCAGCTGACCTGTCGGACGCCGCATTTGTCGATCACATCTCAGTATGAGGTGTCTCACTTGTCTGTTCTACAACTGAGCCATTACTGTCATTTGTAGCGGCTTTGGTGGACAATGTCCTCAGTAAGATGGATCACAACAGGCACTAAAATGACCCAGCAGCAGTGCCTTGCCTGGTCACCTCTGGTGGGTGGCCACAGGGTGGCTTAACATCTCTGGTTTTCGTGGACTTGGCACTGTCTTCTTGGACTAAATGAATGTGGGGATAGTGGTGTGCAGTGAAGTCAGAATAAACATCGTGGAATCAGTTCATTGGGGATGGTGGTGTGCGATGGATTCGGAATGAACATCATGGAATCAATATCACTGGGGATGGCCGTGTGCAGTGGATTCACAATAAACATCATGGAATCAATATCACTGGGATGGCCGTGTGCAGCGGATTCACAATAAACATCATGGAATCAATATCACTGGGAATGGCCGTGTGTAGTGGAGTCAGAATAAACATCGTGGAATCAGTATCACTAAGGTTGCACAAAAAGCTGACAGAAAAACAAAACAACACACACAAAACCACAGCCCAATGAAAGCCCCGACTGCCTGGTGATCAATAAAATCCAGGTAGAATTCTGTTTATTACAAATATGTCATGGCGATGATCAATATATTCTGGGTAGAATCTTGTTTATGATATGGCATACAAAACTCAAGTATCAGTTTACATTCCTGGATTACCATCATAGAAAAAAATTACCATGCTTCCTGAGAGCGTACTGCTCTGCATGGATCATTAAAAATACTTCAGGGAAGAAGGAAAATTTTAAAAATGGCATGCATATGGCAAATGGGTATACAAGAATGTCTCAATCCAGACAAGGATGATGAATAAAATTGGTATGGCAATTTGCAGGCAACAGATCATGACTAGTCACTTCACTTTCCACGTTCTAACCAGCACCATCATCAGATGTACACCACTTCAGCACACGTCAGCACCTTGCTAACAGCTTAAATCATCTGACACTCCAAGATGCATGTAAAGAAAATTATATGTTCATGTTTATAGTCCAAAACTGATGTGACATTCATGCACATAAACTATGGGAAACAATATGTGCAATGTTGCACAGGAAAACGCAAAAGTAAACGTGAAAGGTTTTACAAATTATTAAAATTCAAAATGCAGAAACGAAAGAACTGTGCAGCAGGTTATCGCGGCTACTCTTGAAGACAACTTGTTAGGTAACAAAGAGGACTTTACTGAACACTACATCCTTCATCCAAAGCCCCTGACTGACCCACTGAGGAAAGCTATGTTCAAACACAGACAATGAAAATTAAACACTATGCATGCAGTAAGGAATAAAAAAAAAATATAGAAAACTTTTCATTAAAGAAAAAGAAAAGAAAAGGAAAAACAGTAAACTTGAACAATACTACTGCTTCCCCGCTTTCCCTTCTCAAAGTTTTGTTTTGCTGCTTGTGTCTTGATTATTCCTTACTAAACTGTACACCATTTCTGCCATCATGTGGACTATTCCTTACCTAACAATACACCAATATGCCATCATGTGGACTATTCCTTACTTAACAGTACACCATTTCTGCCATCATGTGGACTATTCCTTACCTAACAATACACCAATATGCCATCATGTGGACTATTCCTTACTAAACTGTACACCATTTCTGCCATCATGTGGACTATTCCTTACCTAACAATACACCAATATGCCATCATGTGGACTATTCCTTACTTAACAGTACACCATTTCTGCCATCATGTGGACTATTCCTTACCTAACAATACACCAATATGCCATCATGTGGACTATTCCTTACTTAACAGTACACCACTATGCCATCATGTGGACTATTCCTTACCTAACAATACACAACTATGCCATCATGTGGACTATTCCTTACTTAACAGTACACCACTATGCCATCATGTGGACTATTCCTTACCTAACAATACACAACTATGCCATCATGTGGACTATTCCTTACCTAACAATACACAACTATGCCATCATGTGGACTATTCCTTACCTAACAGTACACCACTATGCCATCATGAGGACTATTCCTTACTTAACAGTACACCACTATGGGATCATGTGGACTATTTCTTACCTACTTTACTGTACACCACGTCTGCTATCATGTGGACTATTCCTTACCTAACAGTACACATTATCCGCCATCATGTGGACTATTTCTTACTTTACTGTACACCATATCTGCCATCATGTGGACTATTTCTTACTTTACTGTACACCATATCTGCCATCATGTGGACTATTTCTTACTTTACTGTACACCATATCTGCTATCATGTGGACTATTTCTTACTTTACTGTACACCATATCTGCTATCATGTGGACTATTCCTTACTTTACTGTACACCATATCTGCCATCATGTGGACTATTTCTTACTTTACTGTACACCATATCTGCCATCATGTGGACTATTTCTTACTTTACTGTACACCATGTCTGCCATCATGTGGACTATTCCTTACTTTACTGTACACCATATCTGCTATCATGTGGACTATTCCTTACTTTACTGTACACTATGTCTGTCATCATGTGGACTATTTCTTACTTTACTGTACACCATATCTGTCATCATGTGGATTATTCCTTACTTTACTGTACACCATGTCTGCCATCATGTGGACTATTTCTTACTTTACTGTACACCATGTCTGCCATCATGTGGACTATTTCTTACTTTACTGTACACCATGTCTGCCATCATGTGGACTATTTCTTACTTTACTGTACACCATATCTGCCATCATGTGGACTATTTCTTACTTTACTGTACACCATATCTGCCATCATGTGGACTATTTCTTACTTTACTGTACACCATATCTGCCATCATGTGGACTATTTCTTACTTTACTGTACACCATATCTGCCATCATGTGGACTATTTCTTACTTTACTGTACACCATATCTGCCATCATGTGGACTATTTCTTACTTTACTGTACACCATATCTGCCATCATGTGGACTATTTCTTACTTTACTGTACACCATGTCTGCCATCATGTGGACTATTTCTTACTTTACTGTACACCATGTCTGTCATCATGTGGACTATTTCTTACTTTACTGTACACCATATCTGCCATCATGTGGACTATTTCTTACTTTACTGTACACCATGTCTGCCATCATGTGGACTATTCCTTACTTTACTGTACACCATATCTGCCATCATGTGGACTATTTCTTACTTTACTGTACACCATATCTGCCATCATGTGGACTATTTCTTACTTTACTGTACACCATGTCTGCCATCATGTGGACTATTTCTTACTTTACTGTACACCATATCTGCCATCATGTGGACTATTTCTTACTTTACTGTACACCATATCTGCCATCATGTGGACTATTTCTTACTTTACTGTACACCATGTCTGCCATCATGTGCACAGTCCTGATGCATAAAATGAAACATGGACAATCAAACTGCAGATAAAGCAATACACATACAGACAATCAAACTGCAGATAAACCAATACACATACAGACAATAAAACTACAGATAAAACCAATACACATACAGACAATCAAACTGCAGATAAAGCAATACACATACAGACAATCAAACTACAGATAAACCAATACACATACAGACAATAAACTACAGATAAACCCAATACACATACAGACAATAAAACTACAGATAAACCAATACACATACAGACAATCAACCTGCAGATAAACCAATACACATACAGACAATCAAACTACAGATAAAACCAATACACATACAGACAATCAAACTACAGATAAACCAATACACATACAGACAATAAAACTACAGATAAAACCAATACACATACAGACAATCAAACTGCAGATAAACCAATACACATACAGACAATCAACCTGCAGATAAACCCAATACACATACAGACAATAAAATTACAGATAAACCAATACACATACAGACAATAAAACTACAGATAAACCCAATACACATACAGACAATAAAACTACAGATAAACCCAAATAAGCACACACAATCAAACTACAGATAAATCTGATATATATATAGACAATCAACCTGCATATAAACCCAATACACATACAGACAATAACACTGCAGATAAACCCAAATAAGCACACACAATCAAACTACAGATAAATCCAATATAAATACAGACAATCAAACTGCAAATAAACCCAATACACATACAGACAATAACACTGCAGATAAACCCAAATAAGCACACACAATCAAACTACAGATAAATCCGATATAAATATAGACAATCAAACTGCAGAAAAACCCAAAATAAATATAGACAATCAAACTGCAGAAAACCCCAATACACCGGTGGGCTTGTTAAATGCTACATACATGCAGGACACTGACCTGTGGACACACTGACTTTCAAACAGTGAACCAGAAATGTCTCAAGCCACACAAGGACGAATACAATTGGTGATGGGAATTTGCAAACACACAACCTTCTCCCCTACACACACACACAACACACACAACACACACACACACACACACACACACACACACACACTGCCCTAATTCACATGGTTTTTGCCATATTGATAATACATTATCATGACTTGAAAAGTGATATTCATAAAACACTTGATATGCACAGTTATTGGAAAATCAAAAAATATATCTAAGTTCAACCAGATCTTCCCAAGCTCAAATGACAAATCAACACATCATGTGCACTAAATAATCCAACCAGATTATGAAAAGTAATCCAACCAGATTATGAAGAGACTCACATATTAATATCTCATGTGCACTACATAATCCAATCACAGATCAACATTATATACTAGATAATCCAATTAAATTTTCCCGAACAAAAACTCCAGATCAACATAGCAATAAATTAGTAAGGACATACTCAAATTTTCCCAAACAAAATCATAGTGTAATTTTAAGGAAATACTCCAATCAAATTTTCCCACACAAAATCACAGTATAATGGTGTAGTATATCTATTATTATTAAATAATCCAAACAGATTTTCCCAAACAACAAGCAAAAACAACAAAAATCCAACAATAACAACAACAAAATCATATCATCATTGTTCAAATGTTCCAGTATTACAGTACTTTTTCTGCTAACATTTTCTGTACTTGTTCATATGTTCTAGTAATACAGTACTTTTTCTGCCATCATTTTCCATACTTGTTCAAATGGTACAGTATTACAGTACTTTTTCTGCCATCATTTTCTGTACTTGTTCAAATGGTATAGTATTACAGTACTTTTTCTGCCATCATATTCCATACTTGTTCAAATGGTATAGTATTACAGTACTTTTTCTGCCATCATATTCCATACTTGTTCAAATGGTACAGTATTACAGTACTTTTTCAGCCATCATTTTCTGTACTTGTTCAAATGGTACAGTATTACAGTACTTTTTCAGCCATCATTTTCTGTACTTGTTCAAATGATACAGTATTACAGTACTTTTTCAGCCATCATTTTCTGTACTTGTTCAAATGGTACAGTATTACAGTACTTTTTCTGCCATCATTTTCCATACTTGTTCAAATGGTACAGTATTACAGTACTTTCTCTACCATCATTTTCTGTACTTGTTCAAATGGTACAGTATTACAGTACTTTCTCTACCATCATTTTCTGTACTTGTTCAAATGGTACAGTATTACAGTACTTTTTCTGCCATCATTTTCCATACTTGTTCAAATGGTACAGTATTACAGTACTTTTTCAGCCATCATTTTCTGTACTTGTTCAAATGATACAGTATTACAGTATTTTTTCAGCCATCATTTTCTGTACTTGTTCAAATGATACAGTATTACAGTACTTTCTCAGCCATCATTTTCTGTACTTGTTCAAATGGTACAGTATTACAGTACTTTTTCAGCCATCATTTTCTGTACTTGTTCAAATGGTACAGTATTACAGTACTTTCTCTACCATCATTTTCTGTACTTGTTCAAATGATACAGTATTACAGTACTTTTTCAGCCATCATTTTCCATACTTGTTCAAATGATACAGTATTACAGTATTTTTCAGCTATCACTTTCTGTACTTGTTCAAATGATACAGTATTACAGTACTTTTTCAGCCATCACTTTCTGTACTTGTTCAAATGATACAGTATTACAGTACTTTCTCTACCATCATTTTCTGTACTTGTTCAAATGATACAGTATTACAGTACTTTTTCAGCCATCATTTTCTGTACTTGTTCAAATGGTACAGTATTACAGTACTTTTTCAGCCATCATTTTCTGTACTTGTTCAAATGGTACAGTATTACATTTACAGTATTTTTTCAGCCATCACTTTCTGTACTTGTTCAAATGGTACAGTATTACAGTACTTTCTCAGCCATCATTTTCTGTACTTGTTCAAATGATACAGTATTGCAGTACTTTTTCAGCCATCACTCTTGACCAAACCCTCTCTTTTCAGCAACACATCTCAAATGTTTGTAGAAGTGCTTACTTTGAACTTCGGAAGATTAGCTCTGTCCGCCACCTCCTGTCTGCTGACGCTACTAAAACTCTAGTCTGTGCTTTCATCTTCTCTAAACTTGACTATTGCAACTCTCTTTTGGTTGGACTTCCTAAACATCTCTTACATAGACTTCAACGAATACAGAATAATGCCGCCCGTCTGGTTTGTAGGTCCTCTAAATTTGAACATGTCTCTCCTTTGCTTCACTCACTTCACTGGCTTCCCATCTCAGACAGGATAGATTACAAAATTTCTTCACTGACCTACCATGCTGTCTCTGGCACTGGCCCTGAATACCTCTCTGAACTTGTTCACATTTACACTCCTTCTCGCTCTCTCCGCTCTTCATCTGACACTAGACTTCTCCGCATTCCCTCTGTGAGGACAAAAACTTATGGCCAACGATCTTTCTCTTACCAGGCTCCCACTACGTGGAATACCCTACCAACTCCTCTCAGGCACGCAGAGTCTATTACCTCTTTCAAAACCTCACTCAAAACACATCTGTTCTCGTGCTGACTTCTCCTCTTCGTGGTGCTTCTTCTTTATGCTTATGATATTGACAACCTGCGATCGTGTATGTTGTGTGTGTGTGTGTTTGTGTGTGTGTGTGCGTGCGCGCGCGCGTGCGTGCGTGTGTGTGTGTGTGTGTGTGTGTGTGTGTGTGTGTGTGTGTGTGTCTGTGTGTGTGTGTGTGTGTGTACTTGTAAAGCGCCAGAAGCAATTTTTTGGACTGTGCGCTATATAAATGCTCATTATTATTATTATTATTATTATTACGAAAGGTCTGTTGTTGTTTCATTGCGTAAGTCAGTGTTTGAACTTGAATATTCTGTGGTTTTTGATGTATCTTCTTACTTGTGTAGCTTTGATGGTGGTTGTTTTCTCATTGTATACGTAGTTGTGAACATTTTTTGTTTTGCGAAATGTAAAGCGCTGGTGAGCATGTTTGCATGGAATATGCGCTATATAAATAAACATTATTATTATTATTATTATTATCACTTTCTGTACTTGTTCAAATGATACAGTATTACAGTACTTTTTCAGTCATCACTTTCTGTACTTGTTCAAATGATACAGTATTACAGTACTTTCTCTATCATCATTTTCTGTACTTGTTCAAATGATACAGTATTACAGTACTTTCTCTACCATCATTTTCTGTACTTGTTCAAATGGTACAGTATTACAGTACTTTCTCTACCATCATTTTCTGTACTTGTTCAAATGGTACAGTATTACAGTACTTTCTCTACCATCATTTTCTGTACTTGTTCAAATGGTACAGTATTACAGTACTTTCTCTACCATCATTTTCTGTATTTGTTCAAATGGTACAGTATTACAGTACTTTCTCTACCATCATTTTCTGTACTT
Organism: Monoplex corrugatus; assembly: GCA_030674185.1. NCBI lineage: Eukaryota > Metazoa > Mollusca > Gastropoda > Littorinimorpha > Ranellidae > Monoplex > Monoplex corrugatus. The sequence goes on along the minus strand of JAPXFY010000031.1, from coordinate 4,443,231 downwards.
GTTCAAATGATACAGTATTACAGTACTTTTTCAGCCATCATTTTCTGTACTTGTTCAAATGATACAGTATTACAGTACTTTTTCAGCCATCATTTTCTGTTCTTGTTCAAATGGTACAGTATTACAGTACTTTCTCTACCATCATTTTCTGTACTTGTTCAAATGGTACAGTATTACAGTACTTTTTCTGCCATAAAGACTTGTATTGTGAGCCAGGAACAATGCAGTTCATCGTTCAAAGGAAAGCCACTAGGGTCTCTTACTAGTCTCAGTCTTTCCGTTCAGAAAATTACTGAAACCCATCAGTATGTCAGCCCACCAGCTGCAATAAGCTCTGGTGTGTAAATATCAAAAATTGTATATACTTGCCAGAAGGAGGGAGAATGCAGAAACAATGCACAAAATAAGACAGACCTGTATGTCCCAACCTTGTATTCAGTAAGTCAGTAAAAATAAGGTCCATCAATTTCATAACCCTAAAGTACAGCAGGATATTCTAATCCTGTGTTAAGTCAGGAAAAAGAAAAGATCCATCAGTCTCATACCACTAAAACCGAAGCTGCGGTTTTCATGTCTTGTTTACAAGCATTATTATCTGTATGATTATATATTGTTTTTGATGCACGGGTGGGTGTGCACGCCCAGGCATGTGTGAGTACCTGAAGTGTTTTTGATCAAGTATTTTTCATATTATGTATTGTTCATGTTGTCACATGTCTTGTATGCATGGCGGGAGTGTGTTACGCAAAACCAAATCAAATTCCTTTGTTAATTCATTGGTTAATAAATAGTCTGAGTCTGAGTCTGAGTCTGATTTCAATCTTGTGTTCTCCAAGTCAGTAAAAATAAGGTCCATTAGTCTCAACTTCCTGAAACAAAACTGGGTATTCCAATCTTTTTGAAGTTTGGAGAAAAAAATAAAGTCTATCACTAGTATCAGTCTCATACCTATGAAAGAGAACTATGAACTTGTTTTCTCTAAGTCAGTAAAAACAAAATGTATCAGTTTCACACCCCTAAGACAGATCTATGTGTTCCAATCTTGTGTTCTTAAGTCAGTAAAAATAACTCCATCAGTGTTAGACCCTAAAGGCAGACAAGAGTAAGCCTGTAGAGACTCACTACTTTCAACATGTATGATGCCATATGGAAAAACTTGGCTAAACCATAGAATTTCTTTTTTTTTAACTTATTTCATAATTTATGTCTACAAATTAACATGCAAAAATATGTATATATATCAATAATAATTTATTGTTTATAATTTTTTTCTGGATGCTTATAGTTTTTTTCTAGATGCATTTAAACACTGTATTTTTGAAATGGGAGGTTATAAGCTCATACAATTTTGAATTTTAAAAAAAATTGCTTTTTAAAATGTTTCAGCCATAAAACTTTGGGAAATTGAAGATCAAATGTTACAGACTTGAAAAATGGAAAAACATACATCATCATAATTTTGGCCCTATCGAGCTAATTCTGGAAATTGTCATAATTTTGGCCCTATCCAGCTAATTCTGACCTCAGCTATGACTGACTGGCTGCATCTTTAGCCAGGTTTATCCATGCTGTGTCGTATTGTAAGGAAAAGTTCCATCTCCTGTCTCATCATGCTTTACCTCCCAGAACCCTGAACATGGTCAGGCAACTATGCAGTCATACTGGATAGTTGACACTTCACCTTTTCACTCACTAGGCTTCAATCTATCTTTGAGTCATGTTTGTCTTCTATGTAGTGACTACAATCACTATTTTATTGTGCTTTCTTCAACACTTCACCAGCAGTCACTCACTATAGAATTTTCCACTGTATACTATACAATCTGTATCTTCTGTTGGACAAGTTTAAACCCATAATGTGACAGACTTGGTCTAGAAAACTCCCATCATATATTCCATACATTGTGATGGTCATTTTCATGTGAACAATGAAACCTGTGTCAGTAGTGGGCATGCTGATCTGTCCACCTTGGTGGAACACAAGCCTGCTGTCTGAGACAGTCATCTTTTGCCAGTCTTTCCAGTGGCTCGTACGGATTCCGTTCGTTTCTGCAGATCTTCGATACGAATGTCCTTGAGGTGCAAGAGGTGTTCCA
>JAPXFY010000031.1:4426135-4436135 GCA_030674185.1 Monoplex corrugatus | reverse complement strand
CCAGGTGCTCTAATTCCCCTTTCCTTACAAAATGGCCTATAAATGTTGCTTGTTTTCCTAATATTTTTCCATATCTTTTCCCACATAACAGTACTTAAAGTATATTCAGGACTTCTGTTTCTCATCTGTTATTACTAGAAATGAAATGCGTACTTTAAATTCTTTCACTAACACAGTAACAGTTGCAGAATCAAAGGTGACTTGTTTTTATCTTTTTTTTTTATTTGAACTGACTATAAAAATTCACAGAAGTGCACACACACTAACAGTAACATGCACACACACTAACACACACTAACAGTAACATGCACACACACTAACAGTAACATGCACACACACTAACAGTAACGTGCACACACACTAACAGTAACATGCACACACACACTAACAGTAACATGCACACACACACTAACAGTAACATGCACACACACACTAACAGTAACATGCACACACACACTAACAGTAACATGCACACACACACTAACAGTAACATGCACACACACACTAACAGTAACATGCACACACACTAACAGTAACGTGCACACACACTAACAGTAACATGCACACACACTAACAGTAACATGCACACACACACTAACAGTAACATGCACACACACTAACAGTAACATGCACACACACACTAACAGTAACATGCACACACACTAACAGTAACGTGCACATACACTAACAGTAACATGCACACACACTAACAGTAACATGCACACACACACTAACAGTAACATGCACACACACACACTAACAGTAACATGCACACACACACTAACAGTAACATGCACACACACACACTAATAGTAACATGCACACACACACTAACAGTAACATGCACACACACACACTAACAGTAACATGCACACACACACTAACAGTAACATGCACACACACACTAACAGTAACATGCACACACACTAACAGTAACATGCACACATAACTTTGAACCATCATGCATCTGTGTGTGCATGCATGCATGTATACTACACGTCATTATTGAAGGGCCAGGAACGTTTTTGAGTCAATTTTTGAAAGGAGAAATAACCTATTTTCTCTTACTCTTTTCTCCAATTCGTTGCCGTAACTGAATGGATAAGAGCTCAGACAACATTGCAGTTTCCTTTTGGCACGTGTTTGGGGATTTGCCGATTTGCAATGGGCGGCCCAAGGAAGACAATTTCCACACGAAATTGTCGAATCTTCAGCAGGGTCTCTCTGACGACGCAGGCAAGGTAGCGACAAAATTCGCTTTGCACGTGCAAGGCAAGCCCTTTTTGAACACTACTCCAGCCAAAGTTGCCCGCAGACGAGGATAAAAAGGACCCGTTCTTGGTTCGTTTTAACCATGCTTGCAAGACGACGGATGACGGATGAGCAGCGGGGGAGAGCCCTCGCTCTGCTTGATGAAGGCCTAGCGCAGCGGGAAGTTGCTAGACGACTTGAAGTGTCGCATTCCACAATCCAGAGACTGCTGGAGCGCTTCAATGAGACTGGAGCAGTCCAGGAAAGGCGTCACATGGGGTCGACCCAGAGTAACGACAAGACAGCAAGACCGCTACCTTGCCCTCTCCGTCCTGAGGGAAAGGGCATCCACTGCGGTGACCTTGAGGGGTCAGCTGAGGGACGCAACAGGTGCTAACATCAGCTGCAGCACGGTGAGAAGACGGCTACATGAGGCAAACTTGAGGTCACGGAGACTGGCCGTCCAACCCGTGCTGTCACCGGTCAACAGAGTGCGCCGCATGACCTGGGCCAGGGAGCACGTGACCTGGACAAGGCAACAGTGGGCCCGGGTCTTGTTTTCGGATGAGTCCAGGTTCACCCTGACCTTTAACGATGGCCGGGCTCGGGTGTGGCGACGTCAAGGGGAGAGGTTCGCTGATGCCACTGTCCAAGAGCATAACCGGTACGGCGGCGGGTCGGTGATGGTGTGGGGTGGCATGAGCCGTGGTACCCGGACCCCCCTGCTCCCCATTGACGGCATCCTGAACGGGGTCCGGTACTGGGACGAGGTTCTGGCGGCCGTGGCACTGCCTGCGCTTGTGGACCTTGGTCAAGGCGCCATCTTCCAGGACGACAATGCACCTGCGCATCGAGCACGCCTTGTGACCGACTTCCTGGAGCAGCATGAAGTCGTCCGTATGGCCTGGCCAGCGTGCTCACCTGACCTGAACCCAATTGAACACCTCTGGGATGTGCTCGGGAGGCGCATCAGGGACAACCACCCCCCACCGGGCACCCTGGCCAGGCTGGTCGACATCCTGCAGATCGAGTGGGCGGCCATCCCTCAGGACACACTCCGTACCCTTGTGGGGTCGATGCATCGGCGCTGTGAAGCATGCATCCAGGCTCGGGGCGGACACACGCGATATTGAAAACAGATTGGCCAAATCTGACACTTTCTGTTTTTTGAAAAGGGGGGGATGTTCCTTTAAATGCATGTGCTGTTCACTAATGGGTCATTGTGCTAATTTCTTTTTCCAAAACAGGTGTGGAAATGATGAAATAAAACATAGAATCAATTCTAAACATTGTCAATTATTTCAACTTAAAATTAGAGAGGAAGGAAGAAGTGGCCCTTAAATTATGATTAGGAGTATATGTGTGCAAGAACTGAGTATAAAATTGCCATGTTTTTTTTTTTCAATGTCTAAATTCAAATACCATGCCAACATATCTGGACTTTTCCTGCCTTACAAACACCTTCAGAGCTGTCAAGTCTCAAAAAGCTTCTCTCCTAACTATACCTTGCACAAAGAAACATTTCTCTATCACCAAACACCCCTCCCCTCCCTCCAAGTGTTAAACTACAAAAAGCAGTTGTCTGCTTACACACACACACACACACACACACACATAAGAAAACATATCTTGTTCACATCTCCAAAATAGCATTATATAGATTAATGCTTGTGGCTTTTCTACATTGATTGTCCTATTGCAGTTTGTAAGTTTTGATGAACTATAGTATCATACCTATGTTTATGCTGTACTGAGGTATTGGTGTGTATATCTTACAATATTTAGGCTTGTCCTGCATTATATGATTAACCAATAAACAAAGTAACCCCCCCCCCCCCCCAAGCCTTTTGTTTACTATGCACTATGCAGGCCCTATAGTGCAACCAGCATTGTTCATCATGCACTGTTTGTGAAATACTTGATTATTATGAGTAGTAGTAGTAGTAGCAGCAGTAGTAGTAGTAACAGCAGCAGCAGTAGTAGCAGTAGAAGGAAAAGTATTTTGTTTTACCCGAAAAGTCTCGCGCCATGTTCTTTTTTGGTCGAGACAGGGGAATACCGTCAATCCAAGTGTACAACTCTTCCAACTCATCTTCCTGCATCCCCGTCAGGTCGTCCACACAAGTTATGCTCGTCATTTTCAGCCTGCTCTATCACACCACAGACAACTTCATCCGATCAAATCACGGGGCGACGAAAAGAAAGGTGGCAATTTTTAAACTGAGTGTCAAACTCTTGTTGTTTACATTGTCGTCGTCGAAACCATTTCCCATAACTCCATGCGCTTCCGGAAATGATGTCATTTTGACTAACTTTAATTAAATTCTCTTTTAATCGGAAACCGCACGCCCGTCTGTTAAAACGCACTATCGGTATATTTCGTTGAAAACAGAGTAAACAACAATATCAGCTAAATCTAAAGCTTAACATTTCAACATATTGCTTCGGAAATTATAAATGTGTCATCATCTTCATAATCATGTGCCCTGCCGCATGGCGTTGGCGATCACCATCATCATGATCATGGCCCTCGTGGCTCTTATCCATACGAATCTATCCCTTGTCGCTGCAAGTCAAAGACATGATAATACGTTCTATGTATAACGTCTTTGCTGCAAGTACATCTCCCACCCGCTCTGTCCTCACCCACCCTGCAAGTCCGTCCAATATTTTCTCCCTGGGTCTACGTGGTGTTCTCTTTCCCTCCAGCTTTCCTGTTGTGACCAGGTGCTCTAATTTCTCTTGCCTCATAAAATGTCCTCTAAATGTTGCTTGTCTTTTCCTAATCTTCTTTATTAATGATCTTCTAGTGTCTGCCTCCTTCAAGACTGTCTCGTTTGTTTTCTTTGCTGCCTATGGAATTATTAAATGTGTAGGCTACACAATGAAATTTAAAAGTCACAATTAAGTTAGAAATGCACTTATTTCAAAATATTTTGGTACAGTTTGGCTTCCCTATCCCGACCTATGCTGCTTCCCTGGAGATGCCAAGGGCTTTTTCAGTATAAATAGTATCCTTACCTTCTGGAAATTCTGTGCTAGAAATTCCCTCTTTTCTGTCACTCTCTTTGTTTCTGCCTTGTTCCTTTGCTTTCTGTCATGTATTCCTATCATTTCTGCCTTGCTGGTCCATTCACCTGTATGTGTTCGATAAAGTCTTACGTACTTTTTCTTAGGATTGATAATTGGATACATGTATTAAGGGCATTTTTGGCTGTAGGGAAGTGAGATATGCGGAAGCAGTTTTAGGTGATTTGGGCCTGTTTTCCTATATGTTTTGGTGTCCTTAGGTATGCTTAAATTTGTGTTCAGGTGTGTGTGTGTGTGTTTGTTGTTGTTGTTTTGTTTTGTTTTGTTTTTGGATCCCCTATGCGATAAATTGGACGGAGTGGTCAACGCCAAAGGCATATCCTTTTAGATTATGTGTGCGAATGCATTGGTATGTGTACTTAATTTTTTTTTTTTTTTCCTGTTGAAATTTTGTATGTTTTGAAGCGGTGTAGCCCTGATATGGCTGTACGCAGTCGGCTGGGCTTTAAACAACAATAACAATAACAATAACAATACCGATCTACTTTGGGTTTCGTCTGTTTTACAGCGAACGGTGATGCAGTTTCTTGCACCTCAACAAATTATTCCAAGCTATTTTATCATTTTGGTAGACAGTCCTATTTCTTTCTAACGTGCACTAAAGAAAGTGTCTTTTTAAATTCGTTCTGTATGAACAAGTTTGTGGTGTTTTTAAACCGGAAGGAATGTACATAAAATATAAAGTGGCAAGATGTTTTCATGGCTGTGCGTGCTAGCTGACAATCGGTGCCATTGACGAGATACATGTAACAGACCTGGTTGCCAGTGCTAAGTGCTCCTGGGGAGGAGTTGTTAGTCTTGTGGATAGGGTTAGGGAACCAAATGGTTAAGTTTTTGCAGTTGGTGGATAAGGTGCAGTAGTCGAAGGGTTAAATTCAGGGCAACAACCAACAGCAACCGTGTGATCACTTCCACAGTGTACGCATTCAGGTGAATGTTCCAGTTTGGCGCTTGTTCAAAAGGGATTAGCACTCTGACAGTTCCAGAAGCGCGTCACCCAAATCTGTTAGGAAGTATGTAGAAGACTCCCTGATGCAAGAGAAATTTGAGCACCTAGTCACAAGAGGAAAGCTAGAGGGAAAACCAGCACCAGGTAGACACATTAGACAGTTTCACAGCGTGGATGGGGACAGAAAGGATAGGAGATGTGTGTGTAGCAACAAAAGATAGATTTACCAACGCCGTGGGGCATAGCACATGATGATGATGTGTCTTTCGGTAAAGCGAAAAAAAATGGTTTAACTTCAGAATGGTGTATGCTGAGATGGTTTAACCTCAGTACTGTACATGTATATGTTGGTAGATGGAAGAGATGTTTTAACTTCTGCATGGGGTGTGTTGATAGATGGAAGACATAGTTTAACCAGTATGATATGCTTTGGGCCGAGTCTGAATTTACGTGGTAGGTGTAGGTGTTAGGTATCGGGCCGTAGATGCTGAGTGTCCCAATCGTTTTGCCTTTCTTTGAAAGACCATTTAGATATAGAGTATGTTTCAGTTCCTGAAAGTTCAGGTTATTTATCCGAACTCTATCACCAAAAGTAAACCAGAACACAATATAATCAAAGGACATAACTCTTGAGAATTATCTCCCATGTTGTATAGAACTTCTCAAATCTAACACACTTTGCACCACCCATTCAGCTAGCATAGAAGCAGATGCAAAGTACAAAAACAGTAAGCTCAGAAACACACACACACACACACACTCTCTCTCTCTCTCTCTCTCTCTCTCTCTCACACACACACACACACACACACATACACACACACACACACACACACACACACACACACACACACACACACACACACACACATACACACACAAACACACTGACAAGGAGCAGTGGGGGGATGTAGATAGAGATATGAACTTAAGTACCAACACATAAACTAAGAGGGGTGAAAGAAAGAAAGAAAGGGGGAGGGGGCAAAACGACAAACACGCACGAGCACACACACACACACACACACACACACACACACACACACACACACACACACACACACACACACACACACACACACCACACACACACACACACACACACACACACACACACACCCCGTCTAATATCACTCAGTGAAAAAACGTTAAATCAGAGAACGAACACAGAAAGAGAGAGAGAGAGAGAGAAGAGAGAGAGAGAGAGAGAGAGAGAGAGGAGAGACAGACAGACAGAGAGAGAGACAGAGAGAGAGAGAGACACAGAGAGAGAAAGAAGAGAGAGTGAGGAAGAGAGAGAGAGAGAGAGAGAGAGAGAGACAGACAGACAGACAGACAGACAGAAGATACACGAAGTGTCATCACACAAACGGAAGGAGAAATCAGCATTAACAGAGACAGACGGGGCTTTATGATAGACACAGAGACAAGGGATATGAAATTAACCATCCAGACAAGATCATTTGGAAGTGTACTTCAATAATCCAGGCTGACGTCATTACAAACAGTCATGACATTCGTCCAAACCCCAGTAGTGACCAGTGCATATGCACTGGCAGCAAAAAGTCCAACACACTCTGGTGCCCCCCTACCCCCTGGCTCACTCATGAGATTGCCTGTGTAAAACGTGCTCGCCGCAGAGCAGAGCGCCGCTGGCGCAAATCCAAACTCACTGTACATAGGCAACTTTTCCAAGCCTCTAAAACAAAAGTATCCACCCTCATTGCATCTGCAAAAACAAGCTATTTCCAAACCAAAATCCTGAATGACTCTTCTTCAAGAGAACTCTTTACAACCATGAATCATCTCCTTGGCACACGAAAAGATTTACCTCTCCCAACAAAACACACAAATGAAGAACTCCCATCTTTATTCTCCAAGTATTTCACCAACAAAATACAAACTCTTCGTGACAGGCTTGACAGGACACCCTGTCAACCATGCCCACCTGACCCTTCCTTCTCTGGCACACCTCTTACTACTTTTACCCCAGTCTCATAAGAAGAAATTCTCAACACAATCAGATCCGTGTCGTTCAAAACCTGCCAACTGGATCCTCTTCCAGGTTCTCTCTACTCTGACTGTCTCCCTACTCTCCTCCCATTCATCACTGACATCATCAACACTTCTCTTCAAACTGGAACTGTCCCAGATTCTTTCAAGTCTGCTATTGTTTCACCCTCTCCTCAAGAAATACAATTTAGACCCAAATGAACTGAAAAATTACCGGCCTATCTCTAATCTCTCTTTCTTGTCAAAACTCATCGAAAAAGTTGTCCTCAACCAGCTGAACTCTCACCTGTCTGCCAACAATCTCCTCAATCCTTTCCAGTCAGCCTACCGCCAGTGCCATAGCACTGAAACTGCCCTACTACACATTCTCAACAATCTCCTCCTTGCAACTGATACTGGCAAAGTCTCTCTCCTCACACTCCTTGATCTGTCTGCAGCCTTTGATACCATTCATCATGGTATTCTCCTTTCTAGACTTCATCATACTTTTGGCATCTCTGACATTGCTCTCTCCTGGTTCACTTCATATCTATCAAACAGAAAACAAACTGTTCTCATTAATGGCACTTACTCTCAACCTACATATCTGACCTGTGGTGTTCCACAAGGATCTGTCCTTGGCCCTGTTCTTTTCACTCTTTACACCACCATCATCAACTCCCACTCTATAAAACACCACTTCTATGCTGATGACACCCAACTTCAAGACAGTGACACACCAGACAATATACAGCGCCTCTTGACTCGCACCACTGAGTGTTACTCGGACATTAAGAACTGGATGACGTTCAACAAACTTCAGCTTAATGATGACAAGACAGAAGCTATCCTCATTGGCACCCGTCAGAAACTTTCTCAGCTGCCTCCTCTTTCTCTCCCATTATGTAACACATCAGTCCCCAATTTCTGATTCAGCTAAAAACCTTGGTGTCTGCATTGACTCTACCCTCTCCATGAACAACTTTGTTTCTCAAACTGCCAGATCTTGCTACTATCACCTCCATCGTATAAGCCTGATCAGGAAGTATTTCTCTGTGGAAACAACTGCAAAACTCGTTCTCTCCTTCATAATGTCTCACATTGACTATTGCAATTCACTCCTGTCTGGTCTTCCTGCCTCCACCATTCACATCCTGCAGCGCATTCAAAACAATGCTGCACGCCTTGCACTAAAAAAGAAAAAAGCTGACCACATATCTCCTCTCCTGGCACAACTTCACTGGCTCCCTGTATCAAAGCGCATACAGTACAAACTAGACATCGTGTGCTACAAAAGCCTCAATAACGCAGCCCCCGATTACCTGTCAACGCCTACTTGAGATCTATGTTCCCTCACGTACCCTCCGCTCTGCCTCCGATCCTCTGACTTTTCGCTTTCCACGCACTAAGCTCAATACCTATGGTCCACGAGCCTTCTCTGTTTCTGGTCCACTTTCCTGGAACAAACTTCCTCTCTCAGTCCGTCAGCAACCTACTTTTGTCTCCTTCAAGTCCGCTCTCAAAACTCACCTTTTCTCCTCTGCATAAAATCCTGACCTCACTCAATCCCCTCTGCAGCCTGTCTCCACTCGGAGGGGAATCACATTGTAATATATAATTGTATATAATATGCTCTCTATAATTTTCCATTGCTTTTATTCTTTCTCCCCATTTATAGCCGTGTGCGTGTGCGTGTGCGTGTGTGTGTGTGTGTGTGTGTGTGTGTGTGTGTGTGTGTGTGTGTGTGTGTGTGTGTGTGTGAGCGTGCGTGCGTGCGTGTGTGTGCGTGCGTGCGTGCGTGTGTGTCTGTTTTAGCGCTTAGATTTGATTTTATCAAGATTTTGCGCTATATAAAATATTGTATTGTATTGTATTGCATATGCACTGGCAGCAACAAGTCCAACACACTCTAGTGCAAATGCACTAACAGCAACAAGTGCACTACACTATAGTGCAAATGCACTGGCAGCAACAAGTGCAAAACACACTAGTGCAAATGCACTGGCAGCAACAAGCACAATACACTCTAGTGCAAATGCACTGGCTGCAACAAGTTAAATACATTCTAGTGCAAGTACACATTCGCTATATTATGTCTCAGAGCGCACAATTTGACAGCAGTCAGCATTTTAATACTTGTTCTGTTATTTAGAATATTTTTCTTTTCGTTACTGACAAATCAGAAAAATGTCTACCGTAAATGAAGAAAAAAAGAAAAGAGTATGAACTGGAGAAAATGAAATAGACATAAACATAGGTATTACAATAAAATGTCAAAATATAAATATGATCAGAAAGAAATTCCATGAAAGAGGATGGGAGAGTGTTATCAACGCTGGTTAAGACCTATGTCGAACAAGTGTCATCTTGTGAGAAGATCCCAGGAACTGACGCTGCAAGCCTTGTTGATGGTGACTAGCTGTTAGTCAGGGGCTTGTTGTCACTGCACACATACACAGGCACACACCATACACACACACACAACACACACACACACACACACACACACACACACACACATACACATACACATACACATACACACACACACACACCATACACGCACACACCACACACACACACACACACACACCATACACACACACACACCATACACACACACACACACACACACACACACACACACACACACACACACACGCACACACACACACACACATACACACACACACCATACACACACACACAACACACACA
>JAPXFY010000031.1:4403635-4421135 GCA_030674185.1 Monoplex corrugatus | reverse complement strand
ATTCTGTTCTGCGTTATATTTAGTTGAAAGATTCAAGAACGAATTGTTAAGATCTTTATAAACCTTTTTTTTTCTAATGCATGATTTGTTTTACACACCGAGGTACAATTGTATAACAATGATGTCAGTTTATACACATAGGTATAAGCATTGTTGACGTACGAACAACATACACCATACAGAATTATGAACAATATTTTATGCATTGAGGGTTTCAGAGCGGACATCAAGATTTGAGAAAATGTTAGAGAGATGATTTTGTTCTCTATTGAGAAAACATTGGCTTATATTTATTCCACCGAGTATTAAAAATGGACAAGTGAAAGTCTATTTTGGCATTATACTGTTCAATTTTGAATGCCACATTTAGTAGTCTTTGGAAAGTAAATACTTTCGAAATACAATTGTCAATTTGTATTTATAGATAAATGATTTCGCAAGCATTATAATAAGTGTCTACCATCATGCAGCATGCCGATGACAACAACATACTATCTGAATACCAACACGGTTTCGTGCCAAGTATTACTCACAGCTCACGATCTAGCCGACTCGTACAAGCGCAGGAAGCAGATCGACATGATCGTATTAGACCACAAGGGTTCCGCATGAAAGGCTCCTCAAGAAGCTCAATCACTACGGGATCAGAGGCAGCACACTGATGTGGATACGATCTTTCTTGACTCAGCGCACACAGTCGGTGACCCTGGAAGGCGAAACATCAGCACCAACCCCAGTAATATCCGGTGTGCCTCAGGGAACAGTCATGGGCCCGGTATTGTTTCTTCTGTATATCAACAATCTGCCAGACAACTTGTCATCATCCGTCCGCCTATTCGCCGACGATTGTGTCCTCTATGTGAGATACAGTCTGCAGATGACAGCAAGAAACTACAAGAGGACCTCAATCGGCTTAATCAGTAGGAGGATAAATGGCTGATGAATTTTAATGCCTCAAAATGTGCCGTCCTCCGCTTCTCACCGACCAAGGCTCCCATCTGTAGCAATTACTACATCCACAACAGCGAGCTGGAGGAAGTGAGTCACCAGAAGTACCTAGGAGCGCTGCTATCCGACTTCAAGTGGACAGATCACATCAACAGCATAGTCAAGAAGGCCTACCAGCAGCTCAGGTTTTGTGAGGCGAAACACAAGTGACATGCCCAAGAAGATCAGGGAAGCAGCTTATAAGACGTTGGTCCGCCCTCATCTCGAGTACTGCGCAACGTGTGGGACCTGTACACAAAGAAGGATGTGTCAGCATCGAACAGGTCCAAAGATGCACAGCAAGATACGCCACTTGTGATTACGGCCGAACCAGTAGTGTGACCCGAGATGCTACATGAGCTGAAGTGGGACCCGCTGTCTGAACGCCGTATGTACTCGAGACTGGTTATGGCCTACTGCATCATCACTGGAGAAGCTGCATCCGAAAGATAAATTCTTCACTGAGACTTCCTCCAGAACCAGATCCAACAACCAACGCTTCCTGCAGCGATACCAACCCGATGGCAACATTGACAAGTTTGCCTATGCACAGCGGACCGTCCCAGAATGGAACTCTCTCCCTGCCCACATAGTCAATGCAGCATCTCAAATGCTTCAGAGAGCTACTGTCACAGTATCTGTTTGGAGAACGTCCACCCTCGTCCGACTAGCCCGCGCACGCATACCACCATCCACGGGATAGGCCACGAGGTCCGTTGTGGATTATTCTACAGAAGCAGAAATATTCTCAACCGTGACCGGGCCGACACAATCTGCCATCGGTGTACTCCTCACTTATTCAGTCGCACTGTCGTGAATTCGCTCACGGCGGTGCGCACTGAAGCCAGTTCTCAACCCAGCAGTTCTGCTGAAGAAGTCGGCCGGATCACCAATGAAAGCTACGCAGTGAGTAGCCTTCTTACTGAGAGACAAGTTTAGCCAGGTAGCCATATTATATCAGAAATATTCTGTTTTACAATTTGATCAACGCCAACAATACAAGGTTCCTTGTGATTTTAATGTTAAAGGTATTTCCACACTTGTCATTGATTAATTGTTCTGTTGATTTCCAAGCGTTTCGGACACAGCAGCAGTTTCACAGGAAATGTTCAATAGAGCCTCATGTATTATTACACCATGTACAATTTGTCGTAGTTGCTATACCCATAGGGTGTAAAATTATATTAGTAGCAATATTCCGATGAACTATTCTCAGTTACAACCCATTTAGTTTGACATCACTTCATTTATGAATTTTTAAAAATGCCTTTTCCTCGAAATATTAATGTTTAACTTCTCTGACCACTATAGGCAAGCAATTTGGTTTCCTATTACCATTTTTTTTTTCTGAATAGAGTTTTGCCCCTTTCGCACATTTAATAATAGCCTTACTGCACTAAGCACATTCAAAATATTACTTATGTTGTTGTTCATTTGAATTCTGGTTGTTCTTGAATATTGTTTGATTGAAGACATCCATCCATTATAAGTGCCAAAATAAATACGGCAGTCAGCGTTAGATTTAAATTTTGAATTCTTCATAAGTACTGTGATGGAGTGTATTCCTTTCTCTATCAGCTTATTGTAATTGGTTATCAAATTATCCCCCTTTATGTTTTCGTTATAGAAAACAAGTTCAGCTAACAGTTCACTTGATTTCTTAAGTGTTCTGTGATTATGAAATGTCATATAGGCTTTAAATTTCTGTTGCAACACTTTTCCGTTTATGAATCGATGTTGTTGTTTTTTTCATCCATGTAAATTTCAGAGCATTTACATACATGCATACATACATACATACAACTACATACATACATACATACATACATACATACATACATTACATACATACATACATACATACATACATATTATATATATATCTATATTATATATATATATGTGTGTGTGTGTGTGTGTGTGTATCAGGTATACTCAATCCCATTGCTTTATGCTTTTGGTGGAAGTCTTCCTGCTGATATTATCTTGTTTTCCATTCCATACAAACTGAAAACATGAGTTTTGTAACTTTTTTGTAATGTGATCATGTGAGCAGGTGGATCAGATAATAATATCCTAAAATGTACAAACTTACACACTACAAGAGACTTTAGAACTGCGATTTTAGCAAATGACAATTTGTCATCATAATTGATAGTTTCACAATTTGTATGTCTTTGGTGAACTAACTGCCAAGTATTCTAGCTTAAGGGATTCCATTTCATTTTTGAGTAGGGACAGTGTATTTTTTGTGATTTTTTTCCTCTTACTTCCTAGTCACATTACGTGTGATTTTTGTTCTATTCGTAAATAAACCTGAAACTGTGCCGTACCTATCAATATACTCACAAAATTTTTCAAAAGAGGTTTTATCTCCGATATTCATCAATTGGGCTCAATCAGAAGACTGGGAAATTTTGTGTTCTACACCATGAACCTGTATTCCTTTCACTGAGTCATCCTCCCTTGTCATTATGACTAGAATCTCTGCACAAAGAATAAAAATGGAGGTAGAGATTCGATATCCCTGTCTACATCCCCTTTCTACAATAAACCATTCTGTAGTCTGGTCATTAATGATAATAGTTGATTTTCACTGAACGGCCAACCCCTTCGAGAGGGCACGTCTCCATGCCATACGTCAGCGGCGTCACTGAGACTCTCAGCAGGAAGATCAGGAAGCTGGGAGTCAGTGTCCACGTCAAGCCCACCAACACTATCAGAAGCCAGTTCGTCCACCCCAAAGACAAAACAGACAAATTGGACACATCAGGGGTGATATACAAGATAGACTGCCAGGACTGTGACTATAGTTATATTGGCGAAACTGAGCGCAACTTGCACAAAAGATTAAAAGAACACAAACGTGAGTCCTCTCCAGTGGGAGAACATCTGACCCACACCCAACACCACTTTGAAAAGGACAGTGTGCAAGTTCTCGACAAAGAAACAAGATGGTTCCAAAGGGGAGTAAAGGAGGCAATTTACATCGCCGCAAGGAACCCCACCCTCAACCGTGCCGGGGCTGACACAACCTGCAATCGGTGTACTCCTCACTTATTCAGTCGCACTGTCGTGAGTTCGCTCACGGCGGTGCGCACTGAAGCCAGTTCTCAACCCAGCAGTTGTGCTGAAGAAGTCGGCCAGATCGCCGATGAAAGCTACGCAGTAAGTAGCTTTTTTGTCACTGAGAGACAGGTTCAGCTAGGTAGTCATTAAGTTGATTTTATGTTTTAAAAGGAGGTTTCAATCCAACGACAAACGCTAGCTAGTTTCAAACCCACAGGCTCTCAAAAGTTTTAGCATAAACCCCCAATTGAGTAAATCGAAAGCTTTATCGAAATCAACACAGAGTAAAAAACCTGGTAAGTTATGTAGATTTAAATAATTTATCAAGTCACATATTAATCTTATACTGTCTCCTGTACATCTATCCGTAATAAAAACCTGTCTGAGAGTCATTGATAAGTATTGATAAAATCTTTTCGATTCTGTTTGAAACGTATGCCAAGCCTATTTTATGCACAACAGTAAGGAGAAAGATAGCAAGTGACCAACCCTGAGACAGCAAGTGACCAACTCTGAGACAGCAAGTGACCAACTCTGAGACAGCAAGTGACCAACTCTGAGACAGCAAGTGACCAACTCTGAGACAGCAAGTGACCAACCCTGAGACAGCAAGTGACCAACTCTGAGACTGCACGTGACCAACATGAGACAGCAAGTGACCAACCCTGAGACAGCAAGTGACCAACCCTGAGACAGCAAGTGACCAACACTGAGACAGCAATGTGACCAAACCACTGAGACAGCAAGTAGTGACCAACCCTGAGACATGCCAATGACCAATCTGAGACAAGCAAGTCCACTCCGACCCTACGCACAGACCACTGCAAGTCCTGAGACAGCATGACACCAGTGCACTGAGACACAGCCTGATGCAACCCCTACCCTACCACCTGAGACAGCAAGTGACCAACTCTGAGACAGCAAGTGCCCAACCCTGAGACTGCAAGTGACCAACCTGAGACTGCAAGTGACCAACCCTGAGACAGCAAGTGACCAACTCTGAGACTGCAAGTGACCAACCCTGAGACTGCAAGTGACCAACCCTGAGACAGCAAGTGACCAACCCTTCTTTTTGCGTTGTAGCCAGTTTTTCATCTTTGTATGCCTCATTCTGTGATTTCACAACAAAGTTTCACACTTGTTTCCAGCAACAACAAAATAATAAGTTCTGCACTAAATCCGTATGTGCCCGGATTTTTATGGTTTTCCATATTTTTCTATGCTACACTTGTTTCATTCACAGTTATTTCACCTTCCTATAAATGTTTGTCCTCATTTGATTATTTATGTATCGTTCTAATGAGATTTTCTATTTCACACTCTTGTCTGTCTTTTCTTATACAGATTTTCATAAAAGCATTTAACGTCCTGAAGCATATCGTGCTACTTTTCTAAAGTAAAAGCCTCTTTGTTGAATACTTTTGTCATCAGCTTACTTTAGACTTTTTTTCTAGGCGAAAGAAATATTTAAATTTTTTTTCACCGCCTGTAATCCACAAGCTTTCGGTCTCAATAATACTCTTTCAATTCTTTTGTTCAAAATTGCCTGCAGTTCTTGTTTCTTTGTTCCTTGAAGTTCTCTTATTTCACATTCTGTTTTATTTTCTACCTTTTCAAGAGCTTCAATACCTTCAATAAGTCTGTTTTTCTTCTGTTTCGTTTTCGTATTTTTCATTGTGGAATACACTATGGTTTTGATCGTACTTTCATTAACAGAAAATCTAGAAAGACTTTATCAGGAATTTTTAGTTCAATGGCCGGCTTTGCCATTTTATTCAAAACTGATTTATTATTATGATTCGCTGCAAACTCTTTCGTCAGATTAGAAATTTCTTCATTTATTTCTTTTCATACTGTTCGTCTCTTGAAAGCGATGAATTAAATTTCCAGAAAGTTTTATCTTTTCCGTTTTTGTGGAATAGTAAGTGAACTTTTACCACTAAACGGTCTGAACGGTAGCTTGAAAGAATATCTGTACTTTAAAAACACCAGTAAGATAAGCCGACATTAGAAAATAATCAAATCGGCTTTGTTTTAGAGGTGTCAGCTTTTTCCTGTTATACTGTCTACATTCAGGATTGTTCTCTTTCCAGATATCTTTAATATCAAGTTCTCTTGTAACATTTTCTGATGCTTCTTTGGCATATGGATTGTTATATCAGTCTGTATTTACTTCCACAGCAATGTTCCCGTCATCTACAGCAATGATATTTTTTGCTTTTATAACTTTTGTTTCTTTGAAGGTAGTATTAAACATCTGATCATCTTTCTTGGACCATAAACATTCACTGAAAGCATATCATTGTTTTGATTGATGAAAATGATATAATTATAAAATTACAACTTTGGTCTCAATTAACGTTTCTTACTTTGTTCGAAAATAAAACAGCAACTCCTCTAGAATGAGACTAGTATGATGTAAAAAATCATTTACAACTCCATTCTGAAGTTACGTACTGGATCAGTCTCTTATTAATATGTGTGTCCTCGAGACAGTATACTGAATATTTTTTTCTGTTTCAGATAATGGAAGACATTTCTTTGTTTTCGTATGTCCCTCAGTCCTTGACAATTTTGAGAGGCAATTGTAATGGTACCCATTATTGGCAGTTTTCAGTTCTATTTTCAGTAAATATCTTCAAGTAATATCAGCATGGTGAATCAAAATACAATAAATATAACAGTTTGTCCATACACTGTAATACGTACCAGACTTTTTAATGACATGTACGCTTCTAAAGTATATCTCATGACATGAAAAGACAAGAAGGGATATATGTAACAAGTGTGAAATATAAACAGACATAGAATACAATTATGCGTTTATACAAATATGAAATTTTCTCAAAATTGAAGAATTGTTAAAAATTTACGCTGTTCGCGTGGTTTACGCACTTAAAATAATTAACCCTTTGGCTCTTGCACCCTGTCCTCCAGCACCCTGCATTGTCAACTATTTCAGCAAAGCAAAAACTGAACCCAGTAAGGCGAGGGAGTCAAAGGGTTCAGTTTTTGCGGTTGGTGGATAAGGTGCGGGAGTCAAAGGGTTAATGTTCTAATGTATCGTTCTATGATGAAATAATCCACACTATTCAAGAACTAAGATTAGTGCAGCACATTCCTTCTGGGGCGTGTTCTGTGAGGTTCTATAAAGTTCCTTTAGCTTATGCAGAGTGGGCAGCATGGGTGCATGACAAGACTCCCGTAGTCGATTTTAGATTGTAAATTTTCTTTGGGACTAAACAAACTTAAGACACACGAACTTTGCGTATGTACATTCAGAAAGTAAGCAAGCCTATGCTAACCAATTTCCTCCCTTTAATTTAGAACAGGTTTTACCGATAAGCACACTTAGGGCCCCCTAAAATCCGCTATGCAATCGTTACAAAATAGAGAGAGAGGCGTGGAAAGCATTCGAGAAAAGATCAATATGTTTACTGTACCTTGTCAAAGTACATTACTGAGGCACTGTGTACATAATTTTATGTTTGAGAACATTTTGATGTTTTTATGGTCTATACGTTCTGTGTTTTTCTACTTATGGGTAATATTTTTATTACAATTGTTTTACCAAGAAACTTGCAAAGCTGAAATACATGTTAACTCTATTGTGACTGCACTTGCCACAGCGAGCTCTCCTGCTGGCCTAGGGCTGCCACAGTGAAATCACTGAGAACTGTCACCTTTGAGCCATTTTCCATCGATTTTAGACAAAGAAACCGGCAAAATGTAGCAGAAGCGTTCAACGGAAGTTCCCTCCACAAGGGAAGCAACTGCCAACCACTAATTTATTAGCATAAGAAAAGTAGAGGGAGTAATATACCCTAGACCGTCTGTTACTATGATCGAAGTAGCCATCCTCAGTGAGAGCTCAGCTGTTACTTCAATCGAAGTAACCCGTCGTCAAAGAGTTAATAGAACCACTCAAGCAGAATCCTTGCTGATGGTTCTGAGCAGTGATTATCATCATCATGTGCCCTGCCCCACGGCGTTGGCGATAAAGGCCCTCCATACGAATCTATCCTTTGTTGCTGCAAGTACATCCTCCACCCTCTCTGTCTTCAGCCACTCTGCAAATCCATCGTATATTTTCTCCCTGGGTCTACATGGTACTCTTTTTCCATCCTGCTTTCTGTTGTGACCAGGAGCTTCTAATTTCTCTTGCCTCACATAAAATGTCCTATAGATGTTGCTTTTCTTTCTTAATCTTCTTTATAAACATTCTTTTTATGCCTGCCTCTTTCAAGACTGTGTCGTTAGTTTTCTTTGCTATCCATTCTTCTTAGAAACCACTTTTCAGCTGCCTCAATTTTGTTTTGACTTTGCGTGTTGATTGTCCACGCTTCACAACCGTATCGGTTCTATATAACATTCAAGAACCTTCTTCCTAATGCTAATTAATAGGCATTTGTTGAAAGAACGTTTTCCGTTTTCTTGAAAGGTGTTTTAGCTTGCCTGATTCTGCTGATTATTTCTAATGTGCATCTGCTGACTGGTGAGATGACTGTTCCCTCGGTGTGGTGCCAATTGCCGTTATTTTGCATGAGGGGATTTCTTGTTCTTGTTTTTACTGATTACCATGACTTCAGTCTTCTTGTTATTTAGCTGCAGCCCTTTATTTCTGTTTTCATTTTTCTATCATCATCATCATCATCAGGTGCCCTGCCGCATGGCATTGGCGACCATGGACTTCCAACCATCTCTATCTCTCGTTGCCCCCAGCATCTCCCCCCCCTCCTCATCCCCAGCCACTCTGCAAGTCTGTCCAGCATTCTCTCCCTGGGTCTACCTGGTGCTCTCTTTCCCTCCAGCTTTCCCATTGTGACCAGGTGCTCCAAAAACCCCTTCCTCATAAAATGGCCTATAAATGTTGCTTGTCTTTTCCTAATCTTCCTTATGAGTGATCTACTTGTGTCTGCCTCCATCAAGACTGTCTCCTTTGTTTTCTTTGCTGTCATGGAACTCTCAACATTCTTCTTAGAAACCACATCTCGGCTGCCTCTATCATGCTCTGGCTTTGCTTGCTGACTGTCCACGCCTCGCATCCGTACAACATATTGGCTCTATATAACATTCAAGGACTCTCTTCTGATGTTAATTGATAGGAATTTGTTGGTAAGAATGCTTGTCATCTTCTTGAATGCTGTTTTGGCTTGGCCTATTCTGCCAGCTATTTCCGATGTGCATCTGCCGTCTGATGAAATGACCGTTCCAAGGTATTTGAACTTATTAACCTGTGTCAAGGTAGTGCCATTTGCTGCTATTTTGCAGGAGGGGATTCATGTTTTTTACTATCACCATGACTTCAGTCTTCCTGCTGTTTAGTTCCAACCCCTTACCTTTGCTTTCTATTTTAGTATATTCACAAGGTTTTGTAGGTCCCTTTCATTTTCTGCAATTAGCACGGTGTCATCTGCATACCGAATGTTGTTTATCATTTTCCCTCCAACCTTTAATCCAGGGTCTTCTTCTAGGTTTCTCATGATGTTTTCGCTATATAGTGAAAACAGATCTGGTGACAAAAACAACCCTGTCTGACTCCTCTTTTGATGTTTTGAAAAGAGCTTATATTGTTTTCTTTTCATTGCAGTGTTGTTCAGTACATATTTCTGATTATTCGTAATCTTTTCCATCAACATTGAGTCTCTCCAGTTGGTTGATCAATTCTTCATGTCGTACCGATCGAAAGCCTTGGTATAGTCAACAAAGCATAAATACAAATCCTTATTCATCTCAATTGACCTCTCTATGATAGTTCTTAGGATGTATATGGCATTAATAGTTCGTTTCCCTTCCACAAATCCACACTGTTCTTCTGCTATTTCTTTTTGATTCTATTCCTTGTCCTCATCATGATTATTCTTAACAGGATTTTTTTACATGACTCATCAAACTGATTGTGCGATGGAGTTCGCATTCTATAGCCCCTGTCTTCTTTGGAAGTGCAATGAAAATTGATTTTACATATCTTTGGGGGTTTTTCCAGTGTCATAAATCTCATTTAGGAGGACTGTTATTTTTTCTATGCCAAATTCCTCCAGGGCTTCAATCATCTCTGTAGTAATGTCTGGTCCTGGGGCTTTCCTGGTTTCATCTTTTTCAGTGCTGCTCTAACTTCATCTTTCATTATGGGTGGTCCTTCAAAGTTCTTTTTTTATAATGTGTTCTTCGTTTCTGTCATCCTCAAAAAGGTCTTTAATTACTCTCCCCATCTGTCCAGTATTTTGTCTTTTTCCAAGATAAGCGTGCCATCTTTCGATTTTAAGCAACTCAGTTGATGTGCATGTATTTTTCCTGTGGACAATATCTTCAATTCGTCTGTACATACCCTGAGGATCCATTCTGTGTCGTTCTTCTATCTCTTTGCATTTTGTGTTCAGCCACGTTTCCTTAGCTTCATTGCACCTGATACCTGATTTCTTTGTTTATCTTCCTGTATATCTCCTCGTTTCTCTTTGCCTTCCTCCTTTCATCCATCAAACCCAAAATTTCATTAGTCATCCAGCTCTTTTTTGCTTTTCTATCTGCCTTAGGGATTTCTTCACAATCTTCATTTATAGAACGTCTCAGCTTTGTCCATTGTTCCTCACTGTCACCAACGTGTTCCAGAGCACTGAATTTGTTTTGAACATGTACATTAAATTTTTTACGTATCATTTCATCTGTCTTTAAGAGTCCAAGGTTTAGTTTGATGTTGCTTTTGGTCTGTTTTCTATCATATTCACAAGAATTTGTAGGTCTTTTTTCGTTTTTCTACAATTGGAATGGTGTCATTCGCATAACGAAGATTGTTTATCATTTTTCCTCCTACCTTTGTCCCAGGGCATTCTTCTAGGTTCCTCATGATGGTTTCTCTCTCTCTCTCTCTCTCTCTCTCTCTCTCTCTCTCTCTCTCTCTCTCTCTCTCTCTCTCTCGTCTCCTTCCCTTTGTCCTCTCTCTCTCCTCCGTCTCTTACTCTCTGTGTTTTCTCAGGACAGACAAAGGCATTAAAAAGAAAAAAAAAGATTTTAGAAGTTAGGTGAATGTTCAATACTTTAATTGCCTTGGTTGTATGTTCAGGCATATAAGGAATTTGCCCTTTTTTAAATGTGATCACAGGACGTTTATTGGGCACAACATATGTAATCAAATCAGTACTGTAATGGTGTCGTGATGAAAATTAACCCTTTTCACATACACACACGTTGCTTGAAGGTTATGACACATTGAAATTACGATAAACCTAGCTGGATTATTATGACAGGAAAAGAGAATTATAGAATGGCTTGACGATGGTTTTCTTTGTAATGTAGTGGTGGTGACGGAGCTGATGGTGTGGGGATGGTGATCCCTTTCTTTGTTTTGATACGCTCCTTTTGTATTGTCTGTTATTTTAGGAGCAAAGTTAATAAATCTCACCATACACAACGACAGAACGTTTTCAGCTGTCATCAGTCAATAAATCTCTAGAATGACAAATGTCACAAGATATCTGAATGGAGGTTTGTACGCTAAAAGAAATAAAATGAAATAAAACTGTATAAAATATATTGTTTTCAGAACTTGATAGCAAATATAAGAAGATACACAGAATCAACTGTTGGTCTGTCAATAATATAATAATAATAATACACAATATTTTATATAGCGCAAAATCTTGATAAAATCAAATCTAAGCGCTAAAACAGACACACACGCACGCACGCATACACACGCACGCACGTACGCACGCACGCACACACACACACACACACACACACACACACACCACACACGCACACGCATACGCATACGCACATGGCTATAAATGGGGAGAAAGAATAAAAGCAATAGAAAATTATAGAGAGCATATTATATACAATTATATATTACAATGTGATTCCCCTCCGAGTGGAGACAGGCTGCAGAGGGGATTGAGTGAGTCAGGATTTTATGCAGAGGAGAAAAGATGAGTTTTGAGAGCGGACTTGAAGGAGACAAAAGTAGATTGCTGACGGACTGAGAGAGGAAGTTTGTTCCAGGAAAGTGGACCAGAAACAGAGAAGGTCATGGACCATAGGTACTGAGCTTAGTGCGTGGAAAGCGAAAAGTCAGAGGATCAGAGGCAGAGCGGAGGGTACGTGAGGGAACATAGATCTCAAGTAGGCTTGACAGGTAATGGTCAATGTGTTCCCCTTGTGTGAAGATACCACTCTGACTTTGAAGTCATCCTACACTGCATAGTGCCAGTGTTGTGACTGAGGCAGAAATGTCTGTTTCTGATCATTTGTAGACTGAAATACTAAAATAGCGAAAGTCTGTTCAATGTACGTTTCCTTCACTGCTTTAGAAATTTACAATATGTATTTTTGATCATTTGTAAACTGATGTACTTACACAGTGCAAGTCTGTTCAATGTATGTTTATTTCACCGCTTTAGAAATTTAGAATGTCTATTTCTCAGCATTTGTAAACTGATATGCAGTGTAAGTCTGTTCACTGCATAATTACTTTACTGCTTGTGTGAATTATGAATGAATGATGCTGCACTGTTTGTGTGAATTATGAATGAATGATGCTGCCATTAACTTGAGTGGATGTACATTTCATTCAACTGAAAACACAACTGACTGCCTCTTTTGGGGACGTTCAGATACAGCAATCCTTAGTCCTAACCACAACCATCAACAGTAACAGCAATCCTTAGTCCTAACCACAACCATCAACAGTAATCCTTAGTCCTAACCACAACCATCAACAGTAACACCAATCTTAATAATAATAATAATTACAATATTTATAGCGCAAAATCTTGATAAAATCAAATCTAAGCGCTGAAACAGACACACACACACGCACGCACGCACACACACGCACGCACGCACGCACACACACGCACTCACGCACACACACACACACGCACACACACACACACACACACACACACACACACACACACACACACACACACGCACACGGCTATAAATGGGGAGAAAGAATAAAAGCAATGGAAAAATTATAGAGAGCATATTATATACAATTATATATTGCAATGTGATTCCCTCCGAGTGGAGACAGGCTGCAGAGGGGATTGAGTGAGGTCAGGATTTTATGCAGAGGAGAAAAGATGAGTTTTGAGAGCGGACTTGAAGGAGACAAAAGTAGGTTGCTGACGGACTGAGAGAGGAAGTTTGTTCCAGGAAAGTGGACCAGAAACAGAGAAGGCTCGTGGACCATAGATATTGAGCTTAGTGCGTGGAAAGCGAAAAGTCAGAGGATCGGAGGCAGAGCGGAGGGTACGTGAGGGAACATAGATCTCAAGTAGGCTTGACAGGTAATCGGGGGCTGCGTTATTGAGGCTTTTGTAGCACATGGTGTCTAGTTTGTGCTGTATGCGCTTTGATACAGGGAGCCAGTGAAGTTGTGCCAGGAGAGGAGATATGTGGTCAGCTTTTTTCTTTTTGAGTACAAGGCGTACAGCATTGTTTTGAATGCGCTGTAGGATGTGAGTGGTGGAGGCAGGAAGACCGGACAGGAGTGAATTGCAATAGTCAATGCGAGACATTATGAAGGAGAGAACGAGTTTTGCAGTTGTTTCCACAGAGAGATACTTCCTGATCAGGCTTATACGATGGAGGTGATAGTAGCAAGATCTGGCAGTTTGAGAAACAAAGTTGTTCATGGAGAGGGTAGAGTCAATGCAGACACAAGGTTTTTAGCTGAATCAGAAATTGGGACTGATGTGTTACATAATGGGAGAGAAAGAGGAGGTTTCTGATCGGGTGCCAATGAGGATAGTTCTGTCTTGTCATCATTTAGCTGAAGTTTGTTGTATGTCATCCAATTTTTAATGTCCGAGTAACACTCAGTGGTGCGAGTCAGGAGGCGCTGTATATTGTCAGGTGAGTCACTGTCTTGAAGTTGGGTGTCATCAGCATAGAAGTGGTGTTTTATAGAATGGAGTTGATGATGGTGGACAGGGGGGAGGTGTAAAGAGTGAAAAGAACAGGGCCAAGGACAGATCCTTGTGGAACACCACAGGTCAGGTATGCAGGTTGAGAGTAAGTGCCATTGATGAGAACAGTTTGTTTTCTGTTTGATAGATATGAAGTGAACCAGGAGAGAGCAATGTCAGAGATGCCAAAAGTATGATGAAGTCTAGAAAGGAGAATACCATGATGAATGGTATCAAAGGCTGCAGACAGATCAAGAAGTGTGAGGAGAGAGACTTTGCCAGTATCAGTTGCAAGGAGGAGATTGTTGAGAATGTGTAGCAAGGCAGTTTCAGTGCTATGGCACTGGCGGTAGGCTGACTGGAAAGGATTGAGGAGATTGTTGGCAGACATGTGAGAGTTCAGTTGGTTGAGGACAACTTTTTCAAGCAGTTTTGACAAGAAAGAGAGATTAGAGATAGGCCGGTAATTTTTCAGTTCATTTGGGTCTAAATTGTATTTCTTGAGGAGAGGGTGAACAATAGCAGACTTGAAAGAATCTGGGACAGTTCCAGTTTGGAGAGAAGTGTTGATGATGTCAGTGATGAATGGGAGGAGCGTAGGGAGACAATCAGAGTAGAGAGAACCTGGAAGAGGATCCAGTTCGCAGGTTTTGAACGACATGGATCTGATTGTGTTGAGAATTTCTTCTTGTGAGACTGGGGTAAAAGTAGTAAGAGGTGTGCCAGAGAAGGAAGGGTCAGGTGGGCATGGTTGACAGGGTGTCCTGTCAAGCCTGTCACGAAGAGTTTGTATTTTGGTGGTGAAATACTTGGAGAATACAGATGGGAGTTCTTCATTTGTGTGTTTTGTTGGGAGAGGTAAATCTTTTCGTGTGCCAAGGAGATGATTCATGGTTGTAAAGAGTTCTTTTGAAGAAGAGGCATTCAGGATTTTGGTTTGGAAATAGCTTGTTTTTGCAGATGCAATGAGGGTGGATACTTTTGTTTTAGAGGCTTGGACAAGTTGCCTATGTACAGTGCGTTTGGATTTGCGCCAGCGGCGCTCTGCTCTGCGGCGGGCACGTTTTGCACAGGCAATCTCATGAGTGAGCCAGGGGGTAGGGGGCGGTCAGGTAAAAGACGGGTTGTGGCTGGAGCATGAGTGTCCAGAGATGGTGGAGAGTAGTATAGAATTAATCGGCAAGGTTATGTGACTTTTCAGAAAGGAGACGGAAGGTATCAGATGAAAATATGGAGAGATCGATAGATTTGAGATTGCGTCGAGTCACTGTGGCGTGGTACGGGAAGGTGGAGGAATGTCAAGAGAACAGAGAATTGCAGAGTGGTCAGATGGAAGGGCTGAAGTTAGACGGGTAGAAAGAACTAAGCAGTTGTCAGTAGCTGAATTGTGGTGATCACGAGAAATGATCCAGTCAAGAATGTGACCTTTTTGATGGGTTGGTTCAGAAATGTGTTGAGTCATATTGTGATTGGACAGAGAGTTGATGATATGTCTTGTGTCATAACGGTGAGTGTTGTCATAGTGGACATTGATGTCACCTAGACTGATGAGATTTCCAGGTAAGTGGCAGTAGTAATCAAGAAGTTGATCAAAGTCAGAGAGAAACATGGATGTGGTGAGCTTGTTGGCAGAGCTAGGTGGAGGTCGATAGACACAGGAGAAGGTGATGGGGTGAGGGGTGGATTGGAAGGATACTTCAACGTGCTCGAAAGAAGGATGGGAGAAAGGCAGAGACTGCGAGAAAGACAGGCGGGAATGGAGTGAGTCGTTGTAGAGGATGGCGATACCACCACCTCGGGATGAGCGATGGAAAGAAGCAAGCCTGTAACCACTCGGAGTGAGACTCGCATGTGTAGGTTCATGACCAAAGGGGGTTAAGCCATGTTTCGGTGATAAAAGCAATGTCAACATGCTCATCTGCGATAAAGTCAGGAATGACATCGACTTTGCCATCAGTGCATGTTGACTGAGCGTTAAAAAGGCATAGTTTTAGTTTATCACAATGCGGCGGCCGAGGTGGAGACGAAGGCAGCACCGACGGGACAGAAGACGAAGGCGACACCAGCGGGGCAGAAGATGAAGGCAGCAACGACGGGACAGAAGACGAAGGAGGCACCCACAGGACAGAAGACGAAGGCGGCACCAGTGGGACAGAAGACAAAGGCAGCACCAGCGGGACAGAAGATGAGGGCAGCGCCGGCGGGACAGAAGACAAAAGCGGCATCGGCGGGACAGAAGGCAGAGGCGGCATCGGCGGGACAGAAGGCGAAGACGGCGGAGGAGACGAAGTTTGCAGCAGCAAGGTGGAGTGCAGGGGCAGTGGAGGAGACGAAGAAGCAGAAGACGAAAAGTGGTGTCGGACTGCCACAGCAGGAGGCAGATCTTCAGTCCTAACCACAACCATCAACAGTAACAGCAATCCTTAGTCCTAACCACAACCATCAACAGTAACAGCAATCCTTAGTCCTAACCACAACCATCAACAGTAATCCTTAGTCCTAACAACAGCCATCAACAGTAACGGCAATCCTTACTCCTAACCACAGCCATCAACAGCAATCCTTAGTCCTAACAACAACCATCAACAGTAACGGCAATCCTTAGTCCTAACCACAACCATCAACCTCAATCCTTAGTCCTAACAACAACCATCAACAGTAACGGCAATCCTTAGTCCTAACCACAGCCATCAACAGCAATCCTTAGTCCTAACCACAGCCAATCCTTAGCCTAATCACAACCATCAACAGCAATCCTTAGTCCTAAACACAACCATCAACAGCAATCCTTAGTCCTAACCACAACCACCAACAGTAATCCTTAGTCCTAACAACAACCATCAACAGTAACGGCAATCCTTAGTCCTAACCACAGCCATCAACCACAATCCTTAGTCCCATCAACCATCAACAGTAACGGCAATCCTTAGTCCTAACCACAGCCATCAACAACAATCCTTAGTCCATCAACAGTAACAGTAATCCTTATTCCTAACCACAACCACCAACAGTAATAGCAATCCTTAGTCCTAACCACAAACCATTAACAGCAATCCTTAGCCCTAACCACAACCATCAACAGCAATCCTTAGTCCTAACCGCAACCATCAACAGTAACAGCAATCCTTAGTCCTAACCACAACCATCAACAGCAATCCTTAGCCCTAACCACAGCCATCAACAACAATCCTTAGTCCCATCAACAGTAACAGTAATCCTTATCCTAACCACATCCACCAACAGTAATAGCAATCCTTAGTCCTAACCACAACCATCAACAGCAATCCTTAGCCCTAACCACAACCATCAACAGTAATCCTTAGTCCTAACCACAACACCAACAGTAATAGCAATCCTTAGTCCTAACCACAACCATCAACAGCAATCCTTAGCCCTAACCACAACCATCAACAGCAATCCTTAGTCCTAACCGCAACCATCAACAGTAACAGCAATCCTTAGTCCTAACCACAGCCATCAACAGCAATCCTTAGTCCTAACCACAACTATCAACAGTAACAGTAATCCTT
>JAPXFY010000031.1:4396135-4398635 GCA_030674185.1 Monoplex corrugatus | reverse complement strand
AATGACCTTGATTTTGATGTTAACTCAAAGCATTGTGTCATCAGAACACAGCCAAGGTGTCATCAAGGATTGGCGAGACGATGACTCCTGTGAAAACAAGAGGTCTGAGGTATTGGCTGTTTGTTTTTCCCCAAGCCAAACGTTTTATTTTGGTTGCCCCATCTTCTGCTCCATGTCTGTGTCACTGTCCTCATGCTGCTGATGCCGGTTGTCAGACTGACCACAACCCTGTACACACAGGTCACCACAACAACCCTGTACCACGTACACAACAACCCTGCACCACAGGTACACACAACCCTGTACACACAGGTCACCACAACAACCCTGTACACACAGGTCACCACAACAACCCTGTACACACAGGTCACCACAACAACCCTGTACACACAGGTCACCACAACAACCCTGTACACACAGGTCACCACAACAACCCTGTACACACAGGTCACCACAACAACCTGTACACACAGGTCTACCACAACAACCATGTACACACAGGTCACCACAACAACCCTGTACACACAGGTCACCACAACAACCCTGTACACACAGGTCACCACAACAACCCTGTACACACAGGTCACCACAACAACCCTGTACACACAGGTCACCACAACAACCCTGTACACACAGGTCACCACAACAACCCTGTACACACAGGTCACCACAACAACCCTGTACACACAGGTCACCACAACAACCATGTACACACAGGTCACCACAACAACCTCGTACACACAGGTCACCACAACAACCCTGTACACACAGGTCACACAACAACCCTGTACACACAGGTCACCACAACAACCCTGTACACACAGGTCACCACAACAACCCTGTACACACAGGTCACCACAACAACCCTGTACACACAGGTCACCACAACAACCCTGTACACACAGGTCACCACAACAACCCTGTACACACAGGTCACCACAACAACCCTGTACACACAGGTCACCACAACAACTCTGTACACACAGGTCACCACAACAACCCTGTACACACAGGTCACCACAACAACTGTACACACAGGTCACCACAACAACCTGTACACACAGGTCACCACAACAACCTGTACACACAGGTCACCACAACAACCCTGTACACACAGGTCACCACAACAACCTGTACACACAGGTCACCACAACAACTCTGTACACACAGGTCACCACAACAACCCTGTACACACAGGTCACCACAACAACCCTGTACACACAGGTCACCACAACAACCCTGTACACAGGTCACACACCTGTACACACAGGTCACCACAACAACCCTGTACACACAGGTCACCACAACAACCCTGTACACACAGGTCACACAACAACCTGTACACACAGGTCACACAACCCTGTACACAAGGTCACCACAACTGTAACCAGGTACACAACAACGGTCCCGGTCACCCCAACACATGTACAAAGGTCCACAACAACAGGGAAGGAAGGGCCACACAATATGTTGCTGTTAATTGTTGTTGTTGTTGTTGCTTTGTTGTTGTTGTTGTTGTTGTTGTGGTTGTTTTGTTTTGTTTTGATGGGTTTTTTTTCCAGAATCTCATGATCATTCAAGAAAATGGGAATAATTGTACTAATGGTGTGGAGTTCCATCACAGATCACTGTGCGACGGAGCTGTGTCCTAAGTTTCCTTTCATAAAATATCTTAACGTCAGTCAGGCCTGGAAAATACAGAGACCTGCAGTGTTGGTCAGAAAACTGACACACCCATAAATTAGGTGACACCCGAATGTTTGGATCAGAGTCAGCGTTGTCTGTTGCGCCTGTACAAGTAATATGTGACAGGAATCTAGGCCAATGCTGACATTCCAGTCTCCAAACACTGTGAGAATATCTTCCTTTGAATGTTCACAATGATGCGTTCAAGTCGCTCACAGAATTATTCAACATCTTCATTTTTCACGGTCTGTTGTTGGAATTTAGAAGTGGATGATGAAGATGTCATAAGACCTGGCAGAGATTCCATTTGTTCTCAGTCTGAGATGGAAGAGCAGCTAATGACGATTCCAGCCACTTGTTTTCTTACAGTAATTGTGTAATGAAATAAATATGACGTATAAATGTTGACGTAATCATTAACTTGACAGTACAGTGTACGGATGCTAAAACAGCTTGATTTTTATTTTTGGTCTTTCCAAGTCTTTTATTAGTAAGTCTGCAATGTCTTTGACTTTTGATGGTATGTCTCTATAACAGGGAAACGTTGGCAACTTCTTGGAATGACGTCATAGCTAATAGTACAATTTCGATGCTAAGAATAAGAAATTTCCCCGTCGATGTCTGTTTCTTTTCTTTAATACATGCGTATAATTATTATCAAATTCCTGGATCATCATCATACATCATCAAGGGCCCTGCACCATGGCGTTGGCGATCCATGGACTTCCATCTCAACACACATTTGCGCCACGCATCTCCCCCACCTTCCTCGTCCCCCCAGCTACTCTGCAAGGCCGTCCAGCATTTCTCCCTG
>JAPXFY010000031.1:4385846-4396035 GCA_030674185.1 Monoplex corrugatus | reverse complement strand
TGTATGTGAGAAGAGGTTAGGTGTCTGACTGTTTGGCTGTCTTTGAATGTATGTGAGAAGAGGTTAGGTGTCTGACTGTTTGGCTGTCTTTGAATGTATGTGAGAAGAGATTAGGTGTCTGACTGTTTGGCTGTCTTTGAATGTATGTGAGAAGAGGTTAGGTGCTTAATGATATAAATACAATTCTTCACAGACACATAGACATGGTGCATGTCCACATGGATGTACACACGCGTGCACACACACACACACACACACACACACACACACACACACACACACACCACACACACACACACACACAGCTGTACAGTATTGTGTCATCAGGTAACACCCCTAACAATCATCTCCAGTTCAACCGTACCCTGCAACATAAAAACTGACCCACTCGTTGAGCATGTTATCTCGTTGCTCAAATCGTTCTGCTGGTCTTGGCTAGTATGTCTCAGAGCCTAAGTGGATCGCAAGTCTGCTTCAAATTTCATTATTGTCACATCCAAGTTTTCAGTTCAGAGCTCGGTGTTTATTCAAGAGAGGTTCACCACACTCGGACAATTCCATATGCGCTCCATTCAATCCGCTATCTGTTAACTGACAAGACTCCTTCAGCCTGCGCAGTAATACCCTATGCACCAGCAAAATCTTGGAATATAATAGAAATAGAAAGCAAAATTAAAAGGCTGGAGCTGAATAGCAAGAAGACAAGTCATGGTAATCAGTCAAAAACAAGAAATCCCTCATGCAAAATAACAGCAAGTGGCACAACTTTGAGACAGGTTGGTAAGTTTAAATATCTGGGAACGGTCATCTCGCCAAAATGGTAGATGCACATCAGAAATAGCCAGCAGAATCAGCCAAGCCAAAACAGCATTCAAGAAGATGAAAAACGTTCTTACCAACAAATGCCTATCAATTAATAACATCAGGAAGAGAGTTCTTGAACGTTAGATAAAACCTATCCTGTTACACGGTTGTGAAGCGTGGACAGTCATGCAAAGCCAGAACAAGATTGAGGCAGCCGAGATGTGGTTTCTAAGAAGAACGTTGACAGTTCCATGGACAGCAAAGAAAACAAACGAGACTGTCTTGATGGAGGCAGACACAAGAAGATCATTGTTAAAGAAGATCAGGAAAGGACAAGTAACATTTATCGGACATTTTATGAGGAAAGGGGAATTAGAACAGCTGGTCACAACAGGAAAGCTGGAGGGAAAGAGAACACCAGGTAGACCCAGGGATAAAATATTGGACGGACTGGCAGGGTGGCTGGGGACGGAGAAGGTGGAAGATACACTTGCAGCAACAAGGAATAGATTCGTGTGGAGGGCCATGATCGCCAACGCCAAGCAGCAGGGCACATGATGATGATGATGATGACGATGACCAGCAAGGTCTTGAAATGGAGTGGGGTGGGGACAAACAGGACAACATGGCTGGTTTTGGATTACAGGATTTGACCAGCTTTGTCTTCCCTATCATTTAACCCTTTGACTCCTCCCACACCCTGTCCACTAGCATCCTTCATGTTAACCATGCTGGTAAAGCAAAAACTTAACCCTTTGACTCCCTCACTCTAACCACCAGAACCTGGTGGTTAGGATGAGGGAGTCAAAGGGTTAAGTTTTTGCAGTTGGTGGATAGGGTTAAGTTAGGGCTCAGCTGTGATGTAAGGGAACTGTCTTTCTTTTTTGTTGTTTGTTTGGTCGCTTTTATTCTTCTTTTGTTTGTTTGTTTTTGTTTTCGTTCTGTAAACAATTTGACCCAACAGAAAACAATGAAAATTAAACGAAAATAATTACATCGACCTTGAATTAGTCTTAGCTGTTAAAACGTAGTATTTCGCATTGCTGTATTTCCTGCCAATCGAGGGAGAACCCCTCGATGTTGTACAAACACTTCATACCAGTCAGCTGATGCCATATGTAGCTAAAATATCAAAGCAATAATTGCCCAAGCCAAACAAAAAATGGTCCATCTTACTAACATTTGGAAAGACAGATATTTAGGCAATGAACCCAAAATACTGCGAACACTAATTTGGCCCGTTGTGTTATATGGAAGTAAAAGATGGACTCTTAAAGTTGCAGCTGAAAACAGAATCAAAAGTGCAGAGATGTGGTTCTACAGAAGACTCCTGAGAATTAGCTAACCTAGACTGAAAGATGAACAAACCAAAGCATTTTGGAAGAACTGAACAAAGAACCTGAATTTTTAGGCCTGGTTAGGAAAATGAAATACTTTGGACATGCTATGAGACATCAAGGGATAGAAACAGATGGAAGGCTATGATCGCCAACGCCATGTGGCAAGGCACTTGATGATGATGATGATGAGACATCAGAGCTGCCATGTAATGAAGACTGTGGCCCAGGGCAAAATGGAGGACAAGAGACGACAAGGAAGACCGCCGACTTCGTATGTGGGCCTTTTTCAAAAAATGTTGTACTTTCAGACTGGTGAAAATCCAAAAACGAAAGCTGATAATTGAAACTTTTATTGTGCACATATTGATTGTGGTTTATTCTTGGACCATGTTCTTGATATATGCCTTCTGACGTGTTAACATTAAAGGAAATTAATTAATGTTTATGAATTTAATTGGAAAAAAATGTCATTCCTGTTACCAAGTTTCATAATTTTTTTGGCAACAATGTAACATGATATTCAGGACTTTTTTGACTATCACCGTCTTCTTCAAAGTTATTTCAACGTTCTAAGCAAATTTTTGGTTGAAAAGTTTCACAAAGCAATTTTATAGTCGAATAAAGAGCTCATAATTCTTAAACACTTGGTATTTGGATGGTTGCGGAACTGAATAAAACGAAGCATGTGTCCGTGCATTCCATACAGACCCCTCTGTGACTGAGAAGTCAGTGCAACAAAGACGATTTTCTGTTGTCTCCACAAAGTGATCAGCCATTAATTTATAAATAATTAATTAATTAGTAGTAACAGGAATGACATGCGGTAACAAAAATGACTGGTAACAGGAATGACAAGTAACAGGAATGACAACTGGTAACAGGAATGACATTATTGAAATTATATGGCATTATAAAGTTGCTTTCTTAGCACATTGATAAGTGTTTGTTATTATTTAACAGAATAAAACACCATGAAAATAAAAAGGCACGTCTCTTATGACTTACTGTTCAGCAGGGTTATCAACAAATGAAATGCTCAAAGTTCATTCTTCTTCAGAACGCAACTTTCAACATTTTATCTCTCTGTGCTGGAATACCATTTCTAAAATTATATGACTTGAGGTTTCCCCTCTAGCACATTGGTGACTGATTGTCATCAAATAAGAGAACAGAACATTTAGAAACAAATAGCGCCTCTCTTGAGACTTCCTGTTCACCAGAATACTCAAGAAATTAGATGTACATAGTTCATACTAAGCAAATGAAAAATGAATTTTTACTCCTTAAAGATGCACCTTCAGAAATATCATCTGTCTGTGCAGAAAGGAAATTTCTGAAATAATAGGACTACAAACTTGAATTGTCAGCACAACGATATGCGCCTGTCACCAAATAAGATCATACAATGTTAAAAATTTAAAAAACAAAACAAAACCCAATGCCTCTACGACGGGCGACTTCCTGCCCACTAGAGCACTCAAAAAATAAAAAGCAAATTACTTTTTTCTTTCTGCGCAAAATATTTTAAAATAATTCTCTCTCTCTCTCTCTCTCTCTCTCTCTCTCTCTCTCTCTCTCTCACACACACACACACACACACACACACACACACACACAGAGCCATCAAACAGACTTGAAAAGCTGTTTAAATCAGGTGGGGGTAGGGTGGGGGTGAGCACTAGAAACAAGTTCATTGTGTACCAGAATCAGCTAATTGATCTGATCAGCTTGCAATTTGCGCATCACTGCCTCCCATGCAGCTCCGTCAATTTGATAGTGGTTCCCAGATCCACTCTTTCTGCATGATGATGGAATCACCGCCAGTATGTCCTCATGGTGATACCAGCACGTATCTCTGAATTGCCTGGGCCAAAAGAAACAGTTGCTCAGAGACTTTCCAACAGAGTGCATGCAGTCTACATGCAGCTCACCGAGTTCAATGTCCTCGACAAATCCGGGATAAGGTCTCTTGTCATACTGGACCACCACATATTGCCCGAGGCACTCTTCAGGAGATGGTACTTCATGTATCTGTGATGGGTGCTCAATATTTCCTGCTCTGAATGACTGTGGCACTACAGGCACAAAATGATTTGGTACCCAGTTCATTTGAACCATGTCTTGTCTGGTTGTTGTCCACATGACCAAAGCTGGAACCGCTGCAGAATCCGGAGATGAAGCAGGTTTTCTCACATGAGTGGTGACAGCCCTTGGATACAGGTATCTGTGGAGGTCAGTGCGTACATTGGGGTTGCCAAGGGCAGGATAGACAGAAAAAACAGGCATGTGCAAAACACTGGCTAAAGCAAACATCTGCCATATCCCCATGTATGTCTTCGGTTTTGTGATCTTGAGGACTTCATGTTCGAAAATGGTTCGAACGATGTGATCATTTAGAGGTACTCCAGGAAGAAACTCGTCGGAATACATTGCAAAAGCTTTTTTTGTGTTTTTATTTTTTTGTGCATTGTCCACTCCTTTCCTTAAATTGTCCTCAGTCAGATAGAAATGAGGATGCAATGCCAGTTCATTGATAATGCGCACTCTGATCTCATTAGGGCGCCCATCGTGCCCAAATGCGAACACACTACCGCATGCGGGAAGACAATCTCCATCTGCCCTGACTTTTACAGGAGTCCAGTCCGGTGCACATGGGACATCTGATGGATAAAGCGCTTGCGACTTATGGTCCACTGAGAACCTCTCCTGTGATAAACATCTTGGAGTCCCAGAAATTTCGTCGAGCTGAAGACCTTTGCATGACTCCTGAAGCTCACTGAAAGTCTTGCATTTGTTCATTGCTTTTAAGTGATTTCCAAACTCCTCTTCTCTGGAATGTTGTTCGATGTTGGTAGTTTGATGTTCATAAGCCATTGCTTTCTTTGATGGAACATTTTTCTCAGAGTTCTTGGTGGTAGCTGGACTATTCTGCTTTCGTCGTATATCCTCCTCTGAAACGAGACAAATGTTCCGCAGACTGTGTTCTGGGCAAGCTGCCTCAATGCAAGTACAGCTCACATCTCTGTACTTGATGTGCTCTGGAGACAAACTTATGACCTGATGAATCCTCAGTGTGCCTGGCACCGTTTTGAGTGTTTTATTTTTCAGTTTCTCTTCAACTTGCTTTATATCAGTGTCACTGATAATGTAGAGTTTGATGGACGTCCCAGCTTGTTGCAGCACTTCAACAAAAGTTTTGGTATTGACAATGTCTGAACCTTCCAGCACTTTCCGATCAGCAGTCCTCTTTAGAGTTCCCCCGAGTCCATCTGGAATCCCTTTCCCGTGTCCTGCTTCATGAAAATTCCATGTGACTGTACTGAACCCCTTTTCAAGTATTTCTGTAGACAAGAGATAAAAGTTAGTTTTCTGTCTGTATTGCGTGGTGGGACCATCACTGAAGAAATGTATTGTATCCACTTCTTGATGCTTGTCTTTGATATCATTTTGGACGGGCTTGAGAAATGCCCACACAGCTGCCGGGGTGTGACTGAGGGAATCAGAAACTCCACAAAACATGGTTGGATTGCCCATGCCAACTTGGTAAAATCCAGTGTGGAGTGTCAGTTGAATTTGAGAAGCCCCAAAGTGTACAGACTGTATTTCTTTGTGCATCTTGCAGACGTAATTCTCTGCAAAATCTACATGTATAAAGCATTCAGTTGGCTTCAGGTTACTCCGCAAATTGCGATAGTGTTTGTATTGGTGGCAAATATTGTAGTGGTGCCGTTTGTACTTACTAGACAGCTGATCATTCAACTTGTCCAGAAGGTCACCAACAGTTCCATGTTCTTCTTGTTTGACCGTAAGGACCACTTCCTTTTCTTCGCCATTTTTGAAAGTTCTTTTCTCTTTAACAGTCTTCCACTGGGTCCATGACGCTGGACAGGCTGGGTCTCCAATCTTCACCGGCACAACTCTATCTTTACATGCTTTGCATTCTCCATACATGCATGTTTTCTCTTTAGGGTCGCACACAACTTGTTTGACAAGGATATCTAACTGAGCTGTTTCAAGTACATTCAAACTGTACAGTGTTTCTGCGAGAAATTTTGAATTTTCACACGTTTTGCACAGACAAGTCTCTCTGTCTGATGCTTTTGGGTACGTCACCCAGAAAGGCTTGAGTCTCCAGAAAGTTGTAAAGCTGACAGTGTCCAAAGTCTCTGCTAAGCACTTCTTATGCAAATGGGACAAAGTGTCTTGTAGCAGCCGTCTTTGCTTCTTTATTTTGTATCTTGTGATCGTGCTTCTCTTTCCAGATAAGACGTGAGAGACGTCATCTCTCTCAAAGAATGCAATCAGGGATTTTCTCACACGACTCGAGATACTGCCCTTTCTCCTTCTATTGTTTTTATGCTGGGCAATTCTGAAAGCACGGTATGCTTGGGTTCTGACTCGGTACTTTCTAAGGATTTCTCCTGCAAGCAAGTCATTTAGAGATTTTTTGCCTGATTTGTAGTTGTCTTTAATTTGATTCATTAAGG
Source organism: Monoplex corrugatus (assembly GCA_030674185.1). NCBI lineage: Eukaryota > Metazoa > Mollusca > Gastropoda > Littorinimorpha > Ranellidae > Monoplex > Monoplex corrugatus. Next base: position 4,389,404 of record JAPXFY010000031.1, on the reverse strand, counting down.
AATTGTGAAATAAAATCATTCTTCGGACACTCTTTTTACTTTTGCTGTCATTGGAAGAAGTTTTCAGAAAGGCCTTCGTTTTTGAGTTTGGTGTATCAGCATTTGGGTTTTCGAGTCTCTGGAGTCTCTTCTTGAACATCCATCCTCTCCTTTTTTCAATGTTTAACTGACTCTCCAGACCACTGATTGTTCTTTTCAGTTCTTGTATTTTGCGGCTCTGTTTGCGTTTGCCATCTGTTCTTCTCTGTGTGGGTGGAGGGATATCTTCAGGTGTCGATGGTGGTGTTAGTTGCTTTTCAAGCATTTTCTTCTTTGCTCTGCAAGCATGTTGATTTCTCAGCCACTTTCGTCTTGTCGCTCTGTGTTCTCGGCTTGTCATATCTTTCACACACTTTTTCTTGCCTTCCTGTTTGTCTCTCTGGTATCTCTCTTTTTCTTTCAAGAGATACTGTTGCCTGGTGTTGGGATTAGCATCCCTCCTAGCCCTGTACCTCCTTTGCTTCTCAGCTGCTGACAGACCTATTCCTGCCCTGGAATGAAGTAGCATTTGAGTGTTGCTAAACCTTCATATGGAGTACGTGTGGATAGGAGAGAGAGAGAGAGAGAGAGAGAGAGAGAGAGAGAGAGACAGAGAGAGACAGAGAGACAGACAGACAGACAGACACAGTGTGAGAGAGAGAGAAAGATGATGATGATGATGATGATGACGATGATCATCTTTATTTTACAAGGGTAACAGATAAGCATTAACATACTGGCTTCCGTCCGGCCCTTGCCCTGAGTAGGGAGGGACTCCAATATAAAATGAAATTTCAAAATGGTATAAATAGTTATTAAGTACTATGAGAGAAAAGAAAAGAAGAAGAAAGGAAAAGAACCCCCCCCCCCCAAAAAAAAAAAAAGAAAACCCAACCAAACAAACAAAAACAAACCCACTCTTAACTACTGTGAACAGAATACAAACAGTCAATATAGAACAACGGTGTAAATATATAAACAGGAACACACTCCCACACACACACACACTGTCTATCACACACACACACAGAGAGAGAGAGAGAGAGAGAGAGAGAGAGAGAGAGAGAGAGAGAGAGAGAGAGAGAGAGCAGTCTGACCAGAAAATTTTAAAAAGTTCATGACGTGAAGATCGCTTCTGGAACAACAGAACTTCTATGACGTCAAATCCTGTCTTGGTCTCTTACTCTTGAAATTTTGTCTGATTGTGAGATGTGAGACTGACTGTAGAATGTATGTTGCAGTATGTTCATAGATATTTTTTCCACATTCCTGTTACCAAAATGTCATTCCTGTTACTCTTCTGATGGTAACAGGAATGACGGCAACAGGAATGACGGACCATCAGTAAAAAAAAAAATAACTGATCCCTTTCAATGGCATAACTGTGCTTTCTGGCGCCAAATACTTTGATCCACTTCTAACTTTCTACTCAATAATTAAAATATTTTACACATGCAATTTTAGTTGGTTTACGACCGGTGACAGGAATGACTGTGAAAATGGACACTACTTACTTCGTAGAACTGCTTGACACTTTATTGTCAGAAAGAAGAACGCACAGCAGCAGCCACCACTTGTGTAAGTTACACAAAGGAAATGACATAATTCTAACAGCAGCCTCGAAGTGATACCAGGGAGTGTTCAGTTTTTACAGCTCGATTTTTTCTCGGTAACAGGAATGACATGAAAACCAGGGACATGCCAATTTTCGGTTTCAAAAATTAAAAAAAAATAGTAAACATTTTTTTTATCAGTAGTTTGCAACACATGTGTTCTTTGTGACTGAAACATTTCATTCCTACCATTGAAATTTTTAAAATCAGCCTTTTTAACACATTATTGTGGTCAGTAAAAATGATGCATCTGCCTGGGGACAGCCATTTTTTACCCCCCTACCCCAAAGAAGGCAAGATTTCTCCAACAAAATAATAAAATAGAGGGTTAAAAGTGTTATCAAACAATTACTGGATCGTATCAGAACACAGAAATGTAGGAAAAGTGAAAAGAGATTATGCAGCAGCTTTTAGAATTTTTTACAAACCTCTGGGACAGAAATTACAACATTTTTTGAAAAAGGCCCATGTAGAGAACATAAGCCAAGTGGACGAAGTAGCCGAAAGGAAAAATCTACAGAAGGCTGTAGACAGAAGGGGATGGAGACATCTGACGGGACATGCATCAGCGGCTACCATCAAGAGTGATGTTGCCGACAGGTGACAGGTATTTCCTGCTGTGTAAGTACACTGCCTCTCTCTCTCTCTCTGTCTCTGTCGCTGTCCCTCTCTGTCTCTGTCTCTCTCTCTCTCTCTGTCTCTCTCTCTCTGTCTCTCTCTCTCTGTCTCTCTCTCTCTCTCTGTCTCTCTCTCTGTGTCTCTCTTTTGTCTGTCTCTGTCTGTCTCTCTCTCTCTGTCTGTCTATCTCTGCGTCTGTCTGTCTGTCTCTCTGTCTCTGTCTCTGTCTCTGTCTCTCTGTCTCTCTCTCTGTCTGTCTCTCTCTCTGTCTCTCTCTCTGTCTGTCTGTCTCTGTCTCTGTCTCTCTGTCTCTGTCTCTCTGTCTCTCTCTCTCTCTGTCTCTCTCTCTGTCTGTCTGTCTCTCTCTGTCTGTCTATCTCTGCGTCTGTCTGTCTGTCTCTCTGTCTCTGTCTCTGTCTCTGTCTCTCTGTCTCTCTCTCTGTCTATCTCTCTGTCTCTCTCTCTGTCTGTCTGTCTCTGTCTCTCTGTCTCTGTCTCTCTGTCTCTCTGTCTCTGTCTCTCTGTCTCTCTCTCTCTCTGTCTCTCTCTCTGTCTGTCTGTCTCTCTCTGTCTGTCTATCTCTGCGTCTGTCTGTCTGTCTCTCTGTCTCTGTCTCTGTCTCTGTCTCTCTGTCTCTCTCTCTGTCTGTCTCTCTCTCTGTCTCTCTCTCTGTCTGTCTGTCTCTGTCTCTCTGTCTCTGTCTCTCTGTCTCTGTCTCTCTGTCTCTCTCTCTCTCTGTCTCTCTCTCTGTCTGTCTGTCTCTCTCTGTCTGTCTATCTCTGCGTCTGTCTGTCTGTCTGTCTCTCCGTCTGTCTGTCTGTCTGTCTGTCTCTCTGTCTCTGTCTCTGTCTCTCTCTCTTTTCTCCATCCCCTGCACAGGACGGTTCTGATCTCTTAGATCTCAGTCAATAAATAGCTAACCAGGCTCGTTGGTTCTTTTTGGTAGAACCATGGACTTAAGCTGATCTCTTTGAGTTCAATGCTAGCACACAACATAAAAATTGGTCTGTACGCTGCCGATCTTAAAATGTGCATACAGTAAGTAAATTCAAAAATAACAGACATATTTTTATGTAAAGGAACATATAAGATCCCTGGTGTGATAGAGCATTTAAAATCGTTTATTCTGATATAGAATACGTATGGGTTCTGTCACAAATGAAGAATAAGTGCTGATTATTAAGAAGTATAGGTCGAGTCAGTGTATGGTATCATTTCTACCCATTTTAGTTAAAATGTTATTAAAATTGTATTTAAAGAGATATTATCACGAAAACTGATGGCAATTATGCTGAAATGATTCAGAAAT
>JAPXFY010000031.1:4278346-4380846 GCA_030674185.1 Monoplex corrugatus | reverse complement strand
TACATTGGCTACCAGTTAAAATAATTGAATATAAAATTGTCACACTCTGCTTTCAATGTCCAAGTTTGCCTACAACGCCAACATACACATCAGAACTCCTCTTGCCATACAAACCTTTCAAAGCTGTCAGGTTTCAAAGAGCTTCTCTTTACTGTCTGTACCCCAGTTCTCACCAACAATTTGCAGAAATAAATCTTTCCGTTTTTGGCCAACAATATGGAAGTCCCTCCCAGTATCATTAAGACAAAGCAGTTGTCTGCTTACTTTCAAAAACACGTCACATCTCTTTCAGAAATATCGACTATCTGAATTTCATAAATTAATGCTTATAGCTTTTTTACATTCAGTGGTATTGTAATTTGCCTATGTATGTATGTGTGCATGTGCGCGTGTTTAGATATGTGTATGTGCGTGCATGTGTGTTTAGTGTGTATGTAGGCCTACATGCGTATGTGAGCGAGCGCGTGTATGCATGCATGCTTACATGTGTATTTTTATGCATGGGATCGTCATTGAATTTAAAAAAAAACATTCGTGTTTATGCTGCATTTATATATATATATATATATATATATATATATATATATAATATATATATATATATTATATATTATCATATATATATATTATATATATATATATATATATATATATATATATATATATATTGTGTGTGTGTGTGTGTGTGTGTTTATACTGCACAAAAATTTATCAATATGTCTCATGTGTACGCTGCAATGATGTATCGCGTATGCATCCAATTATAGGTCTACTGCATTCGCGTATTAACATCGTAAGATTTTAACCTGTTTGTAAAGTGCAATGAGCATTCTCTGATGCGTATGTTTGCATTATATATATGGAATTATCATTATTTAATGACTGGCTTCCATGAACTTCCTGGCTCTGGTACTTCGTATAAAACAGGAAGTTTTGTGGTGTATCAAAGGCCAGAATGATCAGAACGAGTATCATTATTTAATGACTGGCTTCCATGAACTTCCTGGCTCTGGTACTTCGTATAATCATTAAGTTTTGTGGTGTGTCAAAGTGTCAGAATGATCAGAGCGGGATCAACACAACTACTCGGAGGGGAATCACATTGCAATATATAATTGTATATAATATGCTCTCTATAATTTTCCATTGTTTTTATTCTTTCTCCCCATTTATAGCCGTGTGTATGTGTGTGTGTGTATGTGTGTGTGTGCGTGGGTGCGTGTGTGTGTGCGTGCGTGCGTGCGTGCGTGCGTGTGTGTGCGTTTCAGCGCTTAGATTTGATTTTATCAAGATTTTGCGCTATATAAATATTGTAATTATTATTATTATTATTAAACAGGAAGTTTTGTGGTGTATCAAAGGCCAGAATGATCAGAACGAGTATCATTATTTAATGACTGGCTTCGGTGAACTTCCTGGCTCTGGTACTTCGTGTAAACAGGAAGTTTTGTGGTGTATCAAAGGCCAGAATGATCAGAACGAGTATCATTATTTAATGACTGGCTTCGGTGAACTTCCTGGCTCTGGTACTTTGAATAATCATTAAGTTTTGTGGTGTGTCAAAGTGTCAGAATGATCAGAGCGGGATCAACACAACTACAGCAGTGAACAGAACAGGCCAGAAAACGAAAAGAAAATCAAGAAAGACAGAGTCCACAGACAAAATATTCAGTCAATAGATAGATGAGTAGACAACAGTTGCCCCCCCCCCCCCCCCTTCTTTCCATCACACTCATCAACGCACAACTTTTCAGCAAGAAACACATCACAAACACACAACACAACTTTTCAATAACAAATGTACACTGAATCACAGTCACCAAGACCAACACACCACACACAATTTTTTAGTAAGAAATGTATCACAGTCACTGACTAACACACAACTTTTCAATAACAAATGTACACTGAATCACAGTCACCAAGACCAACACACCACACACAATTTCTCAGTAAGAAATGTATCACAGTCACTGACTAACACACAACTTTTCAATAACAAATGTACACTGAATCACAGTCACCAAGACCAACACACCACACACAATTTCTCAGTAAGAAATGTATCACAGTCACTGACTAACACACAACACACAAACTTTTCAATAACAAATGTACACTGAATCACAGTCACCAAGACCAACACACCACACACAATTTTTTAGTAAGAAATGTATCACAGTCACTGACTAACACACAACTTTTCAATAACAAATGTACACTGAATCACAGTCACCAAGACCAACACACCACACACAATTTTTTAGTAAGAAATGTATCACAGTCACTGACTAACACACAACACACAACTTTTCAATAACAAATGTACACTGAATCACAGTCACCAAGACCAACACACCACACACAATTTCTCAGTAAGAAATGTATCACAGTCACTGACTAACACACAACACACAACTTTTCAATAACAAATGTACACTGAATCACAGTCACCAAGACCAAACACACCACACACAATTTCTCAGTAAGAAATGTATCACAGTCACTGACTAACACACAACTTTTCAATAACAAATGTACACTGAATCACAGTCACCAAGACCAACACACCACACACAATTTTTTTAGTAAGAAATGTATCACAGTCACTGACTAACACACAACTTTTCAATAACAAATGTACACTGAATCACAGTCACCAAGACCAACACACCACACACAATTTCTCAGTAAGAAATGTATCACAGTCACTAACACACAACTTTTCAATAAGAAATGTAGCCTACACTGAATCAGTCACCAAGACCAACACACGACACACAACTTTTCAGTAAGAAATGTATCACAGTCAGTGACTAACACACAAGACACAACTTTTCAATATGCAATGTACACTGAATCACAAGTCACCAGGACCAACACACAACTGGCGTAGAAAATGGGACGAAAAAAAAAAGGTGAGCGCAAAGGTAACGTCCCTGGGTGCGATGATCCTAATAAAAAACATAAATAATAATACAAAAATGAAAAAAAGACCAACACACGACACACAAATTTTCAGTGAGAAATGCATCACACTCACCAACACACAACTTTTCAATAAGAAATGTACACTGTATCACAGTCACCAAAACCAACACACAACAAAAATTTTCAATAACAAATATATCACACACCAACACACAACCTTTCACACTCACCAACACACAACTTGTCAATAAGAAATGTACCACACTCACCAAGACTAACACACAACACACAATTTTTCAATATAAAATTTATTTCGTTTTTTTTTTCATTTTTTTAAATCGCGTTAATCCATCTTGCTGAGGAGAATACAACCGATTAATGATTCTTTTAAAAAAATCTAAAATGTCTGTGAGTAATGTACAATGACTTGGTATGATTATACAGTTTCGAAACCAAAGTTGAGATCTATATACACTAACTTATTGGTCATCATAGCATCTCACGACCAGATCCATGTGGATTCTTTCAACGCACACAGCACAGGATTACTCATCACAAGTATACATTTCTATCCACTGAAAACATACTGCTCATTATGAAGGAAGGCGTATAATCAGACAATGGACCAGAAAGAGGCAATGTAGAGAACAAGCAAACTTCACAGCTGGTCTTTTTTTTTTTTAATTGGGAAAAGGATTCATCATACAAGAGCAATACCATACGTGCTCCACCTAAACCTGTTAGGATCTTGAGCCTGCGGGGAAAACCCTGTGCGTTGACAAGGTGAGAGAGAGTTGGGGACCTGTGACACACTGACAGAGGCGAGGTGTACTGAATCAGGGCGTATGAAACACTTGATACAGTGGGGATGAATCAGGGCGTATGAAACGCTGACACCACCAGAATGATGGAAGCGGGATGAATCAGGGCGTATGAAACGCTGACACCACCAGAATGATGGAAGCATCAAGGTAAGTTTTCTATGTTGCAGGCCAAGATTACCAAGACACAGAGTCTTGAACTGTTTGCTGTAAAACAACAACAAAAACAACCAGCTGGAAGGTCTGCTGAGCTGTGACCTCACAGGGCAGCACAGAATTCATGACCTCTATAAGTACAGATTAAGGCTACAGATATCTTGTTTGTGCCATGCTGAGCCCTCTGCAGCACTGGGCCAAAGTCTGCTGCAGCGAAATGCACATACTAACAAAGCCAAGCAGAGAGTTTCAGGTCTCTCCACAGTATGTCTCTCCACAGTATGTCTCCCAGCTACAAACGCCTCTCGTTTGTGCCATTCTGAGCTCTCCGCACTACCACAGACACAGCCAGAGATACCAACTTCCAGAGACAAAACAAAAACAAAGCAAAATAAAAAAAATTAAAAAAAAGAACATCTACATGTGGTATGGTATGAAACAAAAGGCATCCACGCACGACATAGTGTGACACGAAAAATCAGAATGAAAGTATGGAGAAAGAGCACAAGGCATTCGTATCGGAGATGCTCCGATCAAATCTGAGCAGTTGACATGTCTACTTATCATGCCACACAGTGTTCTCTTTCTCCATCAGGTCTCCGAAAAGGGTCACCACCATGTGTTCTAGCCTAATAAGTGACTGGCAACATATTTCATCTGCACTATCATGACAAACTTGACATTAATGCCTTGAATAGAAACAAGAAACATGCAAAAACCACTTAATTTCAAGTTTTCAAAGTCAATCACAAAGGTTTTCCTTGAATAGAAACAAGAAACATGCAAAAAACACTGAATCAATTTCAAGTTTTCAAAGTCAATTACAAAGGTTTTCAAAATATATATCAAAAATTTTCAAAATCAAATTTAAAAGTTCTCAAAATCAAAAGTTCTCAATACATTTCAAACATTTTCAAATTTTAAGTATGTTAAAAAAATTCATTTCTTTCAATGTCAATTAAAAAAATATAAACATTTAATTGGATTCTTTTCATCTGCCTATCGTATACAGGATATAGAAAAGCAGATGTGTTATAAAAAACAACAACACTGATCATCTAAAACAAAATTATTGAGAAATATTGCAGACAATTACCCAGATAAAAATGGGGCTTGAACAAGCTAAATAGTGGGGTGGGATATGCCTCTACCTCTTCAATCTCTTCATTCAGTCTCGAGGCAGGACATACATACAACATTAACTCTTTCACTCCCGCACCCTGTCTACCAACTGCAAAAACTTAACCCTTTGACTCCCTCACCCTCTCCACCAGCTTCCTGCAGGAATCTGGTGGAGAGGGTGAGGGAGTCAAAGGGTTAAGTTTTTGCTTTGCTAGCATGGTTAACAATGAAGGATGCTGGAGGACAGGATGCGGGAGTCAAATGGTTAACTGGACCCGATTTGTACTTAACTGGACCTGGTTCATACCCATGCAAATTGGTGCCTGCAGGCTGGAACTCTTCCTGTATGCCAGCCAGCGGGCTTGTAGGGCAACGTCTACTACAAAAGTACAACGCAACAGAGAAGAGAAAAAGTGAAAAGAGCAAAGTGAACTAACGTTTAATCAGCAGTGGCTTCAGGTCACAAGAAACAGGATCACAACACGGAACATTGCAGGATTAAAACAGGCAGCAGTGTGGACACCAAGGCAACCCTATCACAGACACTAGCAACACTGATCATCTCCCCACCCACTCCCCCCGCCCAACCACACACACACACACATGCGTACATACACACAGTGAACCAGACAAGACTGACTGACCGGCAGATCACACACACACACAGACATACACACACTGAGAATAACACTCAAATAGAAACACAATGACATACACAAAAATGGACACAATGATCAACCAAGACAAACAAAAACAGCTAATGGGACAGTTTTTCACAATGCCATGATGATAATGACCACAGAAATGACAATCATGACGCTAGGAGTTCCATTCAGGACTAAGACAGCTAAGCTTCCTGATATATTCTGGTCTGAGAGATACAGACACGTGATGTTGATCAAGAAATTTGAGAAAAACTCAACACATCCACAAAATGGACATGACTCAACTGTGTGATCCAACCTCCCCAACCAGCTCATAGCACCACACATAGTAACTCTGGGTAGGAGTGAGCTGAGGCCTAAAAATCCCACGATTTTGACTGAAGATATTCAAACCCACAAATGTCCAGTGAGGTCTCTCTTTGAGCTAACCGCTGTGCATTGGCAAATGTTTAAAACAGTGACATGTGAAGGCCACTGACACGCATGCAAATTAAGGTTTTGAGAAAGACAGGCAGCACTGGTACTTTTTAAGATTCTGGTAGCTTTCAATACATATATATATATATATATATATATATATATATATATATATATATATATATATATATATATATATATAATGGATTGTGGTGGTATATATGCGGCACGTTCTGACCAGAACTCGTGCCAGAAAAACACCACCACAATCCATACCAACATAGACATCCACACAACCTCAGAAACAAAAACACAGCGACACTCACACAACATGCACACACAATGAGCCTAAGGCAGAAACAGCATGTTCCAACAAAACACTACACCAGAAGAACACAACCACAATGGTTACACTGTAGAATCCACTACAGCAGTATTGGCAGCACCAAAGAGCATATGAGAAGGGAGCCCAATCTTGCCCATCTAACAAAGAGTTCACAACAGAGGGGTCTGTCAGAATATCACTTGTTCAAAAAACACAATGCACCATGAAAATGTAAATAACAAGAATTAAAACAGTGGTCATCCAGCAAAGAGCTTGTCATACAGGAGTTTGTCAGATTATCACTCACTGATGAAAAAGAACATCATTAAAACCAGGATATAAAATGTTAGTCATCCAGCAAAGAGCTAATCACAGGGGAGTCAAATCATCAGTTATAACAGAGAGACACACACACACACAGAGACAGAGAGACAGACACAGAGAGAGACACACACAGAAAGATAAAGAGACAGACAGACATAGAAAGAGAAAGAGAGACAGAGACAACGAACATGGGCACAGCAGTCAGTAACAAACTGCTGCCACCCAGCAAAGAAGGAACTGATGCCTACCACACAACAGAACAAGACAGAGCAGACGACAAGACAGCAACAGTAAAAGCAAACGTACATACGCACACCGTCCAAGACTCCATGGCCGTTGAAAGAAGAGTGCGCGTACAAAGCGAACAGGTATGGACAGATGGTTGGACGGACAGACAGACAGCGAGAAGGGAGGGGCGAGAGAGAGAACAGGAAAAATATCTACCGTTACCATCCAGCTGGACAGACAGACGGCGAGAAGGGAGGGGCAAGAGAGAGAACAGGAAAAATATCTACCATTACCATCCAGCTGGACAGACAGACGGCGAGAAGGGAGGGGAGAGAGAGAGAACAGGAAAAATATCTACCGTTACCATCCAGCTGGACAGACAGACAGCGAGAAGGGAGGGGAGAGAGAGAGAACAGGAAAAATATCTACCATTACCATCCAGCTGGACAGACAGACAGCGAGAAGGGAGGGGAGAGAGAGAGAACAGGAAAAATATCTACCGTTACCATCCAGCTGGACAGACAGACAGCGAGAAGGGAGGGGAGAGAGAGAGAACAGGAAAAATATCTAACGTTACCATCCAGCTGGACAGACAGACAGCGAGAAGGGAGGGGAGAGAGAGAGAACAGGAAAAATATCTACCGTTACCATCCAGCTGGACGGACAGATAGCGAGAAGGGAGGGGCGAGAGAGAGAACAGGAAAAATATCTAACGTTACCATCCAGCTGGACGGACAGACAGCGAGAAGGGAGGGGCGAGAGAGAGAACAGGAAAAATATCTAACGTTACCATCCAGCTGGACAGACAGACAGCGAGAAGGGAGGGGCGAGAGAGAGAACAGGAAAAATATCTACCGTTACCATCCAGCTGGACGGACAGACAGCGAGAAGGGAGGGGCGAGAGAGAGAACAGGAAAAATATCTACCGTTACCATCCAGCTAAGTCTGAAGTTTGGCATTTATACAACACAGTTTCATTGCGCTCACACAATTCCATATGCACTCCACTCAAATCTACCAGCAATAAACTGGCAGACTCCCTGGGCCTGCGTGAAATCTTGTACACTGGCAAGGTCTTGAAATAGGGACAGGAAGGTGAAGGGAGCCATCAACACTGAGCCGACATCACCCGAGCAATGGAAACATCAAGATGGGCAATCAACAGTTCAGTTTGTAAAGTTGAGGGCTGGGATTGAACTAAAAGATGTCAGATTTAGAGTCCACCGCTGTATCAAAAGAACCAAGTCCCTGGAAAACTAAGCGGTAGTGCCGGCACAACAATACTAGGACCAATACCATGTCTCACTCTGTCACTGCCTTCATATTTTCTGTATTATTCTCATGTTGTACTGCATCACTGGCTTCCCAAGTTCCTGTACTGCTCAAAACAGTCTCCCTTCTTCGACTCAAAACACAGTCACCTGATACACATTATTCATATTTGTTTCTCTACCAATGGCTTACTGTGCTATTCCACAAGGATATACTAACTCTGTGACTCCCTCACCCTATCCATCAGCTTACTGTCTGTCAAGTTATATCCCCCCCCCCCCCCCCCTCAAACCAAAAAATTCACTTCTGTGCATCAACCTTACTACTGTACCCTACTAGGGGGTAGTGCTGGCAACAATACTACAATCAATACCATGTCTCATTCTATCACTGCCTTCACATTTTCTACATTATTCTCATTTTATACTGCATCACCGACTTACCTACACGAGTTCAGATGTGTACAACTGCATACTGCTTCCACATTCAACTGGAAATTCAAAGAAAGGAACATCTTGTGAGTACTATCTTTTTTATTTATTTTAATCATTATCATAACTGTTTAAAGCCCAGTCCACTGCACAGCGCCGTATCAGGGCAATAATCATCTTCATGTCCAATAATTAATCCTAAGAGAAAATACGGAAGACTTGATGGAAAACAGACAGGTGAATGGGCCAGCAAGGCAGAAAAAGACAGGAAGAGACAACAGAAAGGAAAGGAGCAAGGGAAAAGCAAAGGAGTGACAGAAAAAAGAAAATTTCTAGCAGAAAATTTCCAGAAGATGGGCATACTATCTTCGTAAATAGTAAAAATTCACACAGAAATCAGGACCATTCCTGAGAATTAATCTTGACAAGGTGGCCAAATGTTTAAGCTGATGGACTGCTAATCCACTGGGAACTTCCGCATGAGGTCCAATCCCATCCTCATCATACTGGGGCTTCCCCAAATGCAGTCCAATCCCATCCTCATCATACTGGGGCTTCCCCAAATGCAGTCCAATCCCATCATCATCATACTGGGGCTTCCCCAAATGCAATCCAATCCCATCCTCATCATACTGGGGCTTCCCCAAATGCAGTCCAATCCCATCCTCATCATACTGGGGCTTCCCCAAATGCAGTCCAATCCCATCATCATACTGGGGCTTCCCCAAATGCAGTCCAATCCCATCCTCATCATATTGGGGCTTCCCCAAATGCAGTTCAATCCCATCATCATCATCATACTGGGGCTTCCCCAAATGCAGTCCAATCCCATTCTCATCCTGTTTTTTACATACTGCAGTGACGCTGTCTCAATGAAGTGGACCACTAAGAGACGGGGCCAGTTACAACTCCTCCTTACAAAGCTCCAAGGCAGCCAGCTGTAACTGGACGAAATAGCCACATTCACCGACAGACGTGGCTTGACCATGTAGACAGGAAACAGAAGAAAACAGGACTGGTTCAACTCCACACACACTTCACGAGTAGCATGAAATACAAAATCGAAAGACACCCACTCAAAGTGACAGTATCTGCCATGTCAGTGTGGTGGAGTGAACGACTGTCAGTAGCCCCATGTTGTACAATCCAGTGATTCGTCTACAGACAGCTCCATACTGAAGAAACGGACATATAATTATACACTGGACAGTTATCTCTACACCAGTAAATTCATTTGACAGTTTATCTCTCACAGCCGGATAAAACACCAGTAAATTCCTTTGACAGTTTATCTATCTCAGAACTGGTTAAGACACAAGATAATTCCTTTGACAGTTTATCTATCTCAGAGCTGGTTAAGACACAAGATAATTCCTTTGACAGTTTTATCTATCTCAGAGCTGGTTAAGACACAAGATAATTCCTTTGACAGTTTTATCTATCTCAGAGCTGGTTAAGACACAAGATAATTCCTTTGACAGTTTATCTATCTCAGAGTTGGTCAAGACACAAGATAATTCCTTTGACAGTTTTATCTATCTCAGAGCTGGTTAAGACACAAGATAATTCCTTTGACAGTTTATCTATCTCAGAGCTGGTTAAGACACAAGATAATTCCTTTGACAGTTTATCTATCTCAGAGCTGGTTAAGCCACAAGATAATTCCTTTGACAGTGTAAGGCTAAAAGCCAGGTGCAATAAACAGTACTTGTGCTTCAGAAACTGAAACTGGACATTTGTTCAGGAGGGATTCATCGCACTCAGCTCCATATGTGCTCCACCCAAATCTGACAGCAAGTATCAGGCAGGCTCCACAGGAGTCTGCAAAGGTTATGTGCTGGGATGGGATGCAAGGTGGAAAAAGATACTGGTTTTTGTCTGGTATTATTTGACCCCTGCTGTTCTCTGGTGTGTTCACACAAGCTTCTAGCGCCTTCACTCGGCCGAAACCAACCAACCTGCATAGTTCACACATGCGCTCAACATACAACATGAGAAGAGTTCAATCTCCACAAACACTAACAAAAAATGTCGATACTTATGCTCTATGAAGACTACACAAACTACGTGATGATCATAAAGTACACGCTTTGTACACAATACACACATAAAATGAAGTTGGCTCAATGCAGACATGACATAATGGTGTATACAGGCTAAATGCACACACTCTCAACAACTACACGCTACCGTTTGGCCAATCAACAACTGAATGGCAAGTCAGACGCTGGGGTGTGGGTGGTGGCGATGTGAGGAGGGAGGACAGAAGAGGTGGAGGTGGGGGTGGGGGTGGGGGTGGGGCCCACACCCATGCAGACGCAGAGATCACAACCAAGCGTCCACCCACCACCATCTGCCCTCTCGCTTCAAACAGCCTGTCATTCATCTCAGTCATTATCTACCCATCCCCATTTTTGTTTTCATAAAAGAGAGAAAAAAGAATTGAGCTTATGAGGCTAATGGTCAAAAGTTAAAAACACACAAACAAATAAACCAGACAAGGCCAGCAGCAGTAAGACTAGTGATCAACAGCCACAAGCCTGTCAGCTTCAATCAGTGTTACAACTCTCAACGGTCAAATGCGCCACGGTCTTCACATATTGTTGAAGTGCCGTTGTCAGTTGCCATTCATTAACTTCATTCAGGCCCTGTCCATATACAAGGCATACATATTAAGTTTGGCTTAACAATTCAGAATCCATCTTTTCTCCTGTATTTCCTTTCAAACCCTAGTCTAACATAGCTGAAGTGTCTAATATGAATTACTACTATATTCTGCATGTTTGCGCCTAATGTTATGTATAATACTTGTATAGCTTCTGTGTTTAGGCCCAATATAACAATATTTGTATAATTTGTGAGTATAGGCCCAATATAACAATATTTGTATAGTTTGTGAGTTTAGCCCCAATATAACAATATATGTATATTTTGTGAGTTTTGACCCAATACAACATTTGTATAGTTTGTGAGTTTAGACCCAGTATTATGATACTCACATTGCTACAAGCATTTAAAATTGGGGGCCCAAATACAAGACATACAAACATACAGCATACCAACTGAAGTCCTTTCTTTGTTACTGTACCATCATTCCAACACAGGACATGTGTATAACCATTTGACACAAAACATGTGTTCAGGTCCAATATTACCATAGGTTTATAACCATCATGCATATCCAGGTCCAATATTAGTATATGTGTATAACTACAAACTGTTCTTTAAGTGTTCAAATTTTTCTCAGACACCGCTTGAAACCAACTTACAGGATCTGTTACTTATGTATTTATGTCCTGTATGCGTCTACACATGAAGCAGGTTCAGGCTTTAACCCTTTGACTCCCGCACCCTATCCAACAACAGCCAAAACTTAACCCTTTGACTCCCTCTCCTTATCCACCAACTTCTTGCAGGAAGCTGGTGGATAGGATGAAGGAGACAAAGGGTGAAGTTTTTACTTTGCTAGCATGGTTGACAATGCAGGACGCTGGTGGACAGGGTGCGGGAGTCATAAGGTTAACAAGTCTACACATATGCTGACCTGGAACATTGGAAAAATCTCCCTTTATCCCATGGCAGGATGAAACCCCAGACTTTCCAACTAGAAGCCTGACATTTACGCACCTGACTAAGGCATCCATCAAGACCTTTCTGAAAAAAATTCCCACCTGACCATCATATCTGTCAGGGCATGAAATGGAATGCCCCACTGACAAGATGTAATACTCACACCTGTTCATGTCACTGCACTGACTCTCAAACTGAAATGGTACCAAAATTTGTCATTTCTAACTCCAGAGTACACAGCATTACATGACAGTAAAACAGAATGATAAATGTTCAGGCCTCTTCACACGCCAAAATACATGTGTGTACGTTTTTACATCTTGTAGTTTTTCGCTGAATTAATATTGTATTCCTCCCACGTACACTATTACACCATTACACCATCTGTATACGCTTTTACATCTTGTAGTTTTCGCTGAATTAATATTGTATTCCTCCCATGTACACTATTACACCATTGTAGTTTTCACTAAATATTTCATCTCCCCAGTATTCAAACTGTACACTTCAAAATGGATACAAGTTTACAGCCAAAAAAAGAAAGATAAAAAAGTTTAGCAAAGCTTATGATAAACAGACTACAGAATAAGAGATTGGGATTAACAATGGGGAGGAATACAGAATGAAAAGAAAACACCATCCTTCATTTTTACAACCTACACGGCCCTAACCCTTTCACTCCCACACCCTGTCCATCAACTTCTTGCCAGATGCTGGTGGACATGGTGGTCGAGCGACGGGGTTAATACGACCAAACACTACAGAGCCAAATAGCATGCACACACACACATGCACATCAAAATGTGATATGAGTTGTTTTCTTTCCCTGAAGTTTCAGTGTACGTTTTTTCCCCCCCAAATTAATCATTTCATTCCCTCTGCCTACCCAGGTGCTTCCTGCGGAAAGGGTTAAGGTAGACAGGAATCCTGTAGGTAGCTGGTGGGTAGGAGGAGGATGTGAAAGGGTTAATTAATGTCTTTTTATCACATGTATTACAAAAATATACCTGTCTTTACAAGGATACACCATATGAAAGATTGACAAAGTCCACACCACCATAATGTCCACGCTGGAATCGTTGGAGGTCAGAGGGCAAACAGCCTGACCTTGACCTTTTCACACCATATGCTGCTGGGGATAAAGGACAAGGTGAATGTCATGGTTTTTTGAAGAGGTCAGTTCTCTGTGTATATTGTGCGTTGTGTGTGTGTGTGTGTGTGTGTGTGTGTGTGTGTGTGTGTGGTTGTGTGCGTGTGTGTGTGTGTGTGTGTGTGTGTGTGTGTGTGTGTGTGTGTGTGTGTGTGTGTGTGTGTGTGTGTGTGTGTGTGTGTGTGTGTGTGTGTGTGTGTGTGTGTGTGACTATCACAACTGATGGTAGCACTGGCCACAAACAGGTCAACATCACACTGTGGGCATGCATGTGAGTGAATACGTGAGCTTGCTTGCTTGTACATATTTTAATACATGTGTGCGACTGCCCACAGGTGTGTGTGTGTGTGTGTGTGTGTGTGTGTGTGTGTGTGTGTGTGTGTGTGTGTGTGTGTGTGTGTGTGGTGGTGTATGTGTGTTTGTGTGTGTGTGTGTGTGTGTGCGCGCGCGCATGTGTGTGTGCTTATGCATACAGGCATACATGCTGGTGTATGGGTATCGTCACAAGTGTGGGAAGCAGATACCACAAACATGCACAACTGTCACATCATGAGTCTGTGTGCGTACATGCATGAGCGCATGAAGGCATCTGTGTGTGAGCAGGCATGTTTGCATGCGCGCATGCCTGTCCATGTGCCCATTTGCATTAGTAAATATGCGTGTTTTAATGTTTGCCTTAGTACGTGGGTGCACACTATCACAACTGACAGTAGTCCCTCTGAGAGTAGGGGAGGGGGTGTGTGTAACAGAGGGGGTCTATGTTGTCACACTGGGGCTAACGCTGTCCACAGTGTGTGTGTGTGTGTGTGTGTGTGTGTGTGTGTGTGTGTGTGTGTGTGTGTGTGTGTGTGTGTGTGTGTGTGTGTGTGTGTGTGTGTGTGTGTGTGTGGCGCTGGTCACAACTGGCTGAGAACAGGTCCAAAGGTCACAGTGTGTGCATATTTCACAACCACGTCAGCAGATTATCCCCTTTGTTAGTACTCAGCACGTTCTCCACGTCCTTCAACAGCTCACTGCCTATATCCTCCTGGACAACACAAACGACATAAAACATTACATCACTGGAACTTCTTCAAATTTTTGTTTTGATACAAGTGGTAGTGGTTCACTGCTCAGAGCTATATTAGGGCTCTAACCATATCAAACAAAACACACATCTGAGCACGTTGATGACCATCCCCCCACAAAAAAAAAAAAAAAAAAAAAAAAAAAAAAAGGGAAACACAATAAAGTAATGGGATTGAACTCCAGACATCAGGCGATAACTTCCTGGCTTCATCCAAAAAAAAAAAAAAAAAGGGAAACACAATAAAGTAATGGGATTGAACTCCAGACATCAGGCGATAACTTCCTGGCTTTATCCAAAAAAAAAAAAAAAAAAAAAAAAAAGGGAAACACAATAAAGTAATGGGATTGAACTCCAGACATCAGGCGATAACTTCCTGGCTTTATCCAAAAAAAAAAAAAAAAAATGGGAAACACAATAAAGTAATGGGATTGAACTCCAGACATCAGGCGATAACTTCCTGGCTTTATCCAAAAAAAAAAAAAAAAATGGGAAACACAATAAAGTAATGGGATTGAACTCCAGACATCAGGCGATAATCTTCCTGGCTTTATCCAAAAAAAAAAAAAAAAAAAAAAAAAAAAATGGGAAACACAATAAAGTAATGGATTGAACTCCAGACATCAGGTGATAACTTCCCGGCTTTATCCAAAAAAAAAAAAAAAAAAAAAAAAGGGAAACACAATAAAGTAATGGGATTGAACTCCAGACATCAGGCGATAACTTCCTGGCTTTATCAAAAAAAAAAAAAAAAAAAAAAAAAAAAAAAAGGCCTGATGTCCCTGGCTCTATCAAAAAAAAAAAAAAAATTTTTTAAATTGACAAGCCGCCAGGGTACAGTGGTTAATGCAACGGACTACCGACTGGAAGATTGTGGATTCAAATCCCATCAGACCCTTCAAAAATCATTGTGGGATTTTTCGGCTCTAACCATTACATCACTGTCGACATAGGTCTTCAGCAACTCACTGTCTTTGTCATACAACACATAGTGTAAAAACATTACATCACTGTCGACATAGGTCTACAGCAACTCACTGTCTTTGTCATACAACACACAGTGTATAAAACATTACATCACTGTCGACATAGGTCTTCAGCAACTCACTGTCTTTGTCATACAACACACAGTGTATAAAACATTACATCACTGTCGACATAGGTCTTCAGCAACTCACTGTCTTTGTCATACAACACACAGTGTATAAAACATTACATCACTGTCGACATAGGTCTTCAGCAACTCACTGTCTTTGTCATACAACACACAGTGTATAAAACATTACAATACTGTCGACATAGGTCTTCAGCAACTCACTGTCTTTGTCATACAACACACAGTGTATAAAACATTACATCACTGTCGACATAGGTCTTCAGCAACTCACTGTCTTTGTCATACAACACACAGTATATAAAACATTACATCACTGTCGACATAGGTTTCAGCAACTCACTGTCTTTGTCATACAACACACAGTGTATAAAACATTACATCACTGTCGACATAGGTCTTCAGCAACTCACTGTCTTTGTCATACAACACACAGTGTATAAAACATTACATCACTGTCGACATAGGTCTTCAACAACTCACTGTCTTTGTCATACAACACACAGTGTATAAAACATTACATCACTGTCGACATAGGTCTTCAGCAACTTGCTGTCTTTGTCATACAACACACAGTCTATAAAACATTACATCACTGTCGACATATGTCTTCAGCAACTCACTGTCTTTGTCATTCTAAACCACACACACCACACAAGGCATCTGTCAAATACAGCATGCGCTCTAGCAACATTCTGCAGAAACATCCACTTCATAGGCAAACACAAACGCATAAAAGGGGAGGGGGGAAAGAATCAGTTGGAGGAGTGGGGGGGTAGTATGGTGCGTGCGTGCATGTGCGTGTGCGTTATTTTTGTTTACAAGCCCATCCGACTGTGAAGAACTATATCAGGGTTATAACCATCTCAAAACATACACAATACCTCAATGAAGAAAAAAAAAAAAGGAAAAAAAAAAAAATTAAGTACACATATCAACGCACTTGCAAACATAATCTGATCATATGCCCTTGGTGTTATCACTCCATCCAATTTATCACCAGGCTAGCTTAAACAAACCGACAAGAAATGTGAACATAACTAAGAGCACTAAAACATATATATATAAAAACAGGTCTAAATTACCTTAAAATTACTGCTGCATATCACATTTCCTAAGATCCCAAAAAGCACCCAATTATTAATCTTAAAAGAAAGTATACAAGGCTTTATTGAACACATACAGAAGAATAGATCTGCAAGGCAGAAAAAATGGCAAGAAATGACAGAAAGCAAAGGAACAAGGTAAAGGAACAGTGACATAAAAGAGGAAATTGCTAGCACAGAATTTCTAGAAGTGGGGATACTATTTATACTGAAAGAGTTCCCAGCATTTGCACAGGTGTGTGTGTGTGTGTGTGTGTGTGTGTGTGGTGTGTGTGTGTGTGTGTGTGTGTGCGTGTGTGCGTGCGTGCGTGCGTGTGTGTGCGTGCGTGCGTGTGTGCGCACGTGTGCGTGTGTGTACGTGTGTGTGCATGCCTGCATGTGTTAATTACCTGTAAGCTTGGCACCAGGTCCTCACTGTCAGTCTCCATGCTGTTTAAGTCTCCGTGTATGCCAAGCTTGCTCCCTGTACACAAGTACACACACATAACTGTATTGTGTTCCCTATACACAAGTACATATATAACTGTATCTTGTTCCCTGTACACAAGTACATACACATAACTATATCTTGTTCCTGTACACAGGCACATATATTAACTATACCTTGTTACTGTACACAGGTACATACATAGATATATCTTGTTCCCTGTACACAAGTACACATACATAATTATACACTGTTCCCTGTACAAGTCTACACATAACTGTATTGTGTTCCCTATACACAAGTACACACATAACTGTATAATGTTCCCTATACACAAGTACACATATAACTGTATAATGTTCCCTATACACAAGTACACACATAACTGTATCATGTTCCCTATACACAAGTACTCACATAACTGTATCATGTTCCCTGGACACAAGTACATACATAACTATACCTTGTTCCCTGTACACAAGTACATACATAACTATACCTTGTCCCTGAACACAAGTACATACATAACTATACCTTGTTCCCTGTACACAAGTACACACATAACTATACCTTGTTCCCTGTACACAAGTACACACATAACTATACCTTGTGCCCTGTACACAAGTACATACATAACTATATCTTGTTCCCTGTACACAAGTACATACATAACTATATCTTGTTCCCTGTACTCAAGTACATATAATAACTATATCTTGTTCCCTGTACACAAGTACACACATAACTATATCTTGTTCCCTGTACTCAAGTACACACATAACTATATCTTGTTCCCTGTACTCAAGTACACACATAACTATATCTTGTTCCCTGTACTCAAGTACATACATAACTATATCTTGTTCCCTGTACTCAAGTACACACATAACTATATCTTGTTCCCTGTACTCAAGTACACACATAACTATATCTTGTTCCCTGTACTCAAGTACATACATAACTATATCTTGTTCCCTGTACTCAAGTACACACATAACTATATCTTGTTCCCTGTACTCAAGTACATACATAACTATATCTTGTTCCCTGTACTCAAGTACACACATAACTATATCTTGTTCCCTGTACTCAAGTACACACATAACTATATCTTGTTCCCTATACACAAGCACACATAACTATATCTTGATCCCTGTACACACATAACTGTACAATGTTCCCTGTACTCAAGTACACATAACTATACCTTGTTCCCTGTACACAAGTACATACATAACTATACATTGTTCCCTGTACTCAAGTACATATGTAACTATACCTTGTTCCCTGTACAAAGTACATACATAACTATATCTTGTTCCCTATACACAAGTACATGCATAGCTATACATTGTTCCCTGTACTCAAGTACATATGTGACTATACCTTGTTCCCTGTACACAAGTACATACATAACTATATCTTGTTCCCTGTACTCAAGTACATACATAACTATACCTTGTTTCCTGTACACAAGTACATAACTATACCTTGTTCCCTGTACACAAGTACACACATAACTATACCTTGTTCCCTGTACTCAAGCACATACATAACTATACCTTGTTCCCTGTACACAAGTACACACATAACTGTATAATGTTCCCTATACACAAGTACACACATAACTATATCTTGTTCCCTGTACACAAGTACACACATAACTATATCTTGTTCCCTGTACACAAGTACATACATAACTATACCTTGCTCCCTGTACACAAGTACATACGTAACTATACCTTGTTCCCTGTACTCAAGTACATGCATAACTATACCTTGTTCCCTATACACAAGTACATAACTATACCTTGTTCCCTGTACACAAGTACACACATAACTATACCTTGTTCCCTGTACTCAAGTACATACATAACTGTATCTTGTTCCCTGTACACAAGTACACACATAACTGTATAATGTTCCCTATACACAAGTACACACATAACTATATCTTGTTCCCTGTACACAAGTACATACGTAACTATACCTTGTTCCCTGTACACAAGTACATACGTAACTATACCTTGTTCCCTGTACTCAAATACATGCATAACTATACCTTGTTCCCTATACACAAGTACACACATAACTATATCTTGTTCCCTGTACACAAGTACACACACAACTATAACTTGTTCCCTGTACACACATAACTATATCTTGTTCCCTATACACAAGTATCCACATAACTATATCTTGTTCCCTGTACACAAGTACATTAGTATACATAACTATATCTTGTTCCCTATACACAAGTACACACATAACTATATCTTGTTCCCTGTACGCAAGTACACATATAACTATACCTTGTTCCCTATACACAAGTACACACATAACTATATCTTGTTCCCTGTACACAAGTACACACATAAACTATATCTTGTTCCCTATACACAAGTACACACATAATTATCTGTTGTTCCCTATACATAAGTATACACATAAATGTATCTTGTTCCCTGTACACACAACTGTACCTTGTTCCCTGTACACAAGTACATACATAACTATGCCTTGTTCCCTATACACAAGTAGATACATAACTATACTTTGTTCCCTGTACACAAGTACATACATAACTATACCTTGTTCCCTGTACACAAGTACATACATAATTATATCTTGTTCCCTGTACACAAGTACATACATAACTATACCTTGTTCCCTGTACACAAGTACACACATTACTTGTACTGTTACTCAGCAACATGAGGGTTAGACAGTTGAAATTTCAGCATGTTGTACACCAATCTTTGAATATATGACCCGCCAAATTTCTAAACTGTTTTCATTTATTTGTATGAGAATTTTTCCCATGACCTATACAAATGGTGCGTATCAAGGGAACAGCAAGGGGCATAATCGTACGTAGCGAGCGAGTTAAACAGCAATGTAACGCCCACAGGGGGAGGACCAATGACAGTGTATACACACAACCAAGACAAAACTGCCTGAAACAAATCAAGACCAACAACACCAACAAGAAAAGTGACTGACCTGCATCCTGAATATCCATCTCCTCCATGTTGGTGAGGAAATCTTCAGGTGTCCGCGACAGGCTGTAGCTGGTGCCCATGCCTCCTGCACACCACTTTGTACTGTACTGACTATACGGCCCTCTTGTACAACATACCAACATCACTTTGTACTGTACTGACTATACGGCCCTCTTGTACAACATACCAACATCACTTTGTACTGTACTGACTATACGGTCCTCTTGTACAACATACCAACATCACTTTGTACTGTACTGACTATACAGCCCTCTTGTACAACATACCAACATCACTTTGTACTGTACTGACTATACAGCCCTCTTGTACAACATACCAACATCACTTTGTACTGTACTGACTATACAGCCCTCTTGAACAACATACCAACACCACTTTGTACTGTACCGACTATATGGCCCTCTTGTACAACATACCAACATAACTCTGTACTGTACCGACTATATGGCCCTCTTGTACAACATACCAACATAACTCTGTACTGTACCGACTATATGGCCCTCTTGTACAACATACCAACATCACTTTGTACTGTACTGACTATACAGCCCTCTTGTACAACATACCAACATCACTTTGTACTGTACTGACTATACAGCCCTCTTGTACAACATACCAACATCACTTTGTACTGTACTGACTATACAGCCCTCTTGTACAACATACCAACATCACTTTGTACTGTACTGACTATACAGCCCTCTTGTACAACATACCAACATCACTTTGTACTGTACTGACTATACAGCCCTCTTGTACAACATACCAACAGTACTGACTATACAGCCCTCTTGTACAACATACCAACAGTACTGACTATACAGCCCTCTTGTACAACATACCAACATCACTCTGTACTGTACTCTACTGACTCTACTGTCTGACCATACAGTGGAAATGCTCTCTCTCTAATTTTACAATAGTGTATCTCTTTTGACAAGAAACAAAAACAACAGCAACATATTGTCTGCACATTGTGGGTAAAATAACATGCAACAAGCATCTGCGAAAATTCAGTGTGTTAAAAAAAGAAAAAACAAAAACAAAAAACTATAAACTGGGTGTGTGATACATACCTAATCCACTGTCTGCACTTTCCTGACGTGAATGGTCTGTGTTGCTGCCTGTCTGTCCAAGGAAAGGGTCTGCTACTGTCGTCATCTCCGTTGATGCATCGCCCACCTCTGTCCCCACTCCTTTACTAAGAATCAGCATTTCCTGTGATAGCAAAGTCACATACATGACAGGACACTTGAAGCACCAAGTCACAAACACATATTTTTACTCAAAGAAACTGATAATGTCACAAAGTATCAGAGCTAGTTGCCTGTCTCTCTATTCATGTCTATCATATCACAGAGTGTGACTGAGCTGGCTGCCTGTCTCCCTATCCATGTCTATCATATCGCAGTTGGTGACAGCTAACTGCCTATCTACCTACCCATGTCTAACATAACACACAAGTACCAAAAGAGCTAGTTGTCTGTCTCCCTATCCACATCTATCATTAACACAGAGTGTGACAGAGTCAGTCTACTGTCTCCCTATCCATGTCTATGATCATATCATGGAGAGTGACAGGGTTTGTTGCCTCCCTATCCATGTGTATCATATCACAGTGTGACAGAGCCAGCTGCTGCCTGTCTCCCTATCCATGTCTATGATCATATCACAGAGAGTGGCAGGGTTTGTTATCTCCCTATCCATGTCTATTATATCACACAGTATGACAGAACTAGCTGCCAGCCTACCTATCCATGTCTATCATATCACAATGTGACAGAACTAGTTGTCTGTCTACCTATCCATGTCTATCATATCACAATGTGACAGAACTAGTTGCCTGTCTACCTATCCATGTCTAATATATTACAATATGACAGAACTAGTTGTCTGTCTACCTAGCCATGTCTATCATATCACAATGTGACAGAACTAGTTGCCTGTCTACCTATCCATGTCTATCATATCACAATGTGACAGAACTAGCTGTCTGTCTACCTATCCATGTCTATCATATCACAGTATGACAGAACTAGTTGTCTGTCTACCTATCCATGTCTATCATATCACAATGTGACAGAACTAGTTGCCTGTCTACCTATCCATGTCTATCATATCACAGTATGACAGAACTAGCTGTCTACCTATCCATGTCTATCATATCACAGTATGACAGAACTAGTTGCCTGTCTACCTATCCATGTCTATCATATCACAGTATGACAGAACTAGCTGTCTGTCTACCTATCCATGTCTATCATATCACAATGTGACAGAACTAGTCTGTCTACCTATCCATGTCTATCATATCACATGTGACAGAACTAGTTGTCTGTCTACCTATCCATGTCTATCATATCACAATGTGACAGAACTAGCTGTCTACCTATCCATGTCTATCATATCACAATGTGACAGAACTAGTTGTCTGTCTACCTATCCATGTCTATCATATCACAATATGACAGAACTAGTTGTCTGTCTACCTATCCATGTCTATCATATCACAGTGTGACAGAACTAGTTGCCTGTCTACCTATCCATGTCTATCATATCACAATGTGACAGAACTAGTTGCCTGTCTACCTATCCATGTCTATCATATCACAATGTGACAGAACTAGCTGTCTGTCTACCTATCCATGTCTATCATATCACAATGTGACAGAACTAGTTGTCTGTCTACCTATCCATGTCTATCATATCACAATATGACAGAACTAGTCTGTCTACCTATCCATGTCTATCATATCACAATGTGACAGAACTAGTTGTCTGTCTACCTATCCATGTCTATCATACCAAACACAGAGTGTGACAGAACTAGTTGCCTGTCTACCTATATCCATGTCCACAGTCTCTCACCTTGCTCAGCTCCTCCTGGCGTTTGGCCAGTATCTCTTTCTCCTGTAGAATCTGCAACTGCTGCAGTTGCATCTGATGCAGTTTCAACATACGCTGGTCACCTGCGGCGGGGGTGGAATTTTGCTGCATGGGCCCCGGGCCACAGGTGAAGAACTGGCATCACTGACAGGACTGCCCATGCTTGCTGGCAGTTGCTGTGGTTGTGTCGTGGGGAGCTGGGCGGGTGGCTGGGGATTGGGTGACAACTGTGGGGTCATCTGTCGAAGTCCTATCCGCTGCTGGTTTGCCGCTGGGGGGGCAGAATACCATGTTTTCTTATTCCCACAATTCTATAGCAAATTACGATAGGAAAGGTAAGTATTCTATATTACAGGATTCTACAACAAACATAAAAACTTTAAAATATTACAGGTTTCTACAACAAACATTAAAACTTAAAAATATTACAGGATTCTACAACAAACATTAAAACTTAAAAAGTACAAATAAAAGCTCAACAGACACACGGAAGGCTATACATATCACATATCACACATAATACATAGCACACTACATTACACATCACATGATACTGTATATAATACATTTGACACAGACATCACACTAAACTACTCTGCACCACCCCCTCCCCTACAAAAACTATACACAAGGAAACAAATCACACACACACACACACACACACACACACACACACACACACACACACACACACACACACACAACATTCACACCAAATAAAACCCTTCCAATCCTTCAAGGAGAGGTTATGCGGCCTAGTGACCATGACTAGTGACTCGTTCTCTCCTTCATAATGTCTCGCATTGAGTATTGCAATTCACTCCTGTCTGGTCTTCCTGCCTCCATCATTCACATCCTGCAGCGCATTCAAAACAATGCTGCACGCCTTGTACTAAAAAAGAAAAAAGCTGACCACATATCTCCTGTCCTGGCACAACTTCACTGGCTCCCTGTATCAAAGCGCATACAGTACAAACTAGACACCATGTGCTACAAAAGCCTCAATAACGCAGCCCCCGATTACCTGTCAAGCCTACTTGAGATCTATGTTCCCTCACGTACCCTCTGCTCTGCCTCCGATCCTCTGACTTTTTGCTTTCCATGCACTAAGCTCAATACCTATGGTCCATGAGCCTTCTCTGTTTCTAGTCCACTTTCCTGGAACAAACTTCCTCTCTCTGTCCGTCAGCAACCTACTTTTGTCTCCTTCAAGTCCGCTCTCAAAACTCACCTTTTCTCCTCTGCATAAAATCCTGACCTCACTCAATCCCTTCTGCAGCCTGTCTCCACTCGGAGGGGAATCACATTGTAATATATAATTGTATATAATATGCTCTCTATAATTTTCCATTGCTTTTACTCTTTCTCCCCATTTTAGCCGTGTGCGTGTGCGTGTGCGTGTGTTGTGTGTGTGTGTGTGGTGTGTGTGCGCGTGTGTGTGCGTGCGTGCATGTGTCTGTTTTAGCGCTTAGATTTGATTTTATCAAGATTTGCGCTATACAAAATAAAGTGTTGTTAAGTATTGTACCCTGCCTTACAAAGGAAATGATCTGAAATGCAAAGGTCTGATACATGACTGGTCACACTTTTCTGTAACTCCACAGGACCCTGAGTGATAGTCTGATGCCTGTCTTTCAGAGAGACCATAAAGCCAGATCCCCAGTGCAGCATGCTCTAACAGCACATAGCACAGCCCACAGCCACAAAAGACATGTCTTCCCTGGGTAGATCAACCTGCTAAGGCGCCGTACATGACAACATGCCTTCCCTGGGTAGATCAACCTGCTAAGGCGCCGTATATGACAACATGCCTTCCCTGGGTAGATCAACCTGCTAAGGCGCCGTACATGACAACATGCTTTCCCTTGGTAGATCAACCCACTAAGGCGCTGTACTTCTAACAACATGCTTTCCCTGGGTTATCGACCCACTAAGGTGCCATATATGACAACATGCTTTCCCTGGGTAGATCAACCCACTAAGGTGTCATATATGACAACATGCTTCCCTGGGTAGATCAACCCACTAAGGCGCCGTACTTCTAACAACATGCTTTCCCTGGGTAGATCAACCCACTAAGGTGCCATACTATGACAACATGCTTTCCCTGGGTAGATCAACCCACTAAGGCGCCGTACTTCCAACATGCTTTCCTGGGTAGATCAACCCACTAAGGCGCCGTACTTCCAACAACATGCTTTCCCTGGTAGATCAACCCACTAAGGCGCCGTACTTCCAACAACATACTTTCCCTGGGTAGATCAACCCACTAAGGCGCCGTACTTTCAACAACATGCTTCCCAGGGTAGATCAACCCACTAAGGTGCCATATATGACAACATGCTTTCCCTGGGTAGATCAACCACTAAGGTGCCATATATGACAACATGCTTTCCTGGGTAGATCAACCCACTAAGGTGCCATATATGACAACATGCTTTCCCTGGGTATATCAACCACTAAGGCGCCGTACTTCAACAACATGCTTTCCCTGGGTAGATCAACCCGCTAAGGTGTCATGTATGACAACAAGCTTTCTCTGGGTATATCAACCCACTATGGTGCCATACTTCAGCAACATATTTTCCCTGCATACATTAATCCACTGTGGCACCATACTACTATGACATCCTTTCCCTGGGTAGATCAACCTGCATTTCAAACAGAAAGATAATGCCGAGGGGACAAAACCAACAATAACAAAAAAACAACAACAAAAACAGCAATCTCCACTGCGAAGACTGGCACAACACAGACCCACACTGACACATCTATAAACAGGATAAAATTCTACTCTGTGTTTCATTCTCTTCAAGGTTACATGACTGACGGTGCTGTTAAAATATTCTGACCCGACACCACAGGTGTTTGTATTTCTCAGGCCTGACCAACTCTGACCAACACCACAGGTGTTTGCATTTCTCAGGTCTGACAAACACCAGGATATACTACCAAAGGAAGCGCAGAGTAAATTCCAGTCACGCAGTCTCAATCCAGAACGGAACACCACAGCATCATGATTATCATCCCCATCATCATGCACCATCATGGTTTTATGAAAAACTGTCCCAAACTCTGAGACCAGTGAAATGTCACAACAACTGGACCAAAAAAATTGCAATCTCATTCAATGATTAAGAGAAACAAACTGTACTCTCACTCAATCAAAAACACAATAAATATAGGGCAGACTTACGTAATGATGGGTGGAACCAGCTTGTTGAGCGGTCCACATGGTTAATGAAATACAGCTCTCCTTGCGGTGTGTAAGCACGCTCCCACCCAGGAGGTACTGCCACCTTGCTGATATCTACTGGCGTGGGTGGTGTCTGGGTGCCGGAGGCGGGGCTTGCTGGCTGCATAGGCGATGATGCCATGGGACTGCTGGGCGACTGACTCTGCCTGCGAGGGTCTTGCCACGTGGTTGTCTGAAGTCTGTGACTGTACAAGACACAGTCATCAATGTGCTGACTGTACAAAACATGGTGATCAGTGTGGTGACTGTACAAAACACAGTGTTTAATGTGGTGACTGTACAAGACACAGTGATCAGTGTGGTGACTGTACAAAACATGGTGATCAGTGTGCTGACTGTACAAAACACAGTGTTTAATGTGGTACTGTACAAAACACGGTGATCAGTGTGGTGACTGTACAAGACACAGTCATCGTGTGGTGACTGTACAAAACACAGTGTTTAATGTGGTGACTGTACAAAACACGCTGATCAGTGTGGTGACTGTACAAAACACGGTGATCAGTGTGGTGACTGTACAAAACACATGTGAACAGTGTGGTGACTGTACAAGACATAGTGATCAGTGTGATGACTGTACAAAGACACGTGATCAGTGTGTGACTGTACAAGACACCTGTGTACACAACACAGTGATCATGTGGTGACTGTACAAGACACTGTGATCAGTGTGGTGACTGTACAAAAAAGTGGGGATCAGTGTGTGATGTACAATACACAGGTGACAATGTGGTGACTGTACAAGACACTGTGATCAATGTGGTGACTGTACAAAACACGTGATCAGTGTGGTGAATGTACAAACACAGTGACAATGTGGTGACTGTACAAAACATTGTGATCAGTGTGGTGACTGTACAATACACCGTGACCAGTGTGGTGACTGTACAAAGACACAGTTACCAGTGTGGTGACTGTACAAGACACGTGACCCGTGTGGTGACTGTACAAGACACATGACAGTGTGGTGACTGTAATAAACAAGTGCCAATGTGGTGACTGTACAAGACACAGTGACCAGTGTGGTGACTGTACAAACACGTGACAGTGTGGTGACTGTACAAGACACATGTACCAGTGTGGTGACTGTACAAGACACAGTGTAATGTGGTGACTGTACAAGACACAGTGACCAGTGTGGTGACTGTACAAGACACGTGACAGTGTGGTGACTGTACAAAGACACGTGACAGTGTGGTGACTGTACAAACACGTGACATGTGGTGACTGTACAAGAACACTGTGACCAGTGTGGTGACTGTACAAGAAACAGTGATCAGTGTGGTGACTGTACAAGACACAGTGAAGTGTGGTGACTGTACAAACACGTGCATGTGGTGACTGTACAAACACCGTGACAGTGTGGTGACTGTAAAACAACGTGACAATGTGGTGACTGTACAAGACACCGGTGACAGTGTGGTGACTGTACAAGACACGTGATCAGTGTGGTGACTGTACAAGACCACTGGACCAGTGTGGTGACTGTACAAGACACCAGTGACCAGTGTGGTGACTGTACAAGACACGTGATCAATGTGGTGACTGTACAAGACACCGTGATCAATGTGGTGACTGTACAAGACACTGTGACCAGTGGTGACTGTACAAGACACAGTGACCAGTGTGGTGACTGTACAAGACACCGTGATCATGTGGTGACTGTACAAGACACTGTGACCAGTGTGGTGACTGTACAAGACACGTGACAGTGTGGTGACTGTAAATACACAGTGACCAATGTGGTGACTGTACAAGATACTGTGATCATGTGGTGACTGTATAAGACACCGTGACCAGTGTGGTGACTGTACAATACACAGTGACCATGTGGTGACTGTACAAGACACTGTGATCAGTGTGGTGACTGTATAAGACACTGTGATCAGTGTGGTGACTGTACAAGACAACGTGACAGTGTGGTGACTGTACAAGACACTGTGATCGTGTGGTGACTGTACAAGACACTGTGATCAGTGTGGTGACTGTACAAGACACTGTGATCAGTGTGGTGACTGTACAATACACAGTGATCAGTGTGGTGACTGTACAACACACTTGATGAATCCAGTGATATGGTGACTGTACAAGACACTGTGATCAGTGTGGTGACTGTACAAGACACTGTGATCAATGTGGTGACTGTACAATACACAGTGACCAATGTGGTGACTGTACAAGACACTGATCAGTGATGGTGACTGTACAAGACACAGTGACCAATGTGGTGACTGGGCAAGACACAGTGATCAGTGTGTGACTGTACAAGACACGTGATATGTGTGATGATTGTACAAGACACTGATCAGTGTGTGACTGTACAAAACACAGTGCTTAATGTGGTGACTGTACAAGACACGGTGATCAGTGTGATGACTGTACAAGACACTGATCAGTGTGTGACTGTACAAAACACAGTGCTTAATGTGGCGACTGTACAAGACACGGTGATCAGTGTGATGACTGTACAAGACGGTGATCAGTGTGGTGACAGTACAAAACACAGTGTTTAGTGTGGTGACTGTACAAGACAGTCATCAGTGTGGTCTGTGACTGTGCAAGACATAGTGATCACGGTGGGCTATCAAAAACATGTAACTGAAAGATACAGACATAATTTGTTCTGGCCCACTACCCAAACAACTCAGTCACACTACCAGCAAATTTATGGTATCTTCAACACTGCAGCCTAACTGACACTAACACAGGGAACTCCTTTCATTTCCAATCAATAGGCACACATTTCCACAGATGCGAATCTCACCAGGGGAAATTTATACAGGTGTGCAGCCTCCTCCAGTCTACTCAGCTGTGAATGAGTACCTGACTTTCTTTGAAATTAGGGAAAGGCAAAGTAGCACGGGAGAGGAGATGGGCACCATCCTTGTAATGCCGGCCCCAAGAAAACTTGGTCTCTACCACCTCACTACCCTCAGACCCCAGGCTTATGGGACAATAATGCTCACTTATCACAGCATCAAACTGGAAGAGTTTGGATGCATACACATTGGTACCAAGTTGGTCATACTTTCACTGCGACTCTACCCGCTAGTGGCAAAATAATGATTAACTATAAAATAATGATATGTACAATTTGTGCTGAACCAGAAGACAGAAAAATATTCATGATATATACCTGACAAGGACTTCGGTCTGCAAATTTTTATTTTCTGCATTGTATTTTGTCTTCAGAGTCATTACTAAATAAATCACATCATTTTAACATCCTCACAACGTCTCCGACCCATTTTTCTTGCTTATATATTTGCCTGACCGGGGGGGGGGGGTGTGTTGTGGTGTGGTGGTGGTGTGTGTGCACGCGCGTGTGTGTGTATGTGTGTTTGTGGGAGAGAGAGAGAGAGAGAGAGAGAGAGTGTGTGTGTGTGTGTGTGTGTGTGTGTGTGTGTGTGTGTGTGTGTGCGTGTGTATTTGTTGTGGGAGAGAGAGAGAGAGAGAGAGAGAGAGTGTGTGTGTGTGTGTGTGTGTGTGTGTGTGTGTGTGTGTGTGTGTGTTGTGTGTGTGTGTGTCGCGTGCGTGCGGCGTGCGTGTGTACACGCACCCCACTTGTGCTTGTTGTTGATATAGTGTTATATGATAAACAGTGAGAAAGGTGACCTAGAAACAAATACCCTCTGTGGGGAAGTATCCAATTCTTGACTAAAAAAGTAAAAGCACCGTTTATGTGAAAAAGACATTAAAAGACATAACAACAATTGGAATTCTGGAGTTTGACAACAACAAGAAAGAGAAGACTAGAAATCAGGAAGGGCAAGTGTTCTTTAAAGCAGGTTCAAACTTCTCAGCTACATTTATGATGCAACTTTTTACATATATATGCATGTATGGTTAGGCATTTTTATTATAATAAAGTATTAGTATGCATATTTCATTCAATGTATTCATATCACGGAGGGCAAGCCATCTTTTCATACAGACATTGGATTTGAACTTCTGAGCTGCATCACTATATGACCATAACTTTTTACATGTCATGAGTATGCATGATTAGACAATTTAGTACATGAATTTGTGCATGTTTATTGGCATATGATTCTATGACATTGATACGTCTAGTATTACACTGTCTTGTAAAATATGTAACGCGTAGTTAGTCCTTTATAATGAGTTTGGAAAATAGCGCTATACAAGAATGACTTGTTACATATTAGTAATGGGAATGATAGTAATGGTAACAATTTTTTAAATAATTAGATAATAGTTATCGAGACAAAGGTTTGAACAGTCAAGCACATGATTAATATAAAAAGTTTACTCCAGCCAGCAAGACAGCGCTCTCTGGATAACATCAACCACTTGGTTGATGATGGCCTCACAAGAAAACCAGATCTGCGCTCTACAACCTGTAGTATGTATACGGACTTCTCTCACAGTCATAGGTATACACCAGTTGGTCAATCATGATGATAGCGACACAACCAAGCTCTCCTACTGCTATCGACATTATCATCATTGCGTAACATCTATCACATAACATATACTGATTCTCTATATCTGCTGTGATAACACTCACCAGATTTACAGTTGGAGTTTATTCAAGAAAGATTCATCACACTGATAATTCCACATGACTACCATCACACATTTCATATTTCTTTGAGCCTGGGCAAAACTCTATGGACTGGGTTGGACTAAGTTGGGGGGGGGGGGGGAGGGGGCTGAGTTAGGCTGGAGAGGGGGGAAACAGGACATGTATACCAAACACTAAGCTGACACCACCTGAATGTTTAGTCTCGTACCCTCAGAGTGACTGGGGCTGGGGAGGTTCCACATGTATTATCATATATCTTTTTTTTCCCTTCCACTAGCTTTTAACTATCATTCCAATTCTGTCGATCCCAGTCTCTGCTTACTGGTCTGCATATGCCCTATTATTTCTCCCGACCATGAGGCTTTCCTTCATTGCATCCACTGCCTCCGTAACTTTCCATTTTCTACCACAGTACCAGTCCTCAGCTTGGACTGGACTGATCTCACAACCTTTATCTCCTGAGCCCTCAAACATGCTAAGAAGTCTGACCTTTCACATCTTGTACTCCTCAACAATGGATTTTATTTTTAGGGACAACTTTCCTTCACCTAGCGACATCTGGGTGCAAGGTCAGTAATCTGGAGGGACACCTAGTCATTTCCTTAAGTGTTTGATGATTTGGGCCTCCACTGATTCCACTGAGTAAGTATACAGATAGTGTATCACAGAGGCCTGAATGAGATTGGAATCAGCATAAACAGTAACAAGCTTTGTATATAATATAGACCTGCTAAGGCCACACTGGTCATCTACCTGCAGCTTTCTGCTACTGTTTGCTTGGTTTCTTTAGCCTTATTTGTATTTTTGAAAGAGTCACCATGCCACTCTCCGAGGCTTCTGACCAGTTTTTTTCTGTCACTGTTGGAATGAACTGATCGGCGATAGTAAACACTTTGCTTTGACCACTTTACTTTTCTTCAGCAAGAGGCTCTGTGATTTTTTTCAGTTTGAAACATCCTAGATGAGGTGACTACCTTGTCTAACTACTTCAGATTGTTGTGTGTTTCCTTTTCTTTTGTGGAAAGCACTGCTTTGTCATCCATGACGGCTTTAAAAGGGGGCATCTGGTATCCATTCCATGGTCAGCCTGACCTAGGTCCTCAGTGCTGCTTTCAAAATCACTCTCTCCCCTTTTTAAATATTACTAATATCATTACTAGTTTTATCATATCACTAGTAGTAACACTAACATCTGTCTAGTATCTGTTCCCATGGACGTACTGGCTCTGAAATTACAGTTTTTGCATTTGATTACTGGGTAGCTGGAATATGCAGCATGTGATCAACACACCTACTCCACGCACAAAAAAGATGAGGCAACAAACAAACAAACAAAAATGGTACCATTCTACATATTGTCCATAGAAAAATGATTACAATAAATCCTGAATTTATCCTTTTCAAGGTCAATGCAGCCTTAAAGTTTCAATTGAAATAAAATGCACTGTTCAACGAGGAGAATGGAAAATTGTCACAACAGTAATTCAAGCAGATTTTAAATACTATCATCATTTCCTAAGGAAGTGCTGTTCACACAATATCCTCAAAATGTGCTATTTTAGACATGTTTGGGTATGTGTAATCTTGACGTTGGAGCTTCACCTAAAAATTCAATTTTATGCTTTCATAAGTCTTCTAACAGCTTTGCCAAATTTCGATAAAGACCACTCATAAGATATGGTACTACAAAATTCTGTTCAAATACTTTTGTCTAGAACTCTCTCTCTCTCTCTCTCTCTACACACACACACACACACACACACCACAAATCACAAACATACTGACATGCTCAGCCAGTATAATTATAAAACAAACACTAAGTACCCCCCAGAACTACAATTTTTCAAAACACATCATCTGCAACTACTGACAAAGGACCTATCAAAAATTGCATGCGAGGTGATGGCACTCATTCACTTAAACTCAGCTGAAGAGCAAATCACAGCAGGCTCACATAATCAATAATAATAATGATATAATACTTAATAGGGCAATAATAATAACCACATAATAATTCACGTTACACTATTATGTAATCCTTCAGTCTGACGGAACCCATTACAGTCTGCAGTTCATTATATAAAGTTAGGCAACTGCAATAGAATCATCCCTATTTCTAACTTTGAATTAGGCCTACAGTTAAATTTATGAATTGGCCAAGTAAAAGTTTAACATAGAATTCTGTATAGGCCTAAATCAAATGTAGAGGCTATGCCTTTACAAATACATCCACACAAAGGCGCGCGCGCGCCACACACACACACACACACACAAAAGTACACACACACCTACCTGTACGCACACCACACCACAGGTACACACATTAGCCTACCTGTGCAAAGCAACACACAACGATCTCACAATGGCTACACTCCACCTTTCATTTCAGAGTTGTGCGCAGAACAATTCAATATGGCGACAAAAACACTGTATAGTCCGCCAGGTAACTTACTTCAGAAAATACCGCTGTCCCTGCGGAGTTCTGGCCATGCCCCATCCTGCGGGCAGAGGTTCGTCGAGAAGTTCACAGCTTGCTGGCGCTGGTGCTGATGACCCATTGGGGGAGGTGCGGCCGACAATGTTTGTTCCAGTGTGGCAGGAGAAGAGTGAGCTCTCATATGAGACATCGGATTCACTTCACACGCCTTACGCTCACCTTGCGCTGTCGTGCCATTTGGACTCAGTCCTGGTTGCTGAAAAAACGAAGCTGGTAAATTTCTTTCGCGAAATGGAATCGATTTGTTTTGTTCCTGAGAGTGAGGGTCCACTACCTTGAACAGGGCGTCCATTTCGGAAGCACTGTTCTCACGCACATGAACAACATGAGAACTTGTCCGTTCCTGTGACATTTTGTTGATCTAAGAACCTTTTCCTCACCACGCACAAATCTTCACACTCCCCCGAAATACACTGTTCACTTTCTGTCGAAAAATATTTCGTCAAACCTTCAAGTTTCCTTGTACAATCTTCAGATGGGAGCTAAGCGAGAAAGTTTGCACGAAATGTGAGAGACCACAGACTGCTTGCAACAGGTGAAGGCTTCCGACACAAAACTTAGTCCTATATTCGTCGCATTTTTTCCGAATCGAAGTACCGTGGAACAATGACAAATCAGTCCTGCATACAACCCTGGTACCGAAACACACGTCAGATAAGGAAATCCATTGATAAACTTGGGAATGTGATAATGTCAAAACTCTGCAGGACGGGCGGATGTGCGCAAAGTTAGTGTTGTGTGACGTCAATATTTTCCGCGTTTGGGACAGTTTACTCCAGACGCACAATCAGAATCAGCTGTTGACTTACTAACGTACAGTACAACTTTCTGGCACATGCAAGTCGCTGCTCCTGCAGTAAACATTAGATAGGCGGTCTGTGGTATTGATACTGATAATGTGATATTCCGTACACAAATCTCCCAACAAAATAGCTGATGAAAAGTTTGCCTTGAAATGGCAGCAATGAAGTACTGCCCCCTCATGCCTTATTTGGACATTTGCGTTGTGAAGTCAGAGTGCGTAGCCGTCAATCAATTTTCAGACTGGAAAGTCCGTAGGATAGGCTCTCATTTGCATAACATAATGCAGTTGCCAACATCGACATGGTTCATGAATGAACGGCTGATTAGCCTACGCGCCTCTCTCTCTCTCTCTCTCTCTCTCTCTGTGTTGAATCGAGCTTGGTTGGTTTACTATGTCACGGACCCATAATTAATTTAAAACTATTCGAATGATTAATCAGAGACGTGGGTGTGTGATACAAATTTGACAGTAAAGATTCCACTATCTCTGAACAACTGAGGCTAGGGCGAAAGAAATGTTTGCTTCATTCATCATGCAACTACTCGGTGTCTCTCTACCTTTTCTTTGGTAAACTGCCATCATACTGTCCGTAAGCTTATATTGTATTTATTTGCCCGTCTTGTCACTTTAGATTGTTTCTTTATTTTTGAAAATTACAATGAAAGGTTTACCAAAATCCTGTAGCAAAATCTATGGGTAGGTAAACAAAAATACACGCATACTGGGAAAAAGAAGAAGAAGAAGAAAGACATCAAGCTATTCTGTATTCTCGCTTTTTATTAAAAAAAAAAGAAAATAAAAGAAATTCGTTCCTAACACAAGTATTTCTCAATGTAAATCTCTGTGCCGGTGAGAAAGTGAAACAGTTCTGAAACCGAATAATTCATTTTTTTATTTTTCGTGGTTGTATTAGACAAAGGCACAAAATTAAGATCTGGATAGCATTTATGTCGACTTAAAACTGAATGAAATCATTTTCCATCTCATCAGGGAAAAGAAAAAAAGTAGGTCTACTGTTGCTTAAATGTAAAATGTTTCATGGAGTTCGTGATCTTCATCACTTCAAAAGGTGCTGCAATGAATTCTCAGGAACAACAAAGCAAACAATCAAACAAACTGACACAAAAATAGAATCAGAACGCGTATTGAATAATACAACCAGACTAGACAGGCACAAATTTTCGACCAACTGGCCTTTATCAAGCGTAAACATAAGATCACAAGCGAACAAACACCAAATACAAAAATTAGGAGGAAAAGACTCAAATTTCCCTGCTTCTTTAGTCCTTTTCTCCCACTGGACGAAGCAGCATGGAAGTTTTAGCCTTTTTCTCTTAATTTTTGTATTTGGTGTTTATTCATTTGTGATCTTATGTTTACGCTTGACCAAGGCCAGTTGGCCGAAAATTTGCGCTGCCTTGTATGATTGTATTAAATACGCGTTCTGGTTGTATTTTCGTGTGGTGTGTGTGTGTGTGTGTGTGTGTGTGTGTGTGTGTGTGTGTGTGTGTGTGTGTGGTGTGTGTGTGTGTGTGTGTGTGTGTGGTGTGTGTGGTGGTGTGTGTGTTGTGTGTGTGTGTGTGTGTGTGTGTGTGTGTTTTCTAGTTCCTGTTTGCTCGAACACGGCGGCGCACTTGTAATAAATTCTCAACTTTCCGCTTTGTAACTCGTCATCTTGCTTTGAAATAAACACCCAAGATAGTCGCCTTGTTTTCAAACACATCACAATCAGTTTACACCTCAAGTACCGCGGGGCTTCGTCTTCAGGAACGGAGATCCACAGTGAAGAAAATGAAGGCCTTTCTGAGCATAAAGTTTGAGGAAGCATTTTTCCATATACATGTAGCAGAAAAGTTGTTTGAGACCATAATACTTTAGTTTTCCCTTCAGACCAATCGTCGTGGTGTCGTGGTTAGCACAACGGACTACCGACTGAAGGTTGTGGGTTCGAATCCCCCACCAGTCCCTTCAAAAATCATTGTGGGATTTTTCGGCTCTAACCAGCTCCTACCCAGAGTTGGGCATGCTATGGGCTCCATGGGAAGACTGCGACCACACAGTTGCGTCATTGAGGGTGTTGCTCAAATCTTCTGATGAATACTGAAGGAGAACATTACATATAACAAAAGTAAACAATTTTTGTTCTTAAGTTTATAAAGTTGAATTTTTTTACAATATTTATTTCAAACAGTGTAATAATGAAGGTACATTTAGTCTAGAATATCACTGAATCAGTCACTGTGACCTTGAAAAAGCGTCATATGAAATATAATTTATTACGTGTACTAA
Organism: Monoplex corrugatus; assembly: GCA_030674185.1. NCBI lineage: Eukaryota > Metazoa > Mollusca > Gastropoda > Littorinimorpha > Ranellidae > Monoplex > Monoplex corrugatus. The sequence continues at coordinate 4,344,416 of JAPXFY010000031.1, read as the reverse complement.
GGGCAACAATGATTGGCTGTCATAGACAAATGCTTAATTGAACAGATTTTAAATATTGTTGTAAGCCCTTGAGAAAGTACTGTTCATACGCTTTCCTCCAAAAGTGCTAATTAGGACGTTTTGTTTTGTTTTGTTTTGTTTTGTTTTTGGTTCATGTGACCTTGATCTTAGTACTTTTGTTTGTTTTGTATTATCGTCCCAGCGTGTTAACGATAAGGGACTGTCTTGAGGATGAAATGTGTGTAGTACCTTTCCTTTCAAATTATCTTTTCGCTACTCCTCAATGGCCGTCCCCATCTTTGACCCAAATTTGATAAAGGCGCACCCATAAAGAATTGAGAAACTCGTTCTCATAGTTTTTGTCACGCTGCTATGACACACACATGTACGAACGCGCGCGTGCACGTGCACGCAAACACACACACACACTCACACACACACACACACACACTCCCGCAGTGCGCGCGCGTGACACACACCGGAAACACACACAACACACACGAAACACACACACACACACACACACACACACACACACACACACACACACACACACACACACACACACACAATGACATACACCTGGTCAACATGAAATAATTCCCTTTTTTCTGTGGAGGTTTTCAAAGAAAAGGGATGGGGTGGTGGGGTGATGATGGGTATGTGGTAATGCATTGTGACAGTGGCGACACGTGCTTCCACAGGAAGAATCAACCTTATATTCTGGGGAATTCATTATCGTGCCATTGTAAAAATTCTCCAAGCTTCTGTGGTAATGAAAGTGACGTATGAAATGGGTCAGGAAAACACACACACACACACACACACACACACACAAAACCCCACAAATGAAATGACCAAAATGCAATAATCCTTTAAAAAAAAAAAAATTAAAAAACAACACACCAAAACAACAAAAAAAAAAAAAAAAACACAACAAACAAACAAAACAAGAAAAGTGAGGCGAAACTTTTTGTTCCTATTTTTGTTGTTGTTGTTGTTGTATGCATGTATTTTTGTTTACCTAAGCAAGTAGATTTTTTTTTTTTTTTTACAGAATTTTGCCAAGGACAACTCTTATGTTGCCTTGGGATCTTTAATGTGCGTACTGCCCTCGGGACCTCGGGTTATCATCACATTCAGAAGACTAGCACCCAGACCACCACTGAAAATCTTGTAGGAAAATGGTATTGGGAAAAATCCTCGTCTAATTCAGAGAGAACTGAACCTGTGTTTCTCACATCCTGGGTGGAGCAATTAAAAATCCACCAACAAGAAGCTGTGAAATCTTTGATGACAATTTTTCATCACAGACAGACAGACAGACAGACAGACAGATAGACAAACAGACAGACAGACAGACATCCTGTGTCATTATGGAAAAATCACCCTTTTCAAGGAGATGCTCGGTTGGTGTAGAGGTAAAGCTCCCTCTTTCCAATCTGTCCGTGAGGTTCAAGTTTGACTCGGGAATAGCTTTAATTTAGCACACCGCCTCCAGTCCACCACCCAGCTGTGAATGAGTGTCTGACCCTGTTCAGGTTTGGGCAGATACAGCAGTTATGGGTAAGAATGACAGGACTGAACAAGTTTTCGATTTTTTTAAAACAAGATACAAACAACCAGAACGAACAAAAATGCTTTGGAGTTCAGAGGTTGCTCAGAATAATTCATTGCCCCCACACGATTCCATTCAGGCTACATTTAAATCTGCCAGCAATTATCTGACACTCTCTGAGCCTGCCTAAAACCTTATGCGCTGGCAAGGGCTTGAAATGGGGAGGAGAAGAGGGGGGAAAGGGACTCATGAAACATTAACCTTTTGACTACCTCACTCTGTCCACCAGCATCCTGCACTGTCAACCATGCTAGCAAAGCAAAAACTCAACTCTTTTTTGACTCCCCACCCTATCCACCAGCTTCCTTGGAAGCTGGTGGATAGGGTGAGGGACTCAAAGAGTTAAGTTTTTGCATTTGGTGGATAGGGTGCGGGAGTCAAAGGGTTAAGATGGACTGTGAACAGACCAGTTTTTAATGTTATGGGCTGGGACTAAGCTGCAGACATCACGTCTTGATTGTATAGTGCTACCAGATTAACCAGCCACAGACAGTCACATAACCCTGGGATCGTAGGGGAGTGAGGTGGTAGATACCTCAGCTTTTCTCGGGGCCAGCATTATGAGGGCGGTGCCCATCTCCTCTCCCTCGATTCATATTCATAACCAGCCAACCTGCGTATAAAATGTTTGTAACCTGTTCGAGGGCTGAACCAACAACATCTGCCTCGTGAGTGTGGCGCTCTAATCTGAAACTAGCTAAACCAACACACACACACACACACACACACACACACACACACACACACACACACACACACCACGCACACACACACACACACACACACACACACACACACACACACACAACGCAAGCACGCAGCACGCACCACGCACACACCATGCGCGCATACGCGCACACACACAACACACGACACACACACACAGAGAAGAAGAAGAACAACAACAACACAAAAACAACAACAACAAAACAAAATGACGTTGATGCTGATGTGATGAGGAAGATGATGGTGATTTAAGGTGAATTTATTAATAAGTGATTTTCTCTTTGTTTTTGGCATGTGATCTAAACAAATTATAACAAACTAGGAACCAGAAAAACACGAAAATAGAATAAGAACGCGTATTTAATGTAACAAGACAGAACAGGAACAAATTTTCAGTGAATTCATGACTGGTCTTTGTCACGCACAAACGTAAGACAACAAATTACAAATAACAAGCAGGAGAAAATGACTGATAAGAAACCATAAAGTATTTGTAAGTAGCGGTAACTGTGAAGAGGGAGGCAAATCGATGTCTCGGAGGAAGTGAATCCATCTCACTCATCAGACATCGTTCTGATTCTTCTTTTTTTTTTTTTTTTTTTTCGTGTTTTCTTGTTCCTTTCTGTTTGAACATAGGCAATAACACATGTTTTTTTTGGGGGAAAAAGCACTACCAGAGATTGCACTGACAAGCAGAGTTAAAACAGCTACGTATTTAAGCCTCAAAAGAGGGAAAGTAGGTTGTCTATTTCATTTGTTTGTTTCTGTCTTTCTGTTTGTTCTCATCATGGGAAGACAGACTGTCCGCTAAATTATGTAAAAATGAAGTCTGTGAGAACACAACTTTGGGACTGTAAATACGTAGGTCTGGATTTAGTCTACCAAATAAGTTACAGTAACTTCCAGAAACATCATATTATTTCTCTCTCTCTCTCTCTTTTCATCTTCTTCCTCTTCTTCCAGTCCATTTTTTTGATTAATCGAATTTTGGTTCAGTTTTCACGTCCGCACAGACCTCAGGTGATATGGCCGACGGGGATAACCATCTCAGGAAAGGGGAGGGGGAAAGGGGATTTATCTAATCTTGTACTGACACTAGCAGAACAACAATGATGTTAAGATGGAGCGCATCCCTGGATTCGAACCCACAACCATTAGCATATGAATCCGACATTCAACCAACTGAGCTATTGAGATCTGCCCCGATTCCGGTCCATATGAAACAGTGCCGCTTTTATTTTTCGATGGGAGAAAAGTAGATCCCGCACAGGGCAGCTAGGTCTATTTGTGGACACTGGTGTGGTGGGAAGTCGGTCAAGTGGCAACACCCACAAACTTGCACTGGAGAAGGTCTCTGCCACAGACTTCCCTGTACAGAGCAAGTTGTAGAGGTAGTTTTGGCTTTTCTGTTCCACAGCCAGCCACCCTGCTCGCACAGCGTGCGTGGGCATGCGTAGTAGAAAAAACAAGGCTCTGCGCGTAGGAATACAATGTTTCAATTCATTCATTCAGGCACGGGGTAGCCAAGCTCTCACAACCCGCCCATTACCTAAGATTTGTACCAGACTGACCCCTCTGCCTCCTCCTTCCCCTCACTCAGGAAAGAATTGTCTGATAACGTTATTTATTCGTTTGCTCTCTTATCTGCTGATTTATCTAGTTAATAATAATATATTTCTGTTTCATGTAATCTATCAGGAGGAACAACAAACTAAAAGTTCAGATGATAGTACCAACATCGCTATTCATCATTCATGTTAATGCCAGTCGTGAATTCTGCTACGTAAGACCAAAAGCTCAGTTAAGGTCATCGTGCTCGACCATTAAAAAAAAAAAAAAAGAATTATATAAACTCCACCTACGCAGATCTGTATGCCAACAACCTGTTTGGCAATCCCCTTTGGCCCGTACAAAATCCTATAGGCCTACTCCATAATTATTTTAGGGCAATGGGCTATTTATATCTTTGAACCTGGTCGCAGTAAATTAATAACGGTCTGGCGCGTCCACTTGCTCAGCATGATTTCTCCAACAGGACGAAGGTGCTCGGTGCTCCAGTGGAGTCTCTGTTTACGTCCTACATGATTTCTTTTTTCGTGTATTTGACCAGAACTGGCAGAAGGACTATGCGGATTTGTTGAAGGGAAAGGAACAATTAATATCATATTATATACACCCTAAGAAAATTGATGAAAAAGATCTAAGGATAGTAATTACAATATTTATATAGCTCAAAATCTTGATAAAAATCAAATCTAAGTGCTGAACATACACATATGCATGCATGCACACACACCCACACATACACATACACATAGCTATAAATGGGGAAAAAGAAGAAAAGCAATGGAAAATTATAGAAAACATATTATATACAAATATATATTACAATGTGATTCCACACAGAGCGAAGACAGACTGCAGTGGAGGTTGGGTGAGATCAGGATTTTATGCAGAGGAGAAAAGGTGAGTTTTGAGAGCGGACATGAAGGAGACGAAAGTAGGTTGCCGACGGACTGAGAGAGGATGTTTGTTCCAGGAGAGTGGATCAGAAAGAGAGAAGGCTCGTGGACCATAGGTATTGAGCTAGTGCGTGGAAAGCGAAAAGTGAGAGGATCGGAGACAGAGTGGAGGGTACGTGAGGGAACATAGATCTCAAGTAGGCTTGACAGGTAATCGGGGGCTGCGTTATTGAGGCTTTTGTAGCAGATAGTGTCTAGTTTGTACTGTATGCGCTTTGATACAGGGAGCCAGTGAAGTTGTGCCAGGAGAGGGGAGATGTGGTCAGCTTTTTCCTTTTTGAGTACAAGCGTGCAGCATTGTTTAGAATGTGCTGTAGGATGTGAATGGTGGAGGCAGGAAGACCAGATAGGAGTAAATTGCAATAGTCAATGTAAGGAAAGGATGTAAGGATAGTAAAGAAAATGTTTTGGGAACAAACAGCAGCAATGAGAGGAGAGAATGATATAAACTCTTTCCAAAACATCAAAAGAAGGGTCAGGCAGGGATGTCACCAAATTTGTTTTCATTTTACAGCAGGAACCTCTGATGAGAAACAGAAAGAATATCGTTTTCCCTCTACCCTTTATCCCAGGGTAAACAATCTTTGTTATGCAGATGGCACCATTTTAATTGCAGAAAAATGGAAAATACCTACAACATACTGTGAATATAATAGAAATAGAAAGCAGATATAAAGGGCTAGAGCTCAATAGTAAGAAGTAGTCATAATAACAGTAATCAGGAAAAAAACAAGAAATCCCCTCATGCAAAATAACAGTAAATGGCACAACAATGAGACAAGTTGATAAGTTTAAATATCTGGGAACAGTCATCTCGCCAGAGGGCAGATGCACAATAGAAATAGCCAGTAGAATTGGCCAAGCTAAAACATATTTCAGAAAATGAAAAGCGTTTTTACCAACAAATACCTATCAATTATCACCAGGAAGAAAGTTCTTTGGTGTTATTATAGAACCAGTCCTGTTGTACGGATGCGAAGCCTGAATAATCAACACACAGAACCAGAAAAAGATAGAAGCAGATGAAATGTGGTTTCTAAGAAGAATGTTAGGGCGTTCCATGGACAGCAAAGAAAACACACGAGACAGTCTTGAAAGAATCAAACACAAAAAGAACATTAATGAAAAAGATTAGGAAAAGACAAGCAACATTTATAAGATTTCTATGAGACAAGAAAAATTTGGGCACCTAGTCACAACAGGAAAGCTGGAGGGAAAAAGAGCACTAGGTAGGCACAGGGCGAAAATATTAGTTTTGCAGAATGGATGAGGACAGAAAGGGTAGGAGATAAACTTGCAGGAAAAAAAAAAGATTCATATGAAGGGCCATGATAGCCAATGCCATGCCGCAAGGCACAAGATGACGATGGGCTATTTATCTGGTAAAGTCTTGGAGTAGGAAGGGGAGGGGAGCTGGGAGGAGAAGTTCAGAACTTAAAGTTCAGTGAGTTCGTTGTCTGGAGACCGATGAAATGTTCCGAACAATTGCAGCTGTTCTATGATAGTATCATGAGTAAGAGCAGCGACGAATTAACTAACTAGATGAGTAGATCTAGTTGTGTTCATACTTCCATGTTGCGGGTTGCGACTCACTCGAGACATCTGATCTTGAGTCCATGCAACTGTCAATTAAGCCATCCAATGTGCTTTAAAAACAAAGCAAAACAAAAACGTTTTGTTAAAAAACCGTTTGTTGTCTTCAGTTTAGAGTTTCAGCAGAGCTGCAACAGTGCCTGCCAAACTATCGCGGCATCAGGGACCAGAACAACGCGTGGTTTATCTAGTTCACCTTACAACTATCACACGTATCCTACACGTGGCGAGACTGTTGTTTATCACGACGGATAAGAGCAGCTGGAAGGAGAAACAATCATTCTTCCTCGGAGCTCCATGCATGTTTATCCGAACACTGAAACAAATATCTCGTCTTTACCTTTACCTACTAACATGATTGTTTTGGATCTTGTTTTGGATGATTAAATTGCTAAAATTTCTCTCGGATTTCAATGGCGTCATAGCTCAGTTGGTTAGAGCGTCTGCCTAGTAAGCAGAAGGTCGAGGGTTCGAATCCCCCTGATGCCTTTTTTTTCCTTTCTATATTTTATTTTATTTATATATTTTTTGTGTGGTCCTTTTCGCCTACTCGACGAAGCAGCAGGAAAGTTTTAGTCTTTTTCTCCTAATTTTTGTATTTGGCATTTATTCATTTGTGATCTTACGTTTACGCTTGACAAAGGCCAGTTGGGACACCCACATCAACGAGACGGTAAACAAGCTAACCAAATGCTGGGTTTCCTCAGGCGTAATTTGAAGATCAGCTCCAGTTCCATCAAGGAGAAGTCGTACAAGGCGTTCGTGAGACCCCTTCTTGAATATGCATCATCAGTATGGGATCCATACACACAGAAGATCATAGACAAGTTGGAGGCCGTTCAGAGACGTGACGCCCGTTTCGTGCTCAACCGGTATCACAACACATCAAGTGTCAGCCGATTGATCGACCAACTGGGATGGCCATCTCTTGAGCAGCGAAGAAGAACCACACGCCTGGGGTTCATTTATAAAATCCACCATGGACTAATCCAGTGCCCAGTTATCAGGAGCAAGCTAGTCCCACCCCCACCACGACAGCGCCGGACCCACAATCAGCCTCATCAACACCAGAACTCAGTACAGAGGTGGCTCTTTTCTACCCAGGACTGTTGGGGACTGGAACCATCTTCCCAACGAAACAGTAGAGGCAGCAACAGTCGATGCTTTTGTGTTGCGAGCCTCCGCCCAACAGTGAGTTTCTGGACACCACGTGGCCCTTTCGGTAACGGATTTCAGCAATGTCTATGGACAATGAGAATAGTGAAATGATCGGAGCTTACGAATGGACTGTTACAACCCCCCCCCCCCCCCCCTTTATGTGCCGGAATGATCATCCTCAAGATCGTGGGCACCAAAGGAAAGGAAGGAAGGAAGGCTTAAAATTTGTGCCTGTCTTGTCTGTCTGTATGAAATACACATTCTGATATTTTTTTGTTACATTTAATATTATACATTGTAATGTATATGATTTTAACATATTTCTAATTTTGGGTTTGCTGTGGGATGACTTAAGATGTGTATGTGTGTGTGTGTGTGTGTGCATGTGCGCGCACATGTGTGTGTATGTGTTGTGTATGTGTGTTTATCCAGTTTCAACTCAAGTTTTAAATTACAGTCATTGGTAGGCTTTTTTGTTGCATGTTCTCATCCAATCATTGCATATTTACGGTTTTAAATCATGTTTCTCAAGTCTCATTCATAACTTTGCTTTATTAATTTCCATGTTGAGTTATACATATTTCTGATATGTCAGCACAACTGTTATGTCAACCTGACAATAAATGGTTCATGATAATGATGATGATAGTGTGTGTGTGTGTGTGTGTGAGTGTGTTCGTTCTTTGATTTAACATCTTTTCACTATGAGTGATATTAGACGGGGAAAAAAAAAAAAAAAAAAAAAAAAAAAGTGAGATGAGAGATGGGCGGGTTGGTTTTGGGGCATAGAGGAGACATACTTATAGACATAAGTAGGTGGGAAAATAGAAAAATGGAACAAGAACTTAACACTAACATTTAACATCAACAATGTGTATGGAAAATTTAACTCTAAAGTACAAACTTCATAAACTTAAAGTAATGCATTAACAGGACTGTGAACCAACGATTCTGAAATTTTAACTGACAAAAATTGATCGGAAGTTACTTCTTTAAAATGAGTTTCAGAATAATTTTCTTGTGTAAACATTTTTGGTAAAAAAGAACGTAGCATTTTGCAGTAAAATAGACAGTGAAACAGTGTGAATTGTTCGCCTCAAATACACTTGACATTTTTACAGTATTTTGTTTTCAATGCGTTTAGCTGAAAACACTACAGAGAAATGGCAGCTAACAACCTTATCTACACTGATCCAATACCTCATAATGATCGCTGGTTTAATGCTCCAATCAACTTAGAAGAGCTAAAAAAAATGCCCATAAACAGCTGTTCTGATCTGTGTGTGCATTTTGTCATAATACTTGTTTCCTTAATAGACAAGCAAAAACAACCACGTGGATTTTTTTGCTGAAAATAGTGTGTGTGTGTGTGTGTGTGTGTGTGTGTGTGTGTGGTTAAGACTTTGTTCATCTATATTACTTTGCTCTCTGTTGTTCCTTGTTACTAGGTGGTCCTGAATACTTACTTTCATTTTATGTTCTGTCAGATACAAACCCACACACACAGGTAGATAGATAGCTGGATATGTCAGTGCGTGCGTGCATGCGTGCGTGCGTGCGTGCGTGTGTGTGTGTATGTGTGTGTGTGTGTGTGTGTGTGTATGTGTGTGTGTGTGTGTGTGTGTGTGTGTGTGTGTGTGTGTGTGTGTGTGTATGTGTGTCTGTTTTAAACATTCTGTTCCTCTAATGTGCAATGAGCATAGTTTTGATCGTGCTAAATGTCATTATTATAGTATTGTTCTTATTCTTTTTCAAACTGTCATTGCTATCATCATTTTCATACTATCATCATCATCATCATTATCTTCATCATTAATATTATTATTGTTGTTGTTATTACTATTATCATTGTTGTTGTTGTGATTATTATTATTTTTGTTCTTCTTTTTCTTATCATCAGTACCATTGCTATTAACATTGCTGTCATTATCAGTGTTAATATTTGGTTGTTTTTGCTTGTCTATTAAGGAAACAAGTATTATGACAAAATGCACCCACAGATTATAACAGCTGTTTATGGGCAATTGTTCATCAATGTTTAAAACCACAGATCCATCAACTACACGTGTGATCCATCAACTACACGTGAGATCCATCAACTACACATGAGATCCATCAACTACACATGAGATCCATCAACTACACATGAGATCCATCAACTACATACTACATGTAAGATCCATCAACTACACGTGAGATCCATCAACACATACTACATGTAAAATCCATCAACTACACGTGTGATCCATCAACTACATGTGTGATCCATCAACTACATACTACATGTAAGATCCATCAACTACATGTAAGATCCATCAACTACACGTGCGATCTATCAACTACATGTGTGATCCATCAACTACATGTGTGATCCATCATTACATGTGTGATCCATCAACTACATGTAAGATCCATCAACTACACGTGCGATCTATCAACTACATGTGTGATCCATCAATTACATGTGTGATCCATCAACTACATGTGTGATCCATCAACTACATGTGTGATCCATCAATTACATGTGTGATCCATCAACTACATATGTGATTCATCAACTACATGTGTGATCCATCAATTACATGTGTGATCCATCAACTACACGTGTGATCCATCAACTAAATATGTGATCCATCAACTACATGTGTGATCCATCAACTACATGTGTGATCCATCAATTACATGTGTGATCCATCAACTACATATGTGATCCATCAACTACATGTGTGATCCATCAATTACATGTGTGATCCATCAACTACACGTGTGATCCATCAACTAAATATGTGATCCATCAACTACATGTGTGATCCATCAATTACATGTGTGATCCATCAATTACATGTGTGATCCATCAATTACATGTGTGATCCACAATTACATGTGTGATCCATCAATTACATGTGTGATCCATCAACTACATGTGTGATCCATCAACTACATATGTGATCCATCAACTACATGTGAGATCCATCAACTACATGTGAGATCCATCAACTACATGTGTGATCCATCAACTACATGTGTGATCCATCAATTACATGTGTGATCCATCAACTACATGTGTAATCCATCAACTACACATGTGATCCATCAACTACATGTGTGAACCATCAATTACATGTGTGATCCATCAACTACATCGTGTGATCCATCAACTACATGTGAGATCCATCAATTACACGTGAGATCCATCAACTACATGTGTGATCCATCAACTACATGTGTGATCCATCAACTACATGTGAGATCCATCAACTACATGTGAGATCCATCAACTACATGTGGGATCCATCAACTACATGTGTGATCCATCAACTACATAAGTGATCCATCAACTACATGTGTGATCCATCAACTACATAAGTGATACATCAAACTACCTAATGTGGATCCATCAACTACATGTGAGATCCATCAACTACATGTGTGATCCATCAACTACATGTGTGATCCATCAACTACATAAGTGATACATCAACTACATGTGTGATCCATCAACTACATAAGTGATACATCAACTACATGTGTGATCCATCAACTACATGTGGATCCATCAACTACATGTGTGATCCATCAACTACATAAGTGATACATCAACTACATAAGTGATCCCATCAACTACATGTGAGATCCATCAACTACATAAGTGATCCATCAACTACATAAGGATCCATCAACTACATGTGTGATCCATCAACTACATGTGTGATCCATCAACTACACGTGTGATCCATCAACTACACGTGATCCATCAACTACATGTGTGATCCATCAACTACATGTGTGATCCATCAACTTCATGTGTGATCCATCAACTACACGTGATCCATCAATTACATGTGTGATCCATCAACTACAAGTTGATCCATCAACTACATGTGTGATCCATCAACTACATAAGTGATCCATCAACTACATGTGTGATCCATCAACTACATGTGTGATCCATCAACTACATGTAAGATCCATCAACTACATGTGTGATCCATCAACTACATGTGTGATTCATCAACTACATGTGTGATCCATCAACTACATGTGTGATCCATCAACTACATGTGTGATCCATCAACTACATGTGTGATCCATCAACTACATGTGAGATCCATCAACTACGTGTGTGATCCATCAATTACATGTGTGATCCATCAACTACATGTGTGATCCATCAACTACACGTGAGATCCATCAACTACATGTGAGATCCATCAACTACAGGTGAGATCCATCAACTACGTGTGTGATCCATCAACTACATGTGTGATCCATCAACTAACACATGTGATCCATCAATCTACATGTGAGATCCATCAACTACAGGTGAGATCCATCAACTACATGTGTGATCCATCAACTACACGTGAGATCCATCAACTACATGTGAGATCCATCAACTACACGTGTGATCCATCAACTACATGTGAGATCCATCAACTACATGTGTGATCCATCAACTACATATGTGATCCATCAACTACACGTGTGACGACCCACAAACATCTTGACCTTCTGCATGTGCTTACACCGATGGGTCACTGAACTCCCATCAGAGGACAACGCATGAACACTGAAACGGTATATATATAGTTCATAAGAAAGTGCTTTCAGAATCTCTCACTCTCTCTCACACACACACAACCACACATTATGCACACAGAGATGAATGTACTGATATCAGTATAAAATTTATTTCAAAATATAATCAATGCGAACACACTCAACAACAGCTATAAAAAAAAAAGCAAAAAAAACTAACATGCCAAAACAAAACCACTAACAAACATTTGGCAAGATGAGACACAATAGAAAAGGGAAACACTAAGCAGATCACCTATCCTCAGGTCTGTCAACCAGTCAATTGACAGTGAAAGGGTGGAAAAGCAAGCATACTCCCAACTTTTATCTTTCAATGCTATCCCCGTGGGGATACCTGGGGCTCTTTCAATATAAATAGTATCCCCACTTCTGGAAACTCTGTGCTAGAATTTTCATCTTTTCTGTCACTCTCTTTGTTTCCAACTTGTTCTTTTGCTTTCTGTCATTTCTTCCTATCATTTCCTGCCTTGCTGGTCCATTCACCTGTATCATGTGATCAATAAAGTCTTACACATTTTTTCTTAGGATTGATAACTGGGTACATGTATTGAAGTGCATTTTTGGCTCTTGGGAAATGTTATGTGCAGAAGCAACGTTAGGTGATTCAGGCCTGTTTTTATACATGGTTTAGTGTCCTTAACCCTTTGACTCCTGCAGCCTGTCCAGCAGCATCCTTCTTTGTCAACCATGCTGGAAGAGCAAAAACTTAACCCTTTGACTCCCTCACCCTATCCACCAGCTTCCTGCAGGAAGCTGGTGGATAGGGTGAGGGAGTCAAAGGGTTAAGTTTTTGCAGTTGGTAGATAGGGTGCAGGTGGCAAAGGGTTAATTGTGTTGAAATTTGTATTCAGTTTGTTTAAATCCCCTGTGAGACAAATTAGATGGAATGGTTAACACCAGGGGCATATATTCTTAGATTATGTGCACGGATACAATGATATGTGTACTTAATTTTCCTTCCATTTTTTTGCCTGTTGAAGATTGTGTATGTTTTGAAATGGTTGTAGCCCTGACATGGCTCTACGCAGTCAAACCGGCTTTAAACAAAAACAACAGCAACAAAATAATAACCTTGCAACACCATATCATCGCTGGAAACTACACAGGTGGAGTTTTAAGTAGCCAGCAAATTCCACTGTACTATGCTATGCTATACAATGCTATGCTATACTATACTATTACTAGTATTAGTGTATACACAAAAAGTATGAAACTGCAACCAAGACATAGAATGCACATCCGTTCGAAGGATGCAACCAACACCGGGTATTGAAACCAAGACACTTACAGAATCAGTATGAATTGTTTCTTGGTATAACTGTAACTGTAGAGGTTTCTGACTTCTTTGTATGGCTGGCATAGTCTCTAGTAATGGTTTTCTGTGAGCCTGGAGGGTTTTCAACCTCTGCATGAAGTCTTCGTCAGACCAAATGGCATTCTGTGTGTCAGTTAGTCAGACCAAGTGTCTTGCTGTGTTTCAACCATAGATTACACAGTTCGTATCTTAGACCAAATTCTTGCTGAGTGTCAGTCCAGACCAAATGTCTTAATGTGTCAATCAGACCAAATGTCATGCTGTATCAGTCAGACTAAATTGAGTCACAGGGTAAGTCTTTTAGGCAGGCTAATCCCTTAAAACAACAACAAAAATGAAAACAAACAAACAAAAACAAACCTGCAGGGCTAAGTCAGAGAACCAGATCTGCATCTGCCTTCTAACAAGCCTTGGTAGCCTACCATTTAATAAATCACAAATGTCAAAATTGTCATTTATATTAGGTTCTTATTCTTATTGTTTTAAGCCCAGCTGACTGCACAGAGCAATATCAGGGCTATAACCATTTCAAACGTATACAACACCTGGTCGGAAAAAAAAAAACTGAAAAAGAAAACTAAGTACACATATCAATGTATGCTCACACATAATTTAATGATATGCCCCTGGCTTTGACCATTCTGTCCAATTTATCACCACAGGATTTCAAGAAACAAGCCCGAATACAAATGTAAAGATAACTAAGGACATTAAAGAACACATATAAAATGGCCTAAATTATCTAAAACTGCTCCTGCACAGCACATTTCTTAACAGCCAAACATGCAGTCAATTCATGTACCCAACTATCAATGCTATGAGAAAGTATATAAGATTTTACATATTAGGTGAGAAAGAATGCTGCTCATCCATTGAGACTCCTCTAGCCCTGTGACTCCCACACCATATCCACCAACTGCAAAAACTTAACCCTTTGACTCCCACGCCCTATTCATCAACTGCAAACACTTAACCCTTTCACTCACTCACCCTATCCACCAACTGCAAAAACTTAACCCTTTGACTTAATCATCCTGCGGGAAGCTGGTGGACAGGGTGAGGCAGTCAAAGGATTAAGTTTTTGATTTGCTAACATGGTTGACAATGCAGGATGCTGGTGGACAGGGTGCGGGAGTCAAAGGGCTAGGGTGGAGCAGCACTAGTCTTGCATTATCTCAACAAGATCCACCATCAGTGCAAAGTACAGCTCTGTCAGGCACTCTCAATCTGAAGTGGAATTCCAAACATGATCACTATCATCCCTATTATAGTATTAATATTATCATGTTTCATCTTAGCAGTACAAAATAAACATTGTTGCAGACCCTGTGGTCCTTCAAGCCCTGCGCTCATGGTGACCTTAGTTTGCAATTGGAGTTTATTTCAAGAGGATTCGCCGCGCTTGGACAACTCCATATGTGCTCTACCCACACCTGCTAGCAATTATCGGACAGATTTCTTGAGCCTGCACAAAACCCTACGCACTGGCAAGGTCTTGAAATGGGGAAAGGGGAGAAGGGACCTCTATCAAAAACACTAAGCTGACACCACCAGAATGATGGAAACATTTAAGATTGGTAGCGAACAGGCCAGCTTTTAACACTGGGCTGGGATTGAACTCAAAGATATCAGATCTTGAGTCTATGGTTCTATCAACTAGTCTGCCTGGAGTTTGTTCAAGAGGGATTCATTATGTACACTCTGATTTACAATTCCATACGCGCTCCTCCCAAATCTGCCAGCAATTATCTGGCAGACTCCCTGATCCACTGCAAAAAGACTATTTACTGGTAAGCTCTTGAAACAGGGAGGAGATGGAATTAGTGGGGTGGGGGTGGGGGGTGGGGGGGTAACAGGACCTATGGAACACTAAGCTGACACCATCAGAATGATAGCAACATTATGACAGATAGACAACAGGGCAGCTTTTAATGCTGCATGCTGATTTTGAACTTGAGATATCAGGTCTTGAGTCCACAGCTCCACCAGAAAAACCAACCAGCACACATTCATAAATCAGTCTGAACTAGAAAAGAGTGGAGTTAGGACAATAACACAAGGCTGTATGGGAAAAAGAAAAGGACTTCACGAACAATGCATCACTGTGTTCAGTGAAATAACCAACAGGTTAAAAGGGTAGACGCCTGATCATACCAAAAGTCAACCACAGGAGTTCAAAACAGATCACAACAATCATGCTGAAGAACGATCCAGTCAGTGCGAAACAGCCACGATCAAGACAAGGGATAGATGGTCAAGTCACCGGTTTGGTCGGCCACCACCACAAACCACGCCTCATCCCGCAGAAATGGTGCCAACCAGTTCACTTTGAGCGGGTGTTCTATGGTGTTCACCATGCATATGTCTGTAATGCTTTCATTGCGATGGTCCTCCGGAGTGCTGTCGCCGTTAGCCACAACATCCCCTTGGGCCTGGTGCTGGTCAGCTAAGCTGAGATCCCAGATGACGATGTGAGCGTCATTGCCGCCCGAGACAAGAACGTTGTCAGTGGTGAAATGGACCTGGGACACGCCCTGCTGATGGGCGTGAAGACAGAACTTCTCCTGCAGGTGTTTGCTGGAACTGTTCATCACTGAAACCAGACCGTTCTCCAGAGCGCAGGCTATCAGAGAGCCACTCCCGTTCTTGGCCAGGTGGTGGACGAAGGGCGGGTTGAT
The DNA here is from genome assembly GCA_030674185.1 of Monoplex corrugatus. Lineage (NCBI taxonomy): Eukaryota > Metazoa > Mollusca > Gastropoda > Littorinimorpha > Ranellidae > Monoplex > Monoplex corrugatus. The sequence goes on along the minus strand of JAPXFY010000031.1, from coordinate 4,328,207 downwards.
CATGTAGGCCGACATGTCACTGGTGGTGCTGTGCAGCTCCTGCATGTTGAACTGGTTGAGGCACTTGGGGCGGGAAAAGTCCCAATGTACCAAGCGGCAGTCCATGCCCCCGCTCAGCACCTCCCACGGTCTGTTCTTGTTGCGAAAAATGATGGTGGAACAGATGTTGGTGTGTTTGAAGCGCAGCGTCTTGAACACCTTCCTGTCGGACAAACCGAACACGCGAATCTCTCCGCTGTCATCGCAAGCCGCCAGGAACTGTTCTTTTTCGTCCAATGCCAGTTGATTGACCTCATCCTGATTGCTCTGAAATACAAACACCGGGGTCTCTGGCTGTGAGGTGTCCAAGATGAGGACTTCAGAGTGAAAGGCGGCATACAGGATGTTGGGTTTGTCCTTTGAAAACAATACAGAGGTGCAGTCTGTGTCAGGGCGGTGAAGGTGTGAATCAGCTCCCCTGCACTGGACCACAGACAGAGAACCCCGTCTTCACTCCCGCTGGCCACCATTCCCGTCACTCGGCTAACATCCACACACAGCACAGGACTGCTGTGGCCTCCACGCAGGTGAGACACTGCCATGTCTATCTGCACAGGTGACAAAATAAGACCACATTACTAAAAACAAACAAACACGACACAAAGAAAAACACAAAGAAAAATGTAGACTGAAGGACATTTACTTTCAGCTGAGATTTGAGCATAATCCTTCATGGGTCAATGACTGAATGTTCATACAAGTAGGTGTGCAACTCTGCACTTGATGTTCTTGTTCAACACGGTGATGTACTTGTCTTTTTGTGTTCACTGTCTCCATGGTCAGACCACATCTGGTAATGCATTTGGAAGTTTTATTCAAGTCTATCTCTGATATCACAGTGGTGGTGGCTGCAATTCATCATCATCATCAGGTGCCCTGCCGCATGGCGTTGGCGATCATGGACTTCCATCTGTCTCTATCTCTTGTTGCCCCAAGCATCTCCTCCACCCTCCTCGTCTTCAGCCACTCCACAAGTCCGTCTAGCATTTTCTCCCTGGGTCTACCTGGTGCTTCTTTTCCTCCAGCTTTCCTGTTGTGACCAGGTGCTCCAAATCCCCCTTCCTCATAAAATGGCCTATAAATGTTGCCCGTCTTTCCCTAATCTTCCTTATGAATGATCTACTTGTGTCTGCCTCCATCAAGACTGTCTCGTTTGTTTTCTTTGCTGTCCATGGAACTCTCAACATTCTTCTTAGAAACCACATCTCGGCTGCCTCAATCTTGTTCTGGTTTTGCTTGTTGACTGTCCACGCCTCACATCCGTACAACAATACTGGTTCTATAAACATTCAAGAATTGTCTTCCTGATGTTAATTGATAGGCATTTGTTGGTAAGAATGCTTGTCATCGTCTTGAATGCTGTTTTGGCTCCGCCGATTCTGCCAGCTATTTCCGATGTGCATCTGCCGTCTGATGAAATGACCGTTCCCAGGTATTTGAACTTATTAACCTGTGTCAAGGTTGTGCCATTTGCTGTTATTTGGCATGAGGGGATTTCATGTTTTTTACTGATCACCATGACTTCAGTCTTCCTGCTGTTCAGTTCCAACCCCTTACCTTTGCTTTCTATTTCTAGTATATTCACAAGGTTTTCTGCAATTAGCATGGTGTCATCTGCGTATCGAATGTTGTTCATCATTTTCCCCCCAACCTTTAATACCAGGGTCTTCTTCTAGGTTTCTCATGATGTTTTCGCTCTTCATTTTCCATCTTTTTTCTGTCCATAATTGTCCTGAGGAAACTACGATGGTGGTTTCCCCTTGCCTTCCATCGTTTTTTTTTCTTCAGGGTTAACTCCCTTAGCCTTATTCTCTCCCGAGATGTCCACAAGGCAGTGGAGCTATTTACCCATAGCTTGGGGATCTGGTTCGTGGGCACCAGGGCATATCCACACACCAGTGGGACTGCATGCCACATGTCTGGGACCCGACCTCCTCCGAGTCCCACGAGATTTAGCCTGAGTCCGTGAGGTGCTCAGTTACCGCCTGTCACCATGAGGAGGCACAACGTAGGGCTTGCTGATGGAGAGGCTATGTACTGACAGGCAGAGACTTACGCATCCTGCTCTTCTTTTCGCATAGCTGCAAGCAGCAGTACTAGCCAGCAGTGTAGGCTGTGAAAGTAAGAGGTGACAAGCACGCAGTCACTAGCCGACACACGAGACGCATCACATATATCTGCCTTTGACAAACTGCAATTAATTAGAAAAATCAGAGACCTTACCACCAAGCAAACTATTTGTTGTCTTGCTGGTGAAGTTCAGATGTTATCCACAACATTCCCCATTTTATATGTCATCATTATGATGTTTATTGGTCAGTTTTATGTCACATGTATGTGTACACAAGTGCCATGCACACATCAAAGCTGGTGTAGGTCACACTGATACTATGCTATACCCACAGTCTACGATGCTGAGCAAGCTGTGCTAGTCTTGAGTCCTTGTTTGTTGCAGGGCAAGATTACACACACTCATGACACAGTGCTCAAGCTTGGCCTTTGGGAAACAACACCTAGTGTATACACAGACAAATCTGTTATGTGCAATAGTAGACCTCGTTTGTTATAGACTGTCTCTTACAAGAGGTAAAGAGAAGACAGTGGGCAGGGTCAATAAAAGAGTGCATTATTACTGGAAATTCACTGTATGCAGGTTCATTATAGATGGACTTCACTTTGTCTCATAACTGAATACATATACTAGATTAACATTACTTATATCACCTGAACTCAGGTGAGGGAAAGAGTAAGAGTGGTGGGGAGGAGGACAGTGAACTAGATTTGAAACTTAAAATATGTACATTCAAACAGTTTTCTTAAACGGGCATGATCACCATTCACACGACAGTTGAAGTGCAAGCCTCTGGCGTAGCTTGTGCCCCCCCCCCCCCCTTTTTTATTTTTTTCAACCAAACCCATTCCATGTCAAAGATTTCGAAAAGATTCTGTTTACTGTTCAATGTGGAAATGTGACATTAATGGAATAATTTCAAGAAAACAGGTCTTGTAGTAGCTTATTAAGGATGATTGGTCTCGGCCAATTTCGAACTCTGATGTTTAAGAAAACTGAAAATCTGCAAATCGGTACAGCATGGGATGTGTAGCCTTGTGGTAAAGCACCTGCCCTAGTGCAAGAAATCCAGATTTGAAGTATGGATCAGACAGGAATTTTTCTCCTCCCTCTATTACATTTCAAGTAGTCCTCTAGTGATACTAATCTTTTTAACCCTTTGACTCCCGCACCCTATTATCTAGCATCCTGCATTGTCAACCATGCTAGCAAAGCAAAAACTTAACCCTTTGATTCCCTCACCCTATCCACTAGCTTCCTGCAGGAAGGTGGTGGATAGGGTGAGGGAATCAAAGGGTTAAGTTTTTGCCGTTGGTGGATAGGGTGCTGGAGTCATAGGGTTAAAGAGATGCTAAGCCAAGGTGCATGTGCAGTACATTCTCAGTGCAACTAAAAAATCCATGGCAACAAAAGAGTTGTTCCTGGCAAATTTCTGTAGAAAAATTCACTTTCATATGGTATGTTTTATAAACAGGCACATAAAAGCAATAAAAAAAAAAAAGAAAAAAAAAGGCGACTTGCTCTGTAGCAATGAGCTCTCCTCAGAAAATAACCCAAACTTCATGTGGTAAATTTCTTGTGATCTAAAAAGATATGTACATTAATAAAATACAACAAATTTAAATATAAAGAGGGAAGTTGGAATGTTAGACTGTATGAATTAAATACACCAATGTGAGTGAATATCATGGTGTTTTTGATACTGTCCACATTTTGGATCATAAAATGATAAATAAAGTTCTGTAATGTTGGATGAATGAAGCAGGTTTTCTTCTAAATCAGCTTGTGTTTTGTTCTGTAGTCTCCAATTGTTGATGACATCTGGGCACAGATCTTCTTTGACAAAAAGGCTAATTTGGTCAGTAGAGCTGACAGTTTTCTGAATGATTTAGGCAGTGCTAAACTGGGCATAAGTGACAAATGACTGACAATACTGTGGCCAGCTTAACTGAATTGAAGAGCTCCATACAGTATGTCTGCTTATAAATCCACTGGCTGTACATCCCCAAGTCGGAGGGAGAGTTGGCGAGAGGGACAGTTATTACAAGGAGAATGAGAAAACATGTGATTCATGAGAAAACAAATAACTAATGTTGAGTTCTATTTTCTACTCTCCCAGATCAACATGCATGTGCCGATCTGATACTAGTTATACTAATTACTATAGTGCCTAACCCCTTAAGTTCTGAACATGTACTCATGAGAAAACTACTAAGAGATTTTTCCAGTCTCCCTTCCAGGATCAGCATGTATACAGATCCGTTATTTCCTACCTCTTGTTGTGTCCATACGCAGAAGACCGTCAAATATCTGGATATACACATTAAAGATCCTGTAAGTTTCCCGCACTCTGTCCATCAGCATCCTGCGTTGCCAATCAACCTAGCAAAGAAAAAAACTTCCTGTGGGAGGCTAGGTGAATAGGGTGAGGAAGTCAAAGGGTTAAGTTTTTGCTGTTTGTAGATCTATACACTCATAGATGCTAGATGACAAGAGTGCGGGAATGAAAGGGTTAAACCACGTCAGTCCGGCAGCTTACGGAAGAAACACTTAAAATATCCAGCATAGTTATTAGTATGGGAAACTAACAGGCTTAGGTGTGCACATGCTGCATCCGAGAAAAATCGTTGTTATAAGTCTAACGGATAAAAAGAAAGAATATTTTCAAGATGATTCTGTTCACTGAAAGAGTGAATCAACAATTGCCAGAATTGGAACAAGTCGCCACAGGAACTGTGAATGTGATCGACAAAAGCAGTCGGTGTAAAAATTGTTTGGTTTCTTACCTGGCGGACTGAAAACAGGTAAGGTCTATATCTCAACGCTTCGTGTTAACTAGCACTTTTCCTGTAGAATCAAAACGCGTGGAAAAATCTGTCGCAGAGTGGGCAGAAAGAAAACACGCTCCTCATACGTCCTTCTTCGCATGCTTTGGCGAAGAGGATTGTCTCCCATGAATGAAGTAAGCAGACGAGATCGGGCGAGAGTGTCGGTGCGCTTGCAAAATGGCCGCAGGATTCAATGGTGTCAAGAAACAAAGGCTCAACAATTCCTCTTCTTCAGTGTGTTGTAATGGCCACGGATCATCTGTTCATCCCAATTATTACAAGAACACTTATACGGTGGTGTCCGTAGATATGTGTGTCTTCTGCTTCGATGTTCTTCACAGTCATCTCTACGGCTATGAATCTAAGGCAGCTCCGCGCTTTACCAACGATGCTTTGTGAGTGTTGCCCCTGGTTCCAACTTTTGATTTCACATTCCGGCATTTCAGAGGCGTAGTTCTAATTCGTTGTCGTTCATTGTACAGATAGAATATATTGATAGCTATTAGGCCATAGACTGTATATTGTAGTAAGTGAGTAACTCAGTAAATGAGTCAGCAGTGTTGGTAGCACTTGCATCCAGTTAAAAATAGCAAAACTGTCAATGATGTCAAGTGGCCTAGATTAGAGTTGCAGGGCAAGTCCACTTTCGTTGACAGGGGAGAGTGGACCTCGAAGTTGTCAGGATGATTCTCATTCCCTTGTGTATGATCAGACAAACACAAACTGCCCTGTATGAATGTGAGAGTGCTTGGTCAGGTAGGTAGTGGGTAGGGGGTGTGCTGGTAGGAGGGCCGCTGCGGCTGGGGGTGCCGGGGACCATCATTAGGATGCCTACCCGTCACTTCTCTCCCCTCTGATCCAGTTAGTGGGCAGGGAGTGTGTGAATGTGAGGAGCTTTTTTTTTATTTATTATTTATTTTTTTGCTAAAGTCAGGCAGCCGGTTCGTGAACCCCTGTTCTACCCTGTGGCAAAATAATCAAAGTGTTGATTGTGGCCACACAACAGAAGAAGAAGAAGAAGGTGTGTGTGCCCTCTTTGTGAGTGCAAAAATCGTGTTTTAAAAAAAAGCGCTTCAGACCCTTTTAAAGTGACAATAACTGATGTGATGATTGCAGTCACTAAAAGAAGAATTTTGTGTGTGTGTGTGTGTGTGTGTGTGTTGTGTGTGTTATGGGGGGGTGGGGACATGTGCAGGGGTGTGGTTATATATGTAGGCCAGTGATAGTTGGTGGGTGGGTATGGATGTGTGAGTAACTAATTTAATGAAACATGTGTAACTGTGTCTGCAGAGTTGTCTTCATGTATTTGAATCCTGTATAGTGATTTGTCATTCATCTGATCAGTTCGTGTGTAGACTGTAGATCTGTCATCATCTCCATCATCATGATCATCATAATCATCTCATCTGAGCTGATTAACACTGTGGTTATTGGAGGTACTGATAGGACACATCAGCAGAATGGATCTTCCACCTTTGTCTCAGGGATACAGCAACAAGCAATCCAGGCATACTGAGGTTAGTTTAGTCTGTAATATGTCACCAAGCTGTTCATCTGTTGATCTCGGGAATGGCCCCCTTTCAGGAAGATGGTCTTGAATCTGTAGCTGAATAGGTCAGTTTGCTTGTGTGTTTGTGACATGGACTGATGGAAAGTTAAAGACAAGATACTCTTTTTAGGTAGTAAAGTATGCAAGCATAAATGACCAGTATAAGTACCTGAATGATTACATTAAATTGTTTTGGTTCTTTTTACAAACCTTTTTGTGCTTTAATGCATGACTTGCATCATGATTTCACAATCAGCAGTCACTGCTGTTCACTGCTTACACTTAGTTCAAGTTGCCTCCGTTATGGTCCTGACCATGACTTCTGCCCTGGAGGAAGGGCTTACCTGTTAATAATATGCAACAGCAGAACAGGCGGTAACGCCGCTGGAAAAGTTGACAGGAGGCAAACAGTATGAGTGCCCTTCCACTCTACTCTCCACTAACCTTGGTGTGCTTCCCTCCTCTGCTCCTCTGTTAACTGTCTTGCTGTCCATATGTGTTGTGCTAGGTGCCACTGCCAGCCAGAAAACCACTTATTTCACGTTTTCGATGTTTTCTTTTTTAACTTTGCTTGTATTTATTTGGCATACACAGAAATCACCAGAGAGAAATTTCTGAATGAAACAAAATCAAACATGCAATATAAAATATTGACATGCTTTGCAAGGAGATTGTGTTGATTGTAAATGTTCAGGGGAATACCAATCATAAAACTTGCACTATTTGAAAATAACAAAAGTTTTAAATCTTCCTTCTAGAATGTTTAGATTTTCCATGCATACATTTTGGCTATACAGTCTTACACAAGCATGTCCGCATGCGATGTTGCTTACTTACATGCAGGATGTTTTCCTACGGCGCCCAGCAGGACAGTATTAATTACTCTACTGACAGGACAAGATTGTGACAGCCATGTAGCAGATATGCCCCACATGTATGAGACACTGGTTCATGGTTTGTGTAAACAGCCTAGCTTGTACACTGTGCACTTTGTTGTGAAGTGTGGCTAGACCAAGTTCATTCAATAACAATGTATTGAAAAGAAACAGAGTTTATTGATGGATGGAGACCTTCAGTTACTCAATCCTTTGATGGAAAAAAAAAAGGACATGTTGTTTTTCCCTTTCAGATACCATAACAGAAATGTTAATCCCATTATCTGAAATGCACTTTATTATTTTTCTTAGCATGTAAAATACTGATGAGTGGGGGGGGGGGGGGGGGGGGGGTGCGTCTGTGTTTTGTCACGTCTGTTTCTTTTTTTGTTTGATCATGAATGACCAGAGACGAGGTGACACTATCGTTATGTATTCTTTCATCAGAATTCTGAGCTTTTCAGCTGGGTGAGTTATTCATTGCACTCTCACAAAAAATTATAGGTCTGTACTCTTTTCAATTTTATCTGTTTTGTGTGTTCTGTTTCCATATAGTTTTCATGAAACATAAATGAATCACACGACAGAATAATGTCACATACAATGACACCACTCAAATAAGTGAAAATCTGGCTCCCTGTATCAAAGCGCATACAGTACAAACTAGACACCATGTGCTACAAAAGCCTCAATAACGCAGCCCCCGATTACCTGTCAAGCCTACTTGAGATCTATGTTCCCTCACGTTACCCTCCGCACTGCCTCCGATCCTCTGACTTTTCGCTTTCCACGCACTAAGCTCAATACCTATGGTCCACGAGCCTTCTCTGTTTCTGGTCCGCTCTCCTGGAACAAACTTCCTCTCTCAGTCCGTCAGCAACCTACGTTTCTTCAATTTAAAAACTCACCTTTTCTCCTCTGCATAAAATCCTGACCTCACTCAATCCCCTCTGCAGCCTGTCTCCACTCGGAGGGGAATCACATTGCAATATATAATTGTATATAATATGCTCTCTATAATTTTCCATTGTTTTTATTCTTTCTCCCCATTTATAGCCGTGTGTGTGTGTGTGTGTGTGTGTGTGTGTGTGTGTGTGTGTGTGTGTGTGTGTGTGTGTGTGTGTGTGTGTGTGTGTGTGTGTGTGTGTGTGCGTGCGTGCGTGGGTGTGTGGTGCGTGCGTGCGTGCGTGCGTGTGTGTGCGTGCATGTGTGTGTGTGTGTTTCAGCGCTTAGATTTGATTTTATCAAGATTTTGCGCTATATAAATATTGTAATTATTATTATTATTATTATTATTAATTATTATATATCATCATCATGTGCCTTGCCGCATGATGTTAGCAATCATGGCCCTCCATATGCATCTATCCCATGTTGCTGCAAGCACATCTTCCACCCTCTCTGTCCTCAGCCACCCTGCAAGTCCATCCAATATTCTGTCCCTGGGTCTACCTGGTTTTCTCTTTCCCTCCAGCTTTCGTGTTGTGATCAGGTGCTCTAATTCCCTTCCCTCATAAATGGCCTATAAATGTTGCTTGTCTTTTCCTAGCCTTCCTTATGAATGATCTTCCAGCAAGATTGCCTCGTTTGTTTTTATACTTTATGTAAAACAAAACCAATTTGTTCTGTTACACCCATTGTGCACACATGATACATGCAGTCCATAAGACTTAGTGTGAAAAGTGCGCAATACAATGCGCCACAAATATGAATTCTCAAATTGGATTACACAGAACAAAATAACAATGTTTTTTCCAATTGTGTGCAAACATTGAAAGTCATCAAAACTTTTAAGGCGAAAGCAGCACGCTCTCACACTAAGTAACTGAAATTTATAAGGTTAAAAGAGAACAAAGAAGGCCACTTGAGACAGCTTGCAGGCAGCCGCGCCAAAGATAATAGCGGCACAGCTGGTGCTGAGGCTTGGTCGCCTAAGTAGGTCGCAACTAAGTGGCCAGAAATCATGGCATCTGAGCAGTTGTGCAGTGTGTTTGTTGATGTTGTACGTAAGTCACATAAAATAGTGACAGTCATATCCTTTTGAGATTCATTCTACATCATAAAAATAGTCACTAAGTTTAAAGAAGATGTAACTGCCCGGCAGCCCCTTTTGAGGGTGGGGGGAGATGAGTGTATGTGAAGGGGTGGTGGTGAATGAAATAGTTGTGGCACATTTTGACCAGACTTCTTTTTCTGCATCCTCTCCTGTTTGTGCGTGTGCGTGTGCGTGTGCGTGTGCGTGTGTGTGTGAGTGAGTGGTGTGTGTGTGTGTGGTGTGTGTGTGTGTGTGTGTGTGTGTGTGTGTGTGTGTGTGTGTGTGTGTGTGTGTGTTTGTGTGTGTGTGTGTGCATGCATGTGTGTGTATAGGTAATTTAAGTCTGTTTATATACGTTTTAGTGTCCTTATCATTATGTTTCAATATGTATTCGGGTATGTTTTCTAAATCCCTTGTATGATAAACTGGATGGAGTGGTCATTGGCAGGAGCATCTCCTTAGATTATGTGTGTGAATGCATTGATATATGTATACTTAATTTTCTGTTCCTGTTGAAGCATAGTTTATGTTTTGAAGCGGTTATAACCGTGATATGGCTCTACGCAGTTGGCTGGGCTTTAAACAAAACAACAACCAAAAAATAATGTCCTATCATGATGATGCATGTTCAGAGCCTCAGCAGGATCCACCCTCAGCTCAAACTGAAGCCTTCACCAACCTGTCACCCTGGAGTTGAGAAGACAAAGTAGCTGAACACAAATAGCTGAATACATATTGCAGCTGTGTTGCCTCTATCAGATTGAGTGACAGGAAACATGCCTGACTGCAGCTTGACTTACTGCCATGCTCCGGAGACATGCCTGACTGCAGCATGACTTATTGCCAGGTTCTGGAGACATGCCTGACTGCAGCTTGACTTACAAGTTACTGCCAGGTTCTGGAGACATGCCTGACTGCAGGTTGACTTACTGCCAGGTTCTGGAGACATGCCTGACTGCAGGTTGACTCTCTGCCAGGCTCTGGAGACATACCTGACTGCAGCTTGACTAACTGCCAGGCTCCGGAGACATGCCTGACTGCAGCATGACTTACTTCCAGGCTCTGGAGACATGCCTGACTGCAGGTTGACTTACTGCCAGGCTCCGGAGACATGCCTGACTGCAGCTTGACTAACTGCCAGGCTCCGGAGACATGCCTGACTGCAGCATGACTTACTTTCAGGCTCTGGAGACATGCCTGACTGCAGGTTGACTAACTGCCAGGTTCTGGAGACATGCCTGACTGCAGGTTGACTAACTGCCAGGTTCTGGAGACATGCCTGACTGCAGCTTGACTTACTGCCATGAGACATGTCTGACAACAGCTTGACTACTGCCATGAGACATGTCTGACAACAGCTTGACTAACTGCCATGGAGACATGTCTGACAACAGCTTGACTAACTGCCATGGAGACATGTCTGACAACAGCATGACTTACTGCCATGGAGACATGCCTGCAACAACAGCATGACTAACTGCCATGGAGACATGTCTGACAACAGCACTGACTAACTGCCAGTCTCCAGAGATATGTCTGACAACAGCATGACTTACTGCCATGGAGACATGCCTGACAACAGCATGACTAACTGCCAGTCTCCAGAGACATGTCTGACAACAGCTTGACTTACTGCCATGGAGACATGCTGACAACAGCATGACTAACTGCCATGGAGACATGTCTGACTGCAGCTTGACTAACTGCCATGGAGACATGCTGACAACACTGACTACTGCCATGGAGACATGTCTGACATACAGCTGACTAACTGCCATGGAGACATGTCTGACAACAGCATGACTAACTGCCATGGAGACATGTCTGACAACAGCATGACTAACTGCCATGGAGACATGTCTGACAACAGCATGACTAACTGCCATGGAGACATGTCTGACAACAGCATGACTAACTGCCATCGGAGACATGTCTGACAACAGCATGACTAACTGCCATGGAGACATGTCTGACAACAGCATGACTAACTGCCATGGAGACATGTCTGACAACAGCTTGACTAACTGCCAGTCTCCAGAGACATGTCTGACAACAGCATGACTAATTGCCAGTTTCCAGAGACATGTCTGACAACAGCATGACTAACTGCCATGGAGACATGTCTGACAACAGCTTGACTAACTGCCAGTTTCCAGAGACATGTCTGACAACAGCTTGACTTACTGCCAGTCTCCAGAGACATGTCTGACAACAGCTTGACTAACTGCCATGGAGACATGTCTGACAACAGCTTGACTAACTGCCAGTCTCCAGAGACATATCTGACAACAGCTTGACTAACTGCCAGTCTCCAGAGACATGTCTGACAACAGCTTGACTATCTGCCAGTCTCCAGAGACATGTCTGACAACAGCTTGACTATCTGCCAGTCTCCAGAGACATGTCTGACAACAGCTTGACTATCTGCCAGTCTCCAGAGACATGTCTGACAACAGCTTGACTATCTGCCAGTCTCCAGAGACATGTCTGACAACAGCTTGAAAGGGCGGCCACATTCCTGGCCAGATGTGGACTGTCCATATGTACATAGGACAAAATAAGAAGGATCAGTCAAACAGTGAAACTCCATAGTCCTTAGGAACTGAAAAGGGCCTGTGACTGTGAGATGTCGATGTCACAATGTACCATGTATGATGTGTTTCATATGTGTGTACGTGTGAAGTTGTGGGTTTCAGCCCCCTGTTTGTGACTTGGCGAGCAGGGGGATGGGACAGGGAGAGGCGGCTACAGCTGAGAGGATGTATTGGCACCTTCTCTCCCATCCAGCTTCACAAAGGACTCAGGGAATATGCTGTTACCAGGTGTGTGTGTGTGTGTGTGTGTGTGTGTGTGTGTGTGTGTGTGTGTGTGTGTGTGTGTGTGTGTGTGTGTGTGTGTGTGTGTGTGTGTGTGTGTGTGTGTGAGAGAGAGAGAGAGAAGAGAGAGAGAGTAAAACACAGGAATTTTGTTAAACACAAATTTCATTTTGAGGGGATTTGGTTAAGAGAGAGAGAAAAGATGAGGGGGAAGTAAGGGGAGGAAGGAAAGACAGAATGAATAATTCATGTTTATATGTGTGTTGTATGTGCGTGTGTGTGTATGTGTGTGTGTGGTGTGTGTGTGTGTGTGTGTGTGTGTGTGTGTGTGTGTGTGTGTGTGTGTGTGTGTGTGTGTGTGTGTGTGTGTGTGTGTGTGTGTGTGTGTGTGTGTGTGTGAGATTGAGAGAGAGAGAGGGAGAGAGAAACACAAGTTTGTTTTCTGGGGGTGGGGTTGAGAGAAAGAAAAAAAGTAATGCATATTTTGCTGTATTTGTTACAGTGCCATGCGAGACAGTCGTTTTGCCCCCATCACAAAAGATGAGTTTACCAAACTTCACTGTTCTGTATCCATCCTCACCCATTTTGAGGAGGCACGCGATTATTTGGACTGGGAGGTAAGCATCTACGGCCACAACAACAACCACAATCGAAACAACAACCACCATAACAGACAACAACAAAAATGACATTGACAGCAGCAACATGTACAGCAAAACAGCAACAGCATCATCAACAACAACAGCAGCAGCATCAACAACAGCGGCAGCAGCAACTACAACAGCAATTCACCATCACCACCACCAATATAGCCATCACAACAAAAACAACAAACACACACACTCACTATGGACACACACACATGCACACACACACAGAGTCACCACAATACAGCACAGCACACCGTGCCATAATGCACCAGACCACTCTACATCACTCACTCTCACACACCCACACACACACACACACATGCACAAACAGTATAAACAAACACACACACACATGTGCACATACACATAAACACACACACACACACTCTCTCTCACGCACACCACACACACACATATACACACAAAGACACTTAAAAAAACAGACACACATACACACACACATACATATACAAAGAAAGGGATAACTGTCAAGTAGTAGCCTTTTTCAGTTGTAGTGTATCATATACTAGTATGTCATTTATTTTTATGGGCATGATTGACAGTTGGGTAAATGATGGACTTCCAGTCAGAAGATCAGGGTTCAGTTCGCTGGTGTAGACACCTGCTTGGTGGGTAAAGGGTGGAGAGTTTTCCCATTCTCCCAGGTCAACATGTGTGCAGACTTGCCATGGCTGAGCCACCTTTGTGTATAAATGTATGCAGAATACCAATTATACACATTAAACATGCATGCCCACCAGAGAGGCAGACTGTGCATCAAATTAGAGGAGAGTAGTCAGCTCGCCCAACCGCCTGAGTACTCTGTGCTCCATTTAAAGAAGCTGATTATATGTAGGTACCGGCAGCCTCTCTTAAGCAGTGCGGGAATTGTGTTGGTCAGTGGAAAAATTGCACATGTTTATCAGTCAAATATTCTTGCAGATGAATATGAATGACAAAGTTGTTATCATGAAGATAAAGATTGTTCTTTCCTCTATCGATCTGTGTTGTTTGTTTTTGTTATAAATGCACCCTTACGAAAATCTGCGCAAAAAAACAACACACCGACCGATGAAGTTTCACCGCGTGTGACGTAATGGCGACTGGCTCACGGCAATGCTTGGGGTGACCGGTGAACGGCAACTTAAATTACATGGGTCACATAGGACTACCGTCATAGAAATTAGTACAGTTGACAGGTCGAAACCTGTCCTTCATTCCTGTATAATATTTATTTTATAAAATTATTAGTTTGTTAGTCTTCTAAAGGTCGGAATATTGGCAAACTTTGAAGAAGAATATCTGAGGATCTCCTTGATATATCAGATCATGTCCGCGTATGCGCAAACAGCTTATTTTTTTGCTAAATTTAACCGTAGACGGAACTATGGATGTGACGTATACGGGGTGTGCGCGAGTCTCGGAAGGGCGAGTATCCGTGATCTGCCATTTCAGCATATGGGGAACCTCGAATCATGGCGGCCTTCGAAGCGATCGCTGAAAGTCCAGTCAACGAATTTCTACTTGTGATCGTCAAGCTGAAGGACAAACGTAAACATCGACTGATTTTTCATGAAAATTGACTTGGAAGTTTGATTCAGTGAATTGTTTTTGATGTTTCTCTTTATTTAGAGAGATTTTAAAAGAAATCCGCGGGAGGTATAGCCTGCACAAGCAAAGAATAGAAAGTACGATGTCCGGTTTGATGTTTTATCGCCAGGGGATTTTTTTTAAGCGACCTGGAACTAGTAGAAGTAAAACTGTGTGAAGCGACTTTCAAAAGGTGTTTATATTGCTAACTAGTATTTAATGAATACGATGGAATTTTGTTTTTAATATACCGAAATCATAATATTTGTGCTAGTACTCGGCCAGAAATTCAAACCGGAAGTTGGTCGGCGAGTGTATGTCGTCTATCGGATCAGATTCGACAATGTTTATCATCGCAAAGAAACAGCAAATAGTGGTTTTGCACAGTCACACACGCGCGCACGCATGCACACAGGCACGCACACATTATCAGAACACTATATAGCATCAGGCAAACACGGACACAGCTCCACAAAGTCCAGTGAGCTTTCTAATGGCACAATATAAGAATACTTTACTCTCAAAAGTAATAGCTGGCACAAATTAAAGAAAACACTTGAGAAAAAATCAGGATTTTATTTCTGTTTGTTTTCAAGGCAATGATGATTTTTTGTGGATGAAATTAACCATCATTGCCACCAAAACTTCAACAGCAGACACTCACTAATAGTAATAAACTACTTCTACAGTTAAAACTGTTGAGAACTGAGTGTGATAAGTCGCAGGACGAGAACAGGGCTTTTGTTTTAAAAATTAGTAACACTGATTAATCACCACCTCAGGGGCTAACTCTGAAGACAAAAATTGAGAGTTTTAAAAGAAGCGGAGAGATTTTCAGTAGATAGACCAGACATTGAAAATTTCTGTCTGGATATGGGAAGATGCATGTTACTGCCAACTAACTGATGAAAGTAACTTATTGATTAACATTAGGAATGAGAATAGAAATGGCTGTAAGTCATATACTGCATTGCCAGGCATATATCTTCTGCTGTTACACATTTTAGTTTCATTAAGTTATTGAGAAGGATGTCTTTCTGTGCTAGTATGATACAAAGTCATCTGTGGATCACATTGTTTCAGACTAAATCAGTACATGCATACAAAATCTTAAAATCTCATATATTAGCAACATTTGCTTGTAAAGAGTAAAGCTGTAGCTTTGTATTTGATTCACATGCAAAATTTCAGGAGATTCCATCAAGACATAATGTGAGTTATGTCTTGTTTTAAGTTGGCCCGACACATGGGCACTCACATTATTTGGGTGCAAATGCATACAAAATATCTTACATCTTGACTATAACTAGCTTGTAAATAATTCACTTGTAGCTTTCTGTCTATTTGATTCACACACAAAATTTCAAGGAAATCCATAAAAAAATAAGCGAAATATGTGCGTTTAAGTTTGGTCTCACTCTGGTACGTGAACCGTGCTTTTTCCATCGTTCAAATGAGATATTTTGCCATTTTTGGAGCCATATAACTCATAACTTTGTCACTTTACGCTGCCCCCCAAAAATTAAGTTTCATACAATAACATTGTTTCTGAGAAAAAGTAAACTCTAGCCAATTCTGTCTTCTTATTTTTGTGTAATGGGGGTGCAAACATGGCTTGTCATGCAATTTCGAACAATGACAAAATGGTATATTTATGAAGTTTGCAGCACTGCTGTGTAAATGTATGAACAGATCTGCCTGTATGCTTGGTTTTTTACGTAGTTTCTGTTGTTAAGAATTAAAATCAGGAATGACATTTTCTGTCTGAGGACTTCTGGAAAATTTAGCAAACTTGCTACATTTCACAATTGGCGAAAACGTACATAAACTGCCGTTTTCAAAGTGTGTTATCTCTGGACCTAATACAGCTAGAGACTTACTTTTTTTTGCATTGTGCTTATTTTTTTGGGTACTTTTCAGAGATATGAGTGTTAATAACCTTTTCAAACATTTATTTTTTGGCTGCCGGTACCTATTATATGTACAAGTCCTAATGAGTTTGGAGAATAGCACTACGCTAAAACCATTGATAAGTGTTTATGAGTCAATCACTCACAAGAACCATTGATAAGTGTTTATGAGTCAGTCACTCAGTGTCAAAGTCTTACCTGTGCTTGTGTGATGGCAGGTGGGATATAATGGTATCCGCATCGAGTTTGTCAATGAGAAGGGTCACAAGAAAACCGCCACCTACCTCCCTGAAGTGGCCACCGAGCAGGGTGAGTACACAGCCATCATGTGAAATAGTTACTGCTGTCCTTGATTCTTTTTTTTTCTTCGCCTTTTGTTCATTGTCTAATGGTCAGGCCACTCTGGCAGTGAATGTGATAATTTTTTCTCATTCCTGCTGGCTGCCATAGAGGTTGAGATGCAGGACCCAGAACTTCTCCAACCTGAAGGGATGTCAATAGGTGAGCACCATTATTGTCTGATGCAGATGATCATGTAGCATTTGGATTGTATTGCGTGGTGCCATGTTTGTTGGAAGGCATCTGCAGGCTTGGTACATCTGACTTTTGCCGTCTGTTTTTGCTATCGTTTTTTATATTTATGTGCTTATGTATTTCTTGTATGTTTTGTCAATAAGTAATGTCTTTCACACACACACACACACACACACACACACACCACAACCACAACACACAACACACACACACACACACACACACACACACACACACACACACAAACACAACACACAACACAACACACACACACACACACACACAACACACAACACACACACACACACACACCACACACACACAATACACAACACACACACACACACACACACACACACACACACACACACACACACACACACACACACACACAACTGCCATCTATCTCTTTGAAGCAGCTTTTGAATAAAGTGAAAACATGGCCAGTGCATTCCTGAGTAATCCGTACAGAAAATCTAGAGGGCAGAAGTACCAGGCTTGCAGGCGCCTTTTAGCAAACTGTGGTACCAACTACCATGCAACATGACCCAAATGTCCACATGATCATCTGCATCAGACAAGAATAGCTTTTGCCTATTACTGGCTCTTGTGGTTAAAGGACCAAACCAACACTACCATGAATTCCAAAAGTGCGTTCAAGACGAAAGAAGATGGAGTGATCGATAGTATCAAAGGCAGCAGGCAGATCAAGGAGTATTAGGAGAGAAATTTTACCAGCATCAGAAGTAAGAAATTCGTTGACTATGTGAACAAGAGCTGTTTCTGTACTGTGGTTTGTTCGATAGGCGGACTGGTAAGGATGGTGAAGATGATTTAAGGAGATCTATATGTTCATTCAGTTTTAGTACTACTTCTTCAAGGAACTTAGAGAGAAATGGAAGATTAGATACAGGTCTATAATTTTTACGGTCATTATGATCGAGATTATTTTTCTTGAGAAGTGGCCAGACGAGAGCAGTTTTGAATGCAGAAGGGAAGCTCCTGAGACCAGAGAAGAATTGACGATGGATGCAAATAGATGTGTGAAAAGAGAGAGGCTGGAACGGAGTAGAGTTCACAAGATTAAAAACACATTTCTTTGAGGATCATTAAGATCTTGGTCTCAGAAACTGGATGGGAAGAGAGGAGAGGAGTGCCAGTAAATTGAGGATCTGGGATTGTTGGGTGAAAGGAAGCTGAGTCAAGTTTGGTACGCAAATTGAAAATCTTGTTGGAGAAAAATGTGGAAGGCCAACTACCAACATCTCTGACCACCCAGCTGCATGGCAGCCAGCAGGAGTTGGATGAAATGGCCATGTTCATTGCCAGGTATGGCCTGGCCAGGTAGGCAACGAATGAAAGATGATGATGACTGTTATTGGGAGACAGGGAGATTGGCTCATATTAACCTGTTAACTGCTTCCGACCATGTCGGTCGGAAGAAAAATACACCTCCAGTGCTCTGACCGAATATTCGGTCAGCGACCTTTTCCTATTTTTAGCTGGAAAACCCCAACATTTACAGTGATGTGTGAGGTATCAACGAAACTTCGGGATTCCCTCAATAAATAGGTGCTAATTATGTATGCGTGATGTTTTATGGTCTTTTCCACCTGTGTGATTGAAAAGATGATCCCTACAGTGGATTACTATTCAGTGACTGTAAACTATGGTGGATGAACCAGTTTCAACACCGAATGGCACTCAGGCACGAAAAACAACTTATACAGCAGATGAAGTTGCAGACAAAATGACTGTCAGCATTCAGACAAAGTGACTGTCAGCATTCAGACAAAGTGACTGCCAGTATTCAGACAAAGTGACTGCCAGTATTCAGACAAAGTGATGGCCAGTATTCAGACAAAGTGACTGCCAGTATTCAGACAAAGTGACTGCCAGTATTCAGACAAAGTGATGGCCAGTATTCAGACAAAGTAATGGCCAGTATTCAGACAAAGTAATGGCCAGTATTCAGACAAAGTGACTGCCAGTATTCAGACAAAGTGACTGTCAGCATTCAGACAAAGTGACTCAGTATTCAGACAAAGTGACTGCCAGTATTCAGACAAAGTGATGGCCAGTATTCAGACAAAGTGATGGCCAGTATTCAGACAAAGTGACTGTCAGTATTCAGACAAAGTGACTCAGCATTCAGACAAAGTGACTGTCAGTATTCAGACAAAGTGATGGCCAGTATTCAGACAAAGTGATGGCCAGTATTCAGACAAAGTGACTGTCAGTATTCAGACAAAGTGATGGCCAGTATTCAGACAAAGTGATGGCCAGTATTCAGACAAAGTGACTGTCAGTATTCAGACAAAGTGACTCAGCATTCAGACAAAGTGACTGTCAGTATTCAGACAAAGTGATGGCCAGTATTCAAAGTGATGGCCAGTATTCAGACAAAGTGACTGCCAGTATTCAAAGTGATGGCCAGTATTCAGACAAAGTAATGGCCAGTATTCAGACAAAGTGACTGCCAGTATTCAGACAAAGTGTCTGTCAGCATTCAGACAAAGTGACTGTCAGCATTCAGACAAAGTGACTGTCAGTATTCAGACAAAGTGACTGCCAGTATTCAGACAAAGTGACTCAGTATTCAGACAAAGTGACTGTCAGCATTCAGACAAAGTGACTGCCAGTATTCAGACAAAGTGACTGCCAGTATTCAGACAAAGTAATGGCCAGTATTCAGACAAAGTGACTGTCGGTATTCAGACAAAGTGACTGTCAGCATTCAGACAAAGTGACTGTCAGCATTCAAAGTGACTCAGTATTCAGACAAAGTGACTGCCAGTATTCAGACAAAGTGACTGCCAGTATTCAGACAAAGTAATGGCCAGTATTCAGACAAAATGACTGCCAGTATTCAGACAAAGTAACTGCCAGTATTCAGACAAAGTGACTGTCAGCATTCAGACAAAGTGACTGTCAGTATTCAGACAAAGTGACTGTCAGTATTCAGACAAAGTGACTGCCAGTATTCAGACAAAGTGACTGCCAGTATTCAGACAAAGTGACTCAGTATCCAGACAAAGTGACTGCCAGTATTCAGACAAAGTAATGGCCAGTATTGAGACAAAGTAATGGCCAGTATTCAGACAAAGTGACTCAGTATTCAGACAAAGTGATGGCCAGTATTCAGACAAAGTGACTGCCAGTATTCAGACAAATGTGGCCAATGGCCAGTATTCAGACAAAGTGAGATGAACCAGTATGCAGACACAAAGTGACTGCCATCAGAGATATTGAGCAACAAAGTGATGGCCAGTATTCAGACAAAGTGACTGCCAGTATTCAGACAAAGTTGATGATGGCCAGTATTCAGACAAAGTGACTGCCAGTATTCAGACAAAGTGATGGCCAGTATTCAGACAAAGTAATGGCCAGTATTCAGACAAAGTGATGGCCAGTATTCAGGGCAAAGTGACTGCCAGTATTCAGACAAAGTGATTGCCAGTATTCAGACAAAGTATGGCCAGTATTCAGACAAAGTGATGGCCAGTATTCAGGCAAAGTGATGGCCAGTATTCAGACAAAGTATTGCAGTATTCAGACAAAGTGATGGCCAGTATTCAGACAAAGTGATGGCCAGTATTCAGGCAAAGTGACTCAGTATTCAGACAAAGTGACTGTCAGTATTCAGACAAAGTGATGGCCAGTATTCAGACAAAGTAAATGGCAGTATTCAGACAAAGTGACTGCCAGTATTCAGACAAAGTGACTGTCAGTATTCAGACAAAGTGATGGGCCAGTATTCAGACAAAGTAATGGCCAGTATTCAGACAAAGTGACTGTCAGTATTCAGCAAAGTGACTGCCAGTATTCAGACAAATATAATGGCCAGTATTCAGACAAAGTGACTGCCAGTATTCAGACAAAGTGACTGCCAGTATTCAGACAAAGTGAGACTTGCAGTATTCAGACAAAGTAATGCCAATATTCAGACAAAATATGGCCAGTATTCAGACAAATGTAATGGCCAGTATTCAGACAAAGTGATGCCAGTATTCAGACAAGATGCATATCAGACAAAAGTGACGCAGTATTCAGACAAATGAATGGCCAGTATTCAGACAAAGTGGACTGCCAGTATTCAGACAAAGTGACTGCCAGTATTCAGACAAAGTGACTGCCAGTATTCAGACAAAATAGATGGCCAGTATTCAGACAAAGTGATGCCAGTATTCAGACAAAGTGACTGCCAGTATTCAGACAAAGTGACTGGGCCAGTATTCAGACAAAAGTGACTGCCAGTATTCAGACAAAGTGATGGCCAGTATTCAGACAAAGTGAATGCCAGTATTCAGACAAAGTAGATGGCCAGTATTCAGACAAATGTGGATGGCCAGTATTCAGACAAAGTGACTGCCAGTATTCAGACAAAGTGACTGCCAGAGTATTCAGACAAAGTGATGCCAGTATTCAGACAAAGTGATGGCCAGTATTCAGACAAAGTGATGGCCAGTATTCAGACAAAGTATGCATATCAGACAAAGATGCATTCAGACAAAGTGATGCCAGTATTCAGACAAAGTAGCTGCCAGTATCAGACAAAGTGATGGCCAGTATTCAGACAAAGTGATGGCCAGTATTCAGACAAAGTGATGGCCAGTATTCAGACAAAGTATGGCCAGTATTCAGACAAAGTGACTGCCAGTATTAGACAAAGTGACTGCCAGTATTCAGACAAAGTGACTGCCAGTATTCAACAAAGTGATGCAGTATTCAGACAAAGTGATGCCAGTATTCAGACAAAGTGACTGCCAGTATTCAGACAAAGTGACTGCCAGTATTCAGACAAAGTGATGGCCAGTATTCAGACAAAGTGACTGCCAGTATTCAGACAAAGTGACTGCCAGTATTCAGACAAAGTGATGCCAGTATTCAGACAAAGTGACTGCCAGTATTCAGACAAAGTGACATGGCCAGTATTCAGACAAAGTGACTGCCAGTATTCAGACAAAGTGATGGCCAGTATTCAGACAAAGTGAATGCCAGTATTCAGACAAAGTGACTGCAGCATTCAGACAAAGTGACTCAGTATTCAGACAAAGTGACTGCCAGTATTCAGACAAAGTGACTGCCAGTATTCAGGCAAAGTGACTGTTCAGTAATATCAGACAAAGTGACTGCCAGTATTCAGACAAAGTGATGGCCAGTATTCAGACAAAGTAATGGTCCAGTATTCAGACAAAGTGACTGCCAGTATTCAGACAAAGTGACTGCAGTATTCAGACAAAGTGATGGCCAGTATTCAGACAAAGTAATGGACCAGTATTCAGACAAAGTGACTGGTCAGTATTCAGACAAAGTGACTGCCAGTATTCAGACAAAGTGACTCAGTATTCAGACAAAGTGACTGCCAGTATTCAGACAAAGTGATCCAGTATTCAGACAAAGTGACTGCCAGTATTCAGACAAAGTGACTGCCAGTATTCAGACAAAGTGACTGTCAGTATTCAGACAAAGTGACTGCCAGTATTCAACAAAGTGACTCAGTATTCAGACAAAGTGATGGCCAGTATTCAGACAAAGTGACTGCCAATATTCAGACAAAGTGACTGCCAGTATTCAGACAAAGTGACTCAGTATTCAGACAAAGTGACTGCCAGTATTCAGACAAAGTAATGGCCAGTATTGAGTCAAAGTAATGGCCAGTATTCAGACAAAGTGACTCAGTATTCAGACAAAGTGATGGCCAGTATTCAGACAAAGTGATGGCCAGTATTCAGACAAAGTGACTGCCAGTATTCAGACAAAGTGATGGCCAGTATTCAGACAAAGTGACTGCCAGTATTGAGACAAAGTAATGGCCAGTATTCAGACAAAGTGATGCCAGTATTCAGACAAAGTGACTGCCAGTATTCAGACAAAAGTGATGGCCAGTATTCAGACAAAGTGACTGGCAGTATTCAGACAAAGTGACGGGTCAGTATTCAGACAAAGTACTGGCCAGTATTCAGACAAAGTGACTGCCAGTATTAAGACAAAGTGACTGCAGTATTCAGACAAAGTGACTGCCAGTATTCAGACAAAGTGACTGCCAGTATTCAGACAAAGTGTTGCCAGTATTCAGACAAAGTAATGGCAGTATTAGACAAAGTAGATGGCCAGTATTCAGACAAAGTATGCCAGTATTCAGACAAAGTGATGGCCAGTATTCAGACAAAGTGACGGCCAGTATTCAGACAAAGTAACTGCCAGCGTTCAGACAAAGTGCATTTCATTTTATGATTATTATAAGAAGTGCCCTTCTGGTGTGGTGTGCTTTCAGGCTGGGACCAGATTCAAACCATTGACTCCTTACTGCAGAAGGGGGTCACAAGGGGCCCATCACACCGGATGTGCGCAAGTCTATACGATTGACTCGTTATCGTAGTGAGAAGATGACCATCAGTTATAGCGACTATGTCAGTCAGAAGACCAACAGTCATTCCTGATGATGGCTCATGGCCGTCTCCCAGCGGGCAGCACTGTATGGTCGTTGGGACCATCTGGTGGTGGACCCGTCCATTCTCCACTGGCAGCTGAATTAGGGAGCAGCTGATGTCATCCACCCTCTTATTATCTCCCTTGGTTAGGAAATGGTTGCTTCGTGTGGTGTTCCCATGCTTCTCTTTGTGTTCTCCCTCTGTCTTCAAATGAGTCGCTCTACACTGCACCTCTCTTTGAAAAGGCCAAGGTTGTTCCATAGCCCTGAGATTGTGGGGAGTGAGATGGTTGTCACTCCATTCCTTGAAAAGGTCAAGGTTGTTCCATAACCCTGAGGTCATAGGAGAGTGAGGTGGTTGTTGCTCTACTCCCCATCTCAGGTTGAAAAGGTCAAGGTTGTCCCACAACCCTGAGATCGTTCAGGAATGAGGTTGTGACTTGCTTCACACTGCACCTGTCTCGGAAAAGGTCAAGGTTGTCCCATAACCTTGAGGCCGTAGGAAAGAGAGATGGTAGAGACTTAAACTTCTTGGAGGACCAGCAAGGTGAGGGTGATGCCCATCTCCTGTCCCTCGCAGTTTTATCTTCCCCAACCCTAAACAGGGTCAGGTACTGGTTCACATCTGGGTGGACTGCAGGCCACACACAGTTTTTGTCAAGGCGGTATGGAGCTCGTACAGACCTAACAGGCAGATTGGAAGGAAGGAGGTGTGATACACCAACCATCCAGGCCTGGAAATGACAGATCTTGTTGACTGTCGTGGACACTTGACTGACAGGTGTGTTGACTGTCATGGACAATTGACTGACAGGTGTGTTGACTGTCATGGACAGTTGACTGACAGGTGTGTTGACTGTCATAGACAATTGACTGACAGTGTGTTTGACTGTCATGGACAGTTTGACTAACGTGATGACAGGTGTGTTGACTGTCATAGACAGATTGACTGACAGGTGTGTTGACTGTCATGACAATTGACTGACAGGTGTGTTGACTCATGGACAGTTGACTGACGGTGTGTTGACTGTCATGGACAGTTGACTGACAGGTATGTTGACTGTCTTGCACAATTGATCAACAGAACCTTGCTGACTGTCATGGACAGTTGATCAACAGACTTTGCTGACTGTCATGGACAGTTGATCAACAGACCTTGCTGACTGTCATGGACAGTTGATCAACAGACCTTATTGACTATCATGGACAGTTGATCAACAGACCTTGTGACTGTCATGGACAGTTGATCAACAGACCTTGTTGACTGTCATGGACAGTTGATCAACAGACCTTTTGACTGTCATGGACAGTTGATCAACAGACCTTATTGACTGTCATGGACAGTTGATCAACAGACCTTATTGACTGTCATGGACAGTTGATCAACAGACCTTATTGACTGTCATGGACAGTTGTCAGACATTACAGTAACAGGCTGGCTGGTTCAGTACACCGATCCATGAACTCTACGGCCGAGATCTTAAGTCCATTACAGTTTGCGTCATAAATGCTGCCTGACCTTTTGGCAGCCCATGTGAATGCTCCTGTGTTCTGGTGGCATTGGTGCCTCGGATTTTGCTCTGGCTGGGCATATCTGCTAGATTATTTGAGTGAATTTGCATATAGATTGATCCAGTCCTGATGATTTAGTCATCCTCGAACAAATTTCAGATTTAATTTCAAAGAGTTGGTGGTAGTGTGACTCATTTGAGGGGGATCTTAGAGGGGGATGCTAATGGCCGTTAAGTGGGCTCGCTTGACCACTTATGGCTGAAGTGTGAGGGTGAATTCAGACATATCTCATGGCCTTAGTGGGGTGAATTAACACCTGTTTTTTGATGTGTGCATACATGTATGTGAGCATGATTTGTGTGTGGTGTGTGGTGTGGGTGTGTGTGTGTGTGTGTGTGTGTGTGTGTGTGTGGTGTGTGTATAGCTTGATACACTGAATATGATATCTTGGCCTTGGTAGGGTGTCTCAGAAAATCTTGTTTGTTCGAATGTTTTGGATTCTTTTGTTTTGTTTGTTTTGAATGGTACGTTACACACAAGGTAATGGCCTTGGAGTATCTCTACATGTTTGTTATTACTGAAATGTTAAGTTAATGGTAGACATTAGATAATTAAAATGGTAGGATGACAGTAGACAGATAATTGAATTGTTAGAATGACAATGGACATGAAAAGAATTGAAGTGTTAGAATGAAGTAACATTAGATAATTGAATGTTAGATGACAGTAGACAGATAATTGAATTGTTAGAGTGACAGTGGACAGATAATTGAAATGTTAGGATGACAGTAGACATATAATTGAATTGTTAAGTGACAGTAGACATGATAAATTGAAATGTTAGATGACAGCAGCATTAGATAATTGAAATGTTAGGATGACAGCAGACAGATAATTGAATTATTAGATGACAGTAGACAGATAATTGACATGTTAGGATGACAGTAGACAGATAATTGACATGTTAGGATGACTGTAGAAGATAATTGACATGTTAGGATGACAGTAGACAGATAATTGAATGTTAGGATGACAGTAGACAGATAATTGACATGTTAGGATGACTGTAGACAGCATGAAATATTGGATGACAGTAGACAGAAATTGACATGTAGAGACTGTAGACAGACATGAAATATTAGGATGACAGTAGACAGATGAATGAAATGTTAGTGACAGTAGACAAAAATGAAATATTAGGATGACAGTAGACAGATAATTGAAATGTTTCGATAACAGTAGAAGATAATTGAATGTAGATGACAGTAGACAGATAATTGAAATGTTAGATGACAGTAGACAGATATTGAATGTTCGATACAGTAGACAGATAATTGAAATGTTAGATGACAGTAGACAGATAATTGAAATGTTAGATGACAGTAGACAGATAATTGAAATGTTAGATGACATAGACAGATAATGAATGTTAGATGACAGTAGACAGATAATTGAAATATTCGGATGACAGACATGGAGACTATGTACCAGCATAATGGAATGTAGTCATTTTACCCAAGAGCTTCGAGTTGTTGTGCTCCACTTAAATGTCTGATTATGTGTAATGCAGAATGAATCCTAAGAGTTAGGAGAACAGTGTTTTAGAAAAAACGATTTATGATAATGATAAAGATACATGGATTCTGTTGTTTGCATTTTGTTCATATATATATATGTCAAAACCTTGTTAAGTCAAAAATGACCAATTTAAATTATCCGTGAATATCCCATTTACTATCACATAGCATGAGACATGAAATCATAATCATGTGGAGTAACTTTTTAATTCTGGTAACTTTGGGGTGTCTACCTTTGTTAACGATGATATGGTATGTTGCCCTTTGAGGTGACGTGACATAATGCTCTTGAGAGGCGGAGGTTAGTCGTTTGACATTTTATAATGCATGATTTTAGGCAGGTATATAATTTGATGTGGAAAAAAAATCATGGCCTTTGTATTCACATTTCTGTATAAATCTTCATGAATATCGTGACATACAGTTTGGTTTGGATACCATGGTTTGCCTACGCCTGTTTTGCCTACTCACACAATCTGACATTTGCTTTGCCTATCACTTGTTCTTTGTCTGTCTGTCTGTCTGTCTATGTTTGTCAGTCTGTGTCTGTCTTGTTTGTCTGTGTCTGTCTGCTGTCTGTGTCTGTCTGTCTATGTTTGTCAGTCTGTGTCTGTCTGTCTATGTTTGTCAGTCTGTGTCTGTCTGTTTGTCTGTGTCTGTCTGTCTATGTTTGTCAGTCTGTGTCTGTCTGTTTGTCTGTCTTGTCTTTTTCTCCGTCCATCTGTCATTCTGTCGAGAAAACTTTTAAGTGTCATTGTATTGACCAAACAACATAGTATGGTCTTGGAAATTGAGGAGACAAATTTTGGAGAACACAGGATTAGTGAAATGTATGTAGGGTAAGTGAAATGTATGCTGGCCATGTGAAATGTGTGATGACTATGTGAGGTGTGTGAAGGGTAAATGAAATGTGTGTAAATGAAATGTATGAAGGGTAAGTGAAATGTGTGAAGGGTAAATGAAATGTGTGAAGGATAAGTGAAATGTGTGAAGGATAAGTGAAATGTGTGAAGGGTAAGTGAAATGTGTGAAGAGTAAGCAAATGTGTGAAGGGTAAATGAAATGTGTGAAGGGTAAGTAAAATGTGTGGAGAGTAAATGAAATGTATGAAGGGTAAGTGAAATGTGTGAAGGGTAAGTGAAATGTGTGTAAGTGAAACATGTGAAGGATAAGTGAAATGTGTGAAAGGTAAGTTAAATATGTGAAGGGTAAGTGAAATGTGTGTAACTGAAATGTGTGAAGGGTAAGTGAAACATGTGAAGGATAAGTGAAACATGTGAAGAGTAAGTAAAATGTATGTACATGAAATGGTGAAGGATAAGTGAAACGTATGAAGGGTAGGTGAAATGTGTGAAGGGTAAGTGAAATGTGTGTAGGTTATGTAAAATGTGTTTAAAGTAAGTGAAACATGTGAAGGGTAAGTGAAATGTGTATAAGTGAAAAGCATGAAGTGTAAGTAAAATGTGTGAAGGGTAAGTGAAGTATGTAAAGGGTAAGTGAAATATGTGTAGTTATGTGAAATGTGTGAAAAATAAGTGAAATGAGTGAAAGGTAAGTGAAATATATGAAGGGTAAATGAAATGTGTGAAAGGTAAGTGAAATGTGTGAAGAATAAGTGAAATGTGTGAAGGGTAAATAAAATATGTGAAGGGTAAATGAAATATGTGAAGGGTAAATGAAATGTCTTAGTGAAATGTGTGAAGGGTAAGTGAATGTGTGTCGGTAAAATGTGTAAAGGGTAAGTGAAATGTGTGAAAGGTATGTGAAATGTGTGTAAGTGAAATTTGTGAAGGTAAGTGAAAGGTAAGTGAAATGTGTGAAGGGTAAGTGAAATGTGTGTAAGTGAAACATGTGAAGAGTAAGTGAAATGTGTGTAAGTGAAATGTGTGAAGGGTAAGTGAAATGTGTGTAAGTGAAATGTGTGAAGGGTAAGTGAAATGTGTGTAAGTGAAATGTGTGAAGGGTAAGTGAAATGTGTGTAAGTGAAATATGTGAAGGGTAAGTGAAATGTGTGTAAGTGAAATTTGTGGAAGGTAAGTGAAAGGTAAGTGAAATGTGTGAAAGGTAAAATGAAATGTGTGTAAGTGAAATGTGTGAAGGGTAAGTGAAATGTGTGTAAGTGAAATGTGTGTAAGTGAAATGTGTGAAGGGTAAGTGAAATGTGTGTAAGTGAAATGTGTGAAGGGTAAGTGAAATGTGTGAAGGGTAAGTGAAATGTGTGAAGGGTAAGTGAAATGTGTGAAGGGTAAGTGAAATGTGCGTTAAGTGAATATGTGAAGGGTAAGTGAAATGTGTGAAGGGTAAGTGAAATATGTGAAGGGTAAGTGAAATGTGTGTAAGTGAAATGTGTGAAGGGTAAGTGAAATATGTGAAGGGTAAGTGAAATGTGGTAAGTGAAATGTGTGAAGGGTAAGTGAAGTGTGCGTAAGTGAAATGTGTGAAGGGTAAGTGAAATGTGTGTAAGTGAAATGCGTGAAGGGTAAGTGAAATGTGTGTAAGTGAAATGTATGTGAAGGGTAACTGAAATGTGTGTAAGTGAAATGTGTGAAGGGTAAGTGAAATGTGTGTAAGTGAAATGTGTGAAGGGTAAGTGAAATGTGTGTAAGTGAAATATGTGTAAGTGAAATGTGTGGAGGATAAGTGAACTGTGTGTAGATGAAATGTGTGTCTCCCACGTGTAGTTCTTGTGTGTGTGTTTATTGCTCAGTGTTATATGTCCAGTGCTATTTCATGGGTTTGGTAAATGTATTCACAGATTTTCTTGGTGCTTTTCTTTCTGTGTTTAGAATGATAATTGGACTTGAAATCATAGACTTGGAGCCTGAGTTACTCTCATTTTTTTTTTTTTTTTTTAAAGTTTTTTAAAGGAATTCATTTTTAATTAGTTTGATGTAGAGTGTAATTGATGTTATAGAAATTGTAATGACAGTGTTGTTCTGTTGCTATGATGGATACATATGTTGTTATGTTGGGAATGGTGATGATGAAGGAAAGTTGTTATTAGTGTAATACGAAAGTGATTATAATGGTAAGTTGGTGTTAAAGAGTGGTTTGAATATTGTTGTTATGATTGTGTTGTGGTGGATGTTTTATGATAGCAACATGGTTCTTGTGATGATGTTGATGTATACAAACTGTTGTTTCTTATGATAGATTTAAAATTGGGTTATCATTACCCATAGATATTTTTATGTGATTGACGATTTTTGAATGTTGTTATTGATAACGCTACATATTTTGATGTGATTCAGAGTTTTGAAATTTGTTGTAATATTACTGCTAGATATTTGGTGTCATTGATGATTTCTTAAATAAGTTAAGAATATTTTCACTAGATATTTTGGTGTTACATATGAAATTTAAATCAATTTATCGATATTGTCATTGTATGAATAATTGAGTTTTATACTGTGTTATTATCATTAGATGTTTTGGTGTGATTGACGATTTTTGAATTTTGTTATTAATGTTGTCACTAGATATTGTGGTGTTTTTTTGTTTTATAATTTCTTATTGTCACTTGATATTTTAATGTTTATTTTTTTCCAGTTTTGTTATTGATATTGCAACTAACTTTTTTTTTTTGTTATTAATATTTTTACTAGATATTTTTGTGTGATTGATGTTTTTAAATGTTGTTATAATATTGTCAGTTGATATTTTGGTGTGCATTGTAAATTTTAAAGTTTTGTTGTTAATATTATTGGTAAACATTTTTGTGTGATTGATGATTTTTTAACTGATTTTTTAATTTTGTGACTAAGATGTCACTATATATTTTGGTGATTTTTGTTTTGTTTTGTAATTAATAGTGTCACAATTTTTTTTTCAATTTTGTCATCAATATTCCCCCTCTCCTCTCCCCTGGAAAGTTGCTGGGGGCTCTTTTAGTATAATTGTTATCCCCACCTTCTGGAAATTCTGTGCTAGAAATTTTCTCTTTAATGTCACTCTCTTTGTTTCTGCCTTGTTCCTTTGCTTTGTCATTTCTTCCTGTTATTTTCTGCCTTGCTTGACCAGTCAGCTGATACAGTCTTGCATACTTTCTCTTAGGATTGGTAACAGGATGCATGCATTAAGTACATTTTTGGTTTAAGGAAATGTGATATGCAGAAGCAGTTTTAGGTAATTTATGCCTGTTTTTTATATGTACATTTTAATATCCTTAGTTGTGTTTACATTTGCATTCAATATATGTTTTTTTAAATCCCTGGTGATGAATTGGACAGAAGTGGTCAATGCTAGGGGCATGTCCTTAGATTATGTACACGAAAGCGTTGATATGTAGTATACTTAATTTTCTTTTCCAGGTGTTTTTTTTTTTTTTTGATAATCTTCTGTGAGGTATGGTGTGCTTTTTGAGATTGTTATAGCCCTCATATGGCTCTGCACAGTTAGCTGAGCTTTAAGCAACAGTAACAATAACCATAACAATAACACATTAAGGTTTTCAATATTGTCACTAGATATTTTGGCATTTTTTGAAAAAAATTATCAATATTGTCACTAGAGATTTGGGTGTAATATACAATTTTTGAATTTTGTAATTAATGTTATCACAACTCTATCCTGTCATGCTTGCTGTTTTTATATTTTTCTTATCGACTTCAGTCTCAAGCATAAAAGTTTTTTGTCATTTTTGCTTTTTGTATGTGTGTGTGTGTGTGTATATATATATATATATATATGTGTGTGTGTGTGTGTGTGTGTGTGTGTGTGTGTGTATTTATGCATAGCTCTTTGTGAATTTTAGATTTGGTAAATTGTTCTCTTTTTACTGTTTATGTGTTTTAGCATGTCGTAGTTAGCGAATAAAGTTCCCATGAGAAAGGCGGGTGTACTGCCAAAACTTTAGGCAAAGTTTACTTCAGTATATCTGTTGCCTACCTTAATCATTATACTGACATGAGACATTATATGTTTGTTGAAGAATATATCTGTACATCAGATGTTCAGTATTACCACATAAAGCACAAAGTATGCATAGTTGTACGAAGCATTATTGGTTTGATATACTTATACACTAAATCAGTCACACGTCAGAATGAGCAGTGTTTTTCTTTTTTCCTATTGTGTGATGTTGACATCATTTTGCAGCAGGGGTGTGGACATTTGTAGGAATGTGAGACCAGTTCAGTACAAGTTACCTTAGCATCACTTAACTCTTTGACTCCCACACCCTGTCCACCAGCATCCTGCATTGTCAAACGTTCTAGCAAAGCAAAAACCTAACTCTTCAGTCTTTGACTCCCTCATCCTATCCACCAGCTTCCTGCAAGAAACCGGTGGATAAGGTGAGGGAGTAAAAGGGTTAGGTTTTTGCAGTTGGTGGATGGTGTGCGGGAGTCAAAGAGTTAACATGTCTCTCTCCATTTCTTTGCTGGTTGTCTTCTTTCGTTTGCCGTCTACATGGTCAGGCCATATCTGGTGCTGGCTACTAAGGAGTCAGAGTAGTTGCAGTAGGTTTTCTCCCACATCCCCTGGCATGATGCATGGTGGTACGGAGGGGAGGGACCTTCAGTGGCTAAGGGTGGATCCTATTGAGATACAGGATCTGGCTCTGGTCCACCCTGAAGGGACCTCTGTGAGTGAGTGCTGTTCTTGTATGATTTAGACATTTGTGACCTGCTCGCACCAAATGATAGGTAAGTCGCGCTTAGCCAAGCAATGCGGCAGGCCAACAACAGTGGTGGGCATCTGTTCGGGTGAAATTGAGATCGTCACATCGGCATTTTGCTAGGCCATTTTTCAACACCATTTTGAGTTGATTTTCCATTTTTTGCGCCATAAATGTTTAAAATTCGCCTTTTTTGTGACCTACTGATCAATTTGGAACAGAAAATCTCATCAGAACAGGTCACTTTGTTGATACCAGCCAACAGTGACTCTGTTACAGAACCCCAACATGTTATATAGCAATGGAAGCAGGAGAGTGTTGTTTTTATGCTGTTGACTCATTGTATTTATAGAGTCAATCAGAATGCTTGTAAGGGCTTCCTTTGGTGTAAACAAAACCTGACAAACTGTTCTAACTTGAAGGTCGTTTTTCTCAAAAGGCCATTCTGCTGTTTGCTGGATGTGAACAAGCACCATTTCCACATTTTTTTGCTGTACGCACTTTGTTCTTATCAGACAGATATTTTTTCTGCTCTTTCCAGTGATACATATATCTCAATATCACCAAGATTCAACTCATCTACCTTTTTGTGGAAGCAGGTCACGTGCATGATACTGCATTGTGCCATGTTTGGTCAGAAGGCGCCTGGAGATCTGGTATGTGTGATTTAGCCCTAGCCCTTTCTTTTTGTCGATGTGTTTAACCCTTTGACTCCCGCAGCTGATCCACCAGTGTCCAGCATTGTCAACCATGCTGGCAAAGCAAAAATTTAACCCTTCGACTCCCTCACCCTATCCACCTGCTTCCTGCAGGAAGATGGTGGATAGGATGAGGGAGTCAAAGGGTTAAGTTTTTGCAGTTGGTGGATAGGGTGCGGGAGTCAAAGGGTTAATGACATTGCAGTAATGTGTGATCTTTGTCAGAAATGTGATGAGGTTAGAGACATTTATTATGAAGTTAGTTGTTTTCTGTGTGTTGGTTTTATCAGCTTTGATAGAGACTGTAGTCTTTCTGTTTAAGTTATTTTGTGTTTGATTTTATCATCTTTCATGGAGACTGTAGTCTTTCTGTTAGTTATTTGTGTGTTGATTTATCATCTTTCATGGAGACTGTAGTCTTTCTGTTAGTTATTTTGTGTGTTGATTTTATCATCTTTCATGGAGACTGTAGTCTTTCTGTTAGTTATTTTGTGTGTTGTTTTATCATCTTTCATGGAGACTGTAGTCTTTCTGTTATAGTTATTTTGTGTTGATTTTATCATCTTTCATGGAGACTGTAGTCTTTCTGTTAGTTATTTTGTGTGTTGATTTTATCATCTTCATGGAGACTGTAGTCTTTCTGTTAGTTATTTTGTGTTGATTTTATCATCTTTCATGGAGACTGTAGTCTTTCTGTTAGTTATTTTGTGTTGATTTTATCATCTTTCATGGAGACTGTAGTCTTTCTGTTCTAAAGTTATTTTGTGTGTTGATTTTATCATCTTTCATGGAGACTGTAGTCTTTCTGTTAGTTATTTTGTGTGTTGATTTTATCATCTTTCATGGAGACTGTATCTTTCTGTTAGTTATTTTGTGTGTTGGTTTTATCATCTTTCATGGAGATTGTGGTCTTTCTGTTAGTTATTTTGTGTGTTGGTTTTATCATCTTTCATGGAGACTGTGGTCTTTCTGTTAGTTATTTTGTGTGTTGGTTTTATCATCTTTCATGGAGATTGTGGTCTTTCTGTTAGTTATTTTGTGTGTTGATTTTATCATCTTTCACAGGTGGTCTTTCTGTTATTTTGTGTGTCAGTTTCATCATCTTTGATAGTGAGTATGGTCTTTCTGTAAGGGTTTTATTTTGAATATTGCATTTTCTGTTCTGTTTTGAGAGAGAAACCATTGGTTCATGTTATATGTGATTGTAAATCTATCACCATTTAATATCAATATTTATAGAGAAAATACAGGCTTGAAATTGAAAGAAGCATGAGGCAGAGTGTGTGTGGTGTGTTGTGTGTGTGTGTGTGTGTGTGTGTGTGTGTGTGTGTGTGTGTGTGTGTGTGTGCACGCGCGCATGCAAAGGGAATGCCTGGAAAGAGGGAGAAGATACCTACCAGCGAATAACCAGTTTATATTGATAGATCTGTGTATATATAATATTTTGTTTATAAGTGTTTATACATATTTTTGAAATTGCTATTTTGGATTGCAATTTTGGAAAGAGGATGACAATGGTTATGCAGGCGTTTATAAATTTTTCAGTCGGTATTATTCATTGTTATGATTAGTAATTTCTGTCATTCTGTGTTTGAAAAAATGTGAAATGGTAATGATGGTTCAGATTTGCTCTACATGAGGCTGCATGTCATAGATTGTTTTTGTCATTGTGGTTGAACATTTGAATGACTGATAAGAGTGTCCACTGCAGTTTGATGTGTACATCAAGATACGCGTATACATATGATAAAAACTGTTTTTGTAATAAGTGATAAATACTAGTATTATTGTAAGTCATACATGAGAGGCCCAGAAAGGTGATCGGGGGTCAAGTGGTGGTGAATGTTTGGATTTTTTAACTCACTCGGTACGACGGAATGCTATAGCGGTCGTGATGAAAGGCATGGTTCTGTACAACGGAACGCAATAGCGGTTTCGATAATTAAAAATTTTTCGACGCTCATCTTGTGATCTTGCACGCCTACCATAGCCACACTGGTCACTGCAAACATGTCAAGGGTCAAAGGGAAAGTTACTTCGTGAGATTCCATAGCCATACACTCTCGGGAAACGATTGACTTCGGCACCCCATACGACTGGCTAATCTGCATTCGTGTCGAAAATGGCGTCGCAGGCAAATACGAGTTTTTGAACAAAGTAGATCGCGACGGCAGCGTTTTACTGCTGCTGAAGTGATTGAAGTGCTTCAGACTGAAGGATTAGGCATTGAGGAGTATGATGAAGATAATGGTGAAAGTGTATCAAGTGATGGAAGCTGCTAGCAACAAGGTACTGACAGTGACCCAGTTTCAGACGACAGTAAAATGGGAGAGGGAGGTGGGCGTATACGTCACGAGAGGCGAGCGGTCAGCGGGCCAAACACAGTGAGTCGCATGTCTGATGGAGTTTTCATTCACTTTCCATGCATGACTGGCATGAAGTTTTAGTTTTTCTCCCACTTTGCCTCTGTTCTCTGGCTCTTGTGGCCTGCATGTCCCAGTTCAGTGCCACGCCCCCTTTTATTTCTTGAATCAGTTTGTGACAGAAGACTTTCTAAATTCCATTGTCATAACAGAAGGCACAAGAGAACTGAGTGGCAAGCAGAATGAGCACTTCTCTGACCTTCTTACCTTTGACTGTGTGTTCATGGAGCTGATCAGAATGTGTGACTGTACGGTGGTCCTGACCACAAAATTTGGGGTATTTTCAACATGGCACATGAAGAAGAAATATTTTAGGAAGAACTTTGATATTTTGGCATGAACTAACCCAGCATGTAAATATTCGGATCTGAAAGTTTCACTTTTGTTCCTGTATGTTTTGTATTTTTTGTGATTTTTTTCCTAATCCTTGAAAATGGGCCGTCCCTGGGGAAACACAAGGGGAAAACCTCTCCGTCCCGAGTGAGTTAAGCTTAAGGTTCTTAGATGGAGCAAGTGGGTTGATAGGCACATCAGCCTATAATCTCAAGAAGCAGCTCTTGATTTCGGGGAGAGAGAGGACCAGAGCCCAAAAGGCAATGGCAGAAGCAGTGGAAAAAGCTCCAGCTGGATCTGGACCAGAAGGAACAAAAGTGAACTTCATAAGACATCTGTCACAGGTGACTTTGCCTTGAGAAACCTGGCCACCTAGGATGCGCAGGTTTGGTTCCCAGAGGAGGACAAATTTCAATAAAAAAAAAAAAAATGGCAACAGCAGAGGGGCATGCAGGAGTCATGACTGGTTTGTGGCCCAGCCCCCTTAGAGTGTCAAGAAGTTTCCCGTCAGGCAAATGTTTCAGGCCTTAAGTTATGGCCTGAAACATTTGCTTGACAGGGGGTTTCTCCTCTGAGGACCTTCTGCTGTCTGGCTTTCCCCAGAGTTTCTTACTTCTATAATTATTATGTCACACAGTAGAGGTCTGGAGAGGTGATCAGAGGTCAGATGGTGAACATTGGATTTTAGAAGTTTGAGGTTCATAAATGTCTGTTCAATCATTTCCTGTTCATTTTTATTTTAACGAATACATTTTAATGTTTGTGTTTACTTTGCTGTGTTTACTGTAAATTTGGTATCTGAAAATAAGCCAAGTTCTTCAGCAGGATCACTCCTTGGAATGTTGGCTGCCTGCACTGCTCTCCAGGTCTCTGTCCTCCATATCTGTCTTTCCTCAATCGAGGTTGAAAATATCTGGACTGCTATGACCTGTCCTCTCCTTCATGTTTTCTAGGAAGATTGTTCATGGTCTTCCTCTTTTCCTTTTGCCCTCACTTATCCTTGGATGACATATTTCATGACAGTGCATTTTTTTTTTTTGTTTCTGCATGCATGTCTAAAGAAGTTCAATTTCTTTCTAGGGATGACCTGTACAAGTTTTGTCTGGGTTTTCAGCTTGTCGAGTTTACTCTTGTCACTTCTGTTGTCTTTCCAGGTCACCCTTGAGAGTCATCTGTAGAACCACATTTCAGTCGAATATATTTTCGTTATGTTTTCCTTTTTGAGGGTCCATCCTTCAGCTCCGTATGTCATGATGGTGTCTATCGTTTTGTTTTTCCAGATGTTTGTGAGGCCTATCATCCGTTTCTTTGCCATGCCAATTCTGGCGTTGATGCCGGTGGAACAGTCTGCATCATTGGATTTGATCAATCCTAAATATTTGAACTGAGTTCGTTCTTCCACTTTATCTTGATCTATGTAGATGGATATTCAACAGCTGATTCGAAGTGTTACAAATGAGAGATAGGGTAGAATTAGAGGCAGAGTATGACGGAAAGTTAGTTAATTTCCTTTCAGAAAAAAAAATGGTTTATATGTTAAAAAAAATATAGGCTGTAGAGTGTTTTGTTAATCTACACCCATTTCAATTGAAAATTCTCTGGCAGAGACCTAGCAGCAAGGTTATTCCCCTTGGCTGCATACAGATTACAATTGGCTGCATACAGATTACAATCCGAAGCGTGTTTCCTCAAAAGGCCTATTTTATATTTACAGACTGTAAAACCTCATAGGCCTACCTCCTTTAGTATTCACAATAGAGAAACAAACTTTGTATGGTTATAAACTTGTAGTGTCTGAACTTTGTTTTGGTGTGTTAAAAAAAAAGCAAACTGTAACTTACTGGTGATTTTCAGTGTGTACATTTTTCATTGTGAACTGTGTTGAGGTGAAATGCGAGTTTATTGTAAAATTGAAAACCGTGGGTGAAAAAAATCGACATTGTGTTTTCCTAAAGCCACTACGTAGGAATGCTCTGCGAGACATGGGGTGGACCCTTTTCTTTTTTGTATTCTTTTAATTGTACTTTTAAAATTTTATTTAATATCAGTTTCTTTTCATGTTAATTCATTTTTTGTGTTCTTCTGATTCGAGCTGTGGTTTCAAGATCTGATATCTCTGAGTTCAATTCCAGCCCTGTAGCATTAAAAACTGGCCTGTTCACTGCCCATCTTAAATGTTTCCATCATTCTGGTGGTGTCAGCTGAGTGTTTCATAGGTCCCTATCCCTTCCCCCCACTCTCCCCCCCTCCCTGCCAAAGATCATGGCAGCGCTTAGGGTTTTCTCAGAGAGTCGTCCAGATAGTTGCTGTCAGGGTTTGAGCAGAGCACATATGGAATTGACCTGGTGATGATGAATCCCTGTTGAACAAACTCCAAACGCCATTGCTGTCGGGGTGTTCTGATAACCCTCCTGCCTACTCCCCCAACCCCCATGTTTTTTGTTTTGTTTTGTTTTGTTATAGTTTTACACATGAATAAATCATGAGGACTCTTACCATAGGTGTGGTTTGTTTTGTTTTGTTTGTTTGTTTGTTCGTTTGTTTGCTTTTTTTGTGTGTGTTCTTAATTTTCTTGAAATATGTGTATGCATGTTGTTCGGACCACACTGTGCAGGTGGTATGTTGCTGCACAGTCTGCGTACTCCATCTTCAGTGGGCATGTATTGTAGGTGTTCTCATGTTTCCATAAGCCATCAGATAGTGACAAGACATACAGGATCTTTAACATGCATATTTGATGATCTGCGTGTGTATACACATGAAAGGGGCGTAAGTACAAACAGGTCTGTACATGTTGACCTGTGACACTGGAAAAATCATCAACCTTTATCCACAAGGCAGGATTGAAACCTACACCTTCTGATTGGAAGTTGGACGTCCTGGCCACTTGACTGTGTGCCCATCAGTTGTGTATGTGTACATTGGTGTTGACTCTACCTGTACACAACGTGTATGATTCTGCTCATTCATCATGTGTAGGTTCAAGTGTTGATACTATATGTACATGATATGTACGATTCATCGTGTGTAGGTTCAAGTGTTGATACTATATGTACATGATATGTATGATTCATCATGTGTAGGTTCCAATTCATCATGTGTAGGTTCCAATTCATCATGTGTAGGTTCAAGTGTTGATACATATGTACATGATATGTATGATTCATCATGTGTAAGGTTCCAGTGTTGATACTATATGTACATGATATGTACAATTCATCATGTGTAAGTTCAAGTGTTGATACTATGTGTACATGATATGTACGATTCAACATGTGTAGGTTCCAATTCATCATGTGTAGGTTCAAGTGTTGATACTATATGTACATGATATGTACGATTCATCATGTGTAGGTTCAAGTGTTGATACTATATGTACATGATATGTACAATTCAACATGTGTAGGTTCCAATTCATCATGTGTAGGTTCAAGTGTTGATACTATATGTACATGATATGTACGATTCATCATGTGTAGGTTCAAGTGTTGATACTATATGTACATGATATGTACAATTCATCATGTGTAGGTTCAAGTGTTGATACTATATGTACATGATATGTACGATTCATTATGTGTAGTTCAAGTGTTGATACTATATGTACATGATATGTACGATTCATCATGTGTAGGTTCAAGTGTTGATACTATATGTACATGATATGTACGATTCATCATGTGTAGGTTCAAGTGTTGATACTATATGTACATGATATGTACGATTCAACATGTGTAAGTTCAAGTGTTGATACTATATGTACAAGATATGTACTATTCATCATGTGTAGGTTCAAGTGTTGATACTATGTGTACATGATATGTACGATTCATCATGTGTAGGTTCAAGTGTTGATACTATATGTACATGATATGTACGATTCATCATGTGTAGGTTCAAGTGTTGATACTATATTGTACATGATATATACGATTCATCATGTGTAGATTCAAGTGTTGATACGATATGTACATGATATGTACGATTCATCATGTGTAGATTCAAGTGTTGATACTATATGTACATGATATATACGATTCATCATGTGTAGATTCAAGTGTTGATACGATATGTACAAGATATGTACGATTCATCATGTGTAGATTCAAGTGTTGATACTATATGTACATGATATGTACGATTCATCCATGTGTAGATTCAAGTGTTGATACTATATGTACATGATATGTATGATTCATCATTTATCTTGCCGCTTGTGTAACTTCAAGTATTCACATAATACACACACACACACACACACTCACACACACACACACACATTTATATGCATATGCACGCAGGGACATATACCTGTGTCCATGTGTGTGCGCATACATATGTACATGCATACATGCGTTTGCACTTTCCCGTACACGCACATTTACATCAAATGTGTGCGTACATGCATAAAAGCATATATATATATAATATACATGTTAACAAGAACAAAAGAAGAATGCACACACACTTACACAGAAACATATACTTACAGACACACACACACACACACACACACACACACAACCACCACCACCACCATCTAATACCACATGGTGAAAAGATGTTCAGTGAAAGAACAAACAGATGAACAGAGAATCTGATCCAGGAAGGGGCCAAGATGACTACCAAACATCTGGGCAGTATGTTAAACATGTATACTCATAATGTAACACATCCATATCCAATGCATTAACAGTTTGTTGCTTTCGTCATAAGGATAATTATCATGGGAATATTATGAGGTGACAAGCTTGTGTTTGTATACATGTGTATCTAATACTTGGAGTTTGTTGATAATTGATAGGATCAGTAAACTTTTCCTCATGGGCATGCCAGGGACTCTTTCAGTATAAATAGTATCCCCACCATCTGGAAATTCTGTGCTAGAAATTTCCTCTTATCTATCATTCTGTTTGTTTCTTTCTTCCTCCTTTGTTTTCTGTCATTTCTTCCTGTCAGTTTCTGCCTTGCTGGTCCATTCATCTGTATGTGTTCGATAAAGTCTTGCATACTTCTCTTAGGATTGATAATTGGGTACATGTATTTAGTGCATTTTTGGCTCAAGGGAAATGAGGTACGTGGAAGCACTTTTAGGTAATTTAAGCCTATTTATATAGTTTTAGTGTCCTAAGTTATGTTTAAATTTGTGTTCAGGTATGTTTTTTAAATCCCCTGTGTGATAAATTGGACGGAGTGGTCAGTGCCAGGGTTATCTCCTTAGATTATGTGCACAAATGCATCAATTGATATGTGCACTTAATTTTTTCCTTTTTTTTTCCCTGTTGAAGTGTTTACGTTTTGAAGCAGTTATAGCCCTGATATGGCTCTACAACAATAACAGTAACATAAGCAACAATAAAAGAAAGAAAGGAAAGATCAGTAAACGTACATGGTGTCATATTTATCATACACAAGTCCCAATGACAGAAGAAGCTGAAGAAAGTTTCAGCCGGATCTGATCAGGGAGGAACGGAATTGCTCTGTGTAAGGCTTATAATTCCCTATGTACAGTAGGTGTCTGATATCTAAGTGGTTAACCCTTTGACTCCCGCACCCTGTTCACCAACTGCAAAAACTTAACCCTTTGACTCCTACACCCTATCCACCAACTGCTCAAACTTGACCCTTTGACTCCCTCACCCTTTCCACCATTTTCCTGCAGGAAGCTGGTGGATAGGTGAGGGAATCAAAGGATTAAGTTTTTGCTTTGCAAGCATGGTTGGTGGTGCAGGATGCTGGTGGATAGGGTGTGGGAGTCAAAGGGTTAAGCCATCCATTGTAAAGGTGACTTGGTCTTGAAACACCCGACCACCTGGGAGGTGCAGCTTCAAACTCAGGTGGAAGAAAAACAATGGCGACAGCAGAAGGGCATCTAGGAGTCATGCATCATCTGGACGCAGCCTGGCCTTCTTAGAGTGCAAGGAGAACTTCAGGGTCTGAACACTTACTTGAGGGGTGTCTGTCTGTTGTCCACTTCTTCCTTGAGTTTCTTGCTATATCTGTATGTAATATTGTGAGATTGTGATGATGATGTTGTGATTGTGAGAAAATTATGATGATGCCTATATGGGATAATTGTAATAATGCTTAATGTGGGATAATTGTAATGATGTCTGTGTGTGTCAGTTATAATGATGCCTAAGTTGGATAATTAGAATGATGCCTATGTTGGATAATTATATAATTATGATACCTATGAAGATTGTACACCATGTGCCATTGGACATCAGTAGCTTGGCAA
The DNA here is from genome assembly GCA_030674185.1 of Monoplex corrugatus. Taxonomy (NCBI): domain Eukaryota; kingdom Metazoa; phylum Mollusca; class Gastropoda; order Littorinimorpha; family Ranellidae; genus Monoplex; species Monoplex corrugatus. The sequence goes on along the minus strand of JAPXFY010000031.1, from coordinate 4,286,476 downwards.
CGTGGGTGTGTGTTTTGTGTGTGTGTTTGTGTGTGTTGTTGTTGTTTCTGTTTGGAGATGAGTTTTTAATCAACATCATGAACATAGCAACCAGGTGATGCAAAGATTATAACATTGTAATGAGTGTACCATATTTGATAACCATGTTATAAGGAATAGCTAGTTGATGTCAGTGAGTACAAACTGGGTGAACACCAGCTGTAACCCTTTCTGTCCATTGTATTGTGACAGGTACGTGCTGGTTGGAACCAGTTGCTGCAAACTTTGCCTTGGATTGTATCGTCTCTGTATTTTGCTTTGGATTTTGTCTTTTTCTATTCTGTTTTTTTTATGTGTATGTGTGTTTATGTTGATGACTATGAACCAGTTGATGCAAGCTGTGAAACTTGAGTCTCGTTTGATGTTGATTGTATCATGTGTTGTTGTGTCTGAGAGTGAAACAGAATCATGTATCACTGTATCTAAGAGTAAAACAGAATCATGTATCACTGTATCTAAGAGTGAAACAGAATCATGTATCACTGTATCTGAGAGTGAAACAGAATCATGTATCACTGTATCCAAGAGTGAAACAGAATCATGTATCACTGTATCTAAGAGTGAAACAGAATCATGTATCACTGTATCTAAGAGTGAAACAGAATCATGTATCACTGTATCTGAGAGTGAAACAGAATCATGTATCACTTATCTAAGAGTGAAACAGAATCATGTATCACTGTATCTAAGAGTGAAACAGAATCATGTATCACTGTATCTAAGAGTGAAACAGAATCATGTATCACTGTATCTAAGAGTGAAACAGAATCGTGTATCACTGTATCTAAGAGTGAAACAGAATCGTGTATCACTGTATCTAAGAGTGAAACAGAATCATGTATCACTGTATCTAAGAGTGAAACAGAATCATGTATCACTGTATCTAAGGGTGAAACAGAATCAAGTATCACTATCTAAGAGTGAAACAGAATCGTGTATCACTGTATCTAAGAGTGAAACAGAATCATGTATCACGTATCTAGAGTGAAACAAATCATGTATCACTGTATCTAAGAGTGAAACAGAATCATGTATCACATTATCTAAGAGTGAAACAGAATCATGTATCACTGTATCTAAGAGTGAAACAGAATCATGTATCACTGTATCTAAGAGTGAAACAGAATCATGTATCACTGTATCTGAGAGTGAAACAGAATCATGTATCACTGTATTAAGAGTGAAACAGAAATCAGTATCACTGTATCTAAGAGTGAAACAGAATCATGTATCACTATCTAAGAGTGAAACAGAATCATGTATCACTGTATCTATAGAGTGAAACAGAATCATGTATCACATTATCTAAGAGTGAAACAGAATCATTATCACTGTATCTAAGAGTGAAACAGAATCATGTATCACTGTATCTAAGAGTGAAACAGAATCATGTATCACTGATTCTGAGAGTGAAACAGAATATGTATCACTGTATCTAAGAGTGAAACAGAATCATGTATCACTGTATCTAAGAGTGAAACAGAATCATGTATCACTGTATCTAAGAGTGAAACAGAATCAGTATCACTGTATCTAGAGTGAAACAGAATCATGTATCACTGTATCTGAGAGTGAAACAGAATCATGTATCACTGTATCCGAGAGTGAAACAGAATCATGTATCACTGTATCTGAGAGTGAAACAGAATCATGTATCACTGTATCCAAGAGTGAAACAGAATCATGTATCACTGTATCTAAGAGTGAAACAGAATCATGTATCACTGTATCTAAGAGGAAAACAGAATCATGTATCACTGTATCTAAGAGTGAAAAGAATCGTGTATCACTATAAGAGTGAAACAGAATCATGTATCACTGTATCTGAGAGTGAAACAGAATCATGTATCACTGTATCCAAGAGTGAAACAGAATCATGTATCACTGTATCTGAGAGTGAAACAGAATCATGTATCACTGTATCTAAGAGTGAAACAGAATCATGTATCACTGTATCTAAGAGTGAACAGAATCATGTATCACTGTATCTAAGAGTGAAACAGAATCGTGTATCACTGTATCCAAGAGTGAAACAGAATCATGTATCACTGATCTGAGAGTGAAACAGAATCATGTATCACTGTATCTGAGAGTGAAACAGAATCATGTATCACTGTATCCAAGAGTGAAACAGAATCATGTATCACTGTATCTGAGAGTGAACAGAATCATGTACACTGTATCTAAGGGTGAAACAGAATCAAGTATCACTGTATCTAGAGTGAAACAGAATCATGTATCACTGTATCTGAGAGTGAAACAGAATCATGTATCACTGTATCTAAGAGTGAAACAGATCATGTATCACTGTATCTAAGAGTGAAACAGAATCATGTATTTACTGTATCTAAGAGTGAAACAGAATCAAGTATCACTGTATCTAAGAGTGAAACAAAATCACTGTATCTAAGAGTGAAACAGAATCATGTATCACTGTATCCAAGAGTGAAACAGAATCATGTATCACTGTATCTAAGAGTGAAACAGAATCATGTATCACTGTATCTAAGATTGAAACATAACCATATATCACTTATCTAAGAGTGAAACATAACCATATATCACTTATCTAAGAGTGAAACAGAATCATGTATCACTATCTGAGAGTGAAACATAACCGTATATTACTTATCTAAGAGTGAAACGTAACCATATATCACTTATCTAAGAGTGAAACAGAATCATGTATCACTATCTGAGAGTGAAACAGAATCGTGTATCTGAGCACACACACACACACACAAACATACACTCACACAAACACACACACTATAGTCCAAGTCAAAGGACTCACACCACACCAAGCGGGCAGCAAAAACCATTTCAAAGATCACATTTATTGCATCGTCAACCACACACACAACACCACCATTACCTGTACAAAACAATATTTGCATCAAAATGAATCACAACTGGCAAAATGTACACTCACAATAATGGACACTTTTCGCATAACCCAACAAAGATCTGGTATCTGCAGTTCATTCACAGCCCGCAACATTAAGAATTGGCCTGTCAATAGGTCCCTCTCTTCCCCCCTGCCCATTTCAAGATCTTGTCAGTACACACTGTTTTGTGCAAACAGAGGGAGTCTGCTGGCAGATTTAGATAGGGTGGATATGGAATAAGCCCAGTGTAGACAGGTGTTCACTAACCATAGGACAGGTATTTATTGAGAGCAGGACAGGTATCCACTGACAGTAGGACAGGTGTTCACTAACCATAGGACAGGTATTTATTGAGAGCAGGACAGGTATCCACTAACAGTAGGACAGGTGTTCACTAACCATAGGACAGGTATTTATTGAGAGCAGGACAGGTATCCACTGACAGCAGGACAGGTATTCACTAACAGTAGGATGCATATTCACCAACATGGACACATATTCACTGACAGTGGGACAGGTGTTCACTGACAGCAGGACAGGTATTCACTGACAGTAGGACAGGTGTTCACTGACAGCAGGACAGGTATCACTGACAGCAGGACAGGTGTTTCACTGACAGTAGGACAGGTGTTCACAGACAATTAGAACAGGTATTCACTGACAGTAGGACAGGTATTCACTGACAGTAGGACAGGTATTCACTGACAGCAGGACAGGTGTTCACAGACAATAGAACAGGTATTCACTGACAGTAGGACAGGTGTTCACTGACAGTAGAACAGTGTTCACTGACAGTAGGACATGTATTCACTGACAGTAGGACAGGTATTTATTGAGAGCAGGACAGGTATCCACTGACAGTAGGACAGGTGTTCACTGACAGTAGGACAGAGTACACTGACAGTAGACAGGTGTTCACTGACAGTAGAACAGTATCACTGACAAGTGAGACAGGTATTCACTGAACAGGACACGTTCACTGACAGTAGGACAGGTATTCACTGACAGTAGGACAGGTATTCACTGACAGTAGGACAGGTGTTCACTGACAGTAGGACAGGTGTTCACAGACAGTAGACAGGTTTCACGACAGTAGGACAGGTATTCACTGACAGTAGGACAGGTATTCACTGACAGCAGGACAGGTATTCACGGACAGTAGGACAGGTATTCACTGACAGTAGGACAGGTATTCACTGACATTAGGACAGGTATTCACTGAGTAAGGACATATTACTGACAAGGGACAGGTATTCACGGACAGTAGGACAGGTATTCATGACAGTAGGACAGTATTCACTGACAGTAGGACAGGTATTACTGAAAGGACATATATTGACAGTAGGACAGGTATTCACTGGACAGTAGGACAGGTATTCACTGGACAGTAAAAGGGTATTCACTGACAGTAGGACAGGTATTCACGGACAGCAGGGCAGGTATTTGACATGGACAGCAGTGACAGGTATTCACGGACAGTAGGGCAGGTATTTGAGTGGACTCGAGGACAGGTACTGCCGACAACAAGAACACATTTGAATCTTCTGGAAGAGGAAGCAGTCACAGCACCATCGATGGACTGCTTGCGCATACATCAGTACCCAAACCTGCAAACGCATCAAGCTCGGCGCCATTTTCTGTTGCATTTATGCCAAACGTGGTTTTTGTGATGTACAAATCAAGATCAAGATTGACTTTTCATTAATATCACAATCAAAATCAACACAAAAGAAAAACAACTTGAGTACACAGACTGAATAGTTACTCAAAGAGTAAGCTCGTTTGACGGAGCGGCAACGATTTTCTTTCCTTTCTTAGGCCATTGTCAAAGCCAGAGGTTGATTATGTGGCAGGCCATGTCTTTAGATGAACAAATGAGGGATAGAAATGTCACCTCTCTAGAAAACCAACAAACTTTGGACAAATAATTTTGTTTTGTACAATTTTTTTCCAAGAATGTTGAAAACATTTTAGCATATGAACATACGTAAGCATTGGGTCAGTCTGAATCAGTCTCCCCATTCAACAAAGAGAAAATTGAGACACCACTTCAAAATATGAGTTACAAGCTGCTCCAAACCATTTGGCTGTTCGCCAAATGAATACACAAAAATATGTTCGCCAAACTGAATACACAAAAACAGATACACATATCATCATCTTGTTGAAGAAATTCCAGTCATTAAAACCATCCCACTTTTTACACACACACAAAATTGTAGAAAATCCAAATTTTGTACTTCTTAAAAGTCACTATAACTTTGAGAAAATGTCACTGAAATACAATTTGACATGAAGAGAGAACAATGGATTGTTGCAACAGTGAAAACGAATATCAAATACTGTCGGAAGGACCTGAGAAAATGCTGTTTACACATTTTTGAAAAAAACAAAAACAAAACAAAATAAAAAAGCAAACCAAACCAAAACAAAAAACCCAAAATCTGAACACCACCACAAAACCCTCTGCTGACTTGGGCACTTTTTGGGTCCATGTGCCCTTTACCTTGGACAATTACCTTCTAAACCTATGCTTTTATAACTCATTCAACGGTCCACAGCTTTGACCAGAACTTGGGTAAAGAACCACTCATAATGAGCTGAAAAAACGTACACAAGTTTTTGTCACAGACAAACATAACACCTTTCTTTGGGTGTTTTGGATGTGGTACTACCCACATCATCCAAAGACAGCAGAATACCATCACCTGGACTGCCCTTCACCAGACACCAGAAGGAAGACGTAAGAGAGGAAGACCCAAGAACACCTTGTGACGAATAAGAGACGGAGACCTTAAAGCCCTGAAACACACTAGGGATACTACACAGAGGCTGGTCCAGAACAGACAGAATGATGTGAAGGACCTTTGTTGCTGCCATAGGCAGTATGTCACCGCATATGCACAGTCACACACACAGCACAACAGGCAGTACATAACAACATATACACACACTCGCACACAGCACAATAGGCAGTACGTAACCACACACACACAGCACAATTGGCAGAATCTAAACATATACACACATTCAAATACACAGCACAATTGGCAGAACTTAGCAGCATATACACAAACTCAAATACACAGCACACTTGACATAACGTAATAACATATGCACACACACACACACACAGCACAACCGGCAGTACATAACAACATATGCACACACACACACACATACACACAGCACAACTGGCAGTACATAACAACATATGCACACACTCACACACAGCACAATTGGCAGTAGGCCTACATAACAACATCTACACACACTTACACACAAAATGCTGCACACAAATACGTCCCAGTGAACACAGGAGACATTCTGTCCTTTTTGGTTTGATTTCTCAAGAATTTTCCTTTTTTTCCCCTCTGTTTCTTTTAGCCTTGAAAGTATATTGGACAAATGTACAGAGAAAGAGAGGGTGAATCTGAACACATCAGAGAGAGAAATGATGTAAAAGAAAGAGAACAACACTGGGGTGTGGGAAGTCTCTGTGTGTGTGTGTGGGGGGGGGGGGGGAGGGGGGTGAGAGAATGATAATAACAATAATACGCCATGTTCCAACATAGCAAGTTCTTATCTAAAGGCCATTTTTTCAAACTTGACCTTGTTTGCATGCTAGTATCGACCTTGTTGGCATGCTGGTGTTTCCAAGTTTTCATAAACAAACTGCTGACATAACTTGCAGGATGTTTAGTATGCACATTTGATATTCTGCACACATATAGGCCTACACACATGAAGAGGGTTTATGCACTGGCAGGTCTGCACACATGCACGTTGACCAGAGAGATGGGGGAAACCTCCACCCTTTATCCATCTGGCTGTTCTCTGCTATGCTATTTGAAATGAAAGGTATATCATTACATTTCTGACATCTTGCCAGTTACAAATATATTCACACAGTCAATGAGTACAACTATTCTTATGCCAAGTACAAAAAGGTTTGATAATAATGTTGATTTATCCTTTTGATTTTTTACATTAAATTAAACACCACTCATTGTTGATATAGCTGTTGCATCCCTTCCATTTTGAAATTAAAATCAGTTTTAGCATCAGAGCTCTTTTGACATCTACAACAAAAACAACAACAGCAACAACAACAACAGCAACAACAACAATAACAACAACAACAACAAGCATGTTCCACTTTCACCAAAGTTTAGCCTCAAATTTCTCACAATTTTTGTCATTGACAACATCCAGTTACTCTGGCAATGAATGGCTGCTTTATGGAACTGAAGTTCCTTCACTCTCTGTGTCAAAACTCCTTTTCTGAGTGACAAATTATCTCTTGGCAGTGACCACTTGGGCATAATGCCAATAATGACTGTTTGTACAACGACTCCTCTCACAAAAGCCTCAAGCACCTTAGCACTTTACAAAAGCACAAGTGATAGAAATGTACAGAGGCACAGTAATAACATGTCAACCCATACACCCTGATCATGGGGACAGATTACAAACATAAAATAAAGAAGACAACAACAAACAACAAAAAGCAAGAACAAGCAAGAGCTGTGTCCCCTGTATATATGTTTGTGTGTCATTTAAATGTTGGAACAATTGGTTTCCGGTTAAGATTTGGTGTATGAGCTGTGACAGGGTGTAGGCATGCTGAAGTGATCAGTGATGTCTGGGCTATGCTCCGGTGCAGAGCACAACTAGCCAACACATCTTAAACAACAGACATGAACAAGGATAACAAGAAAAAGAGAGAGAGAAACAGAGAGGGAGAGAGAGAGAGGGAGAGAGAGAGAGAGAAAGAGCACACAAGAAACAGAGAGAGAGAGAAAGAGTGCAAGAAAGAGAGAGAGAGAGAAAAGAAAGAGAAACAAAAATAGGGGGTAGAAAAAGAGACAGACACAAAAAGAGGTAGACCGTAGACCAATTGGGACTAATAGCACACAACTTGTACAGTTGTAACAAATATCACCGTCAATTACGAAGTTAGAAAAAAAAAAAAAACAATAAAAGCAACCCCATCCCCCTCCCCAACTCAAAACCCAGCAAAAATGCCTCCCAGACAATGCTGCCCCCTTGACCTCCCTGCCTCACGGACACGACCAACAGCGATGACGATGCTGGGCGACCTCCGGCAGCCACCGGCAGATAACTGCTTTCAGTAACCACCTTCATCCTCGTCCGTTCACAGGGGGAGCAACAGGGCTGGTTGTCAGGGTGGGATGTTGCT
>JAPXFY010000031.1:4260846-4273346 GCA_030674185.1 Monoplex corrugatus | reverse complement strand
ATATCTGTACATGGCACCACAGACATACATTTGTACATGGCACCACAGACATACATCTGTACATCGCACCACAGACATACATTTGTACATGGCATCACAGACATACATCTGTACATGGCACCACAGACATATATATAATCTGTACATGGCATCACAGACATATATCTGTACATGGCACCACAGACATATATTTGTACATGGCACCACAGATATACATCTGTACATGGCACCACTGACATATCTGTACATGGCACCACAGACATATATCTGTACATGGCACCACTGACATATATCTGTACATGGCACCACTGACATATATCTGTACATGGCACCACAGACATATCTGTACATGGCACCACAGACATATATCTGCACATGGCACCACAGACATATATCTGTACATGGCACCACAGACATATCTGTACATGGCACCACAGACATATATCTGTACATGGCACCACAGACATATATCTGTACAAGACACCACAGACATATATATAATCTGATACTGGTTCAAGTTGACAAAATGGGGCTGACCTGCTGATGCACACACACACACACACACACACACACACACACACACACACACACCACACAAAACACACACACACCACACACACACACAACTACACACACACACACGCAAACACACAACACCACACACACACACACAACACACACCACACACAACACACACACACACACACACACACACACACACACGCACGCACGCACACACACACATATACACACACAAACACAAAAGCATCATTGCTAAAAAGATGAATGATATCGCATTATGACTGTTCACATTTCGTCATATAAATCAATCATTACTATTATTACTATCATTATTATTGTTGTTATTATTACTACTCTTATCATTATCACTGATATCATCATCATCAATATTTATTATTACTATTATCATTATCATTTCATCATTATCATCATTATTAGTGTTTAACCTTTTCACTCCCACACCCTATTGACCAGCTCCAGAAACTTAATCCTTTGACTCCCTCACTCTATCCATCAGCTTCCTGCAGGAAGCTGATGGATGGGGTGAGGGAATGCAGGAAGCTGGTGAATAGGGTAAGGGAGTCAAAAGCTTAAGCTTATGCTTTGCTATCACTGTTGACAATGTAGGATGTTAAAGGAGAGAATGAGGGAGTCGAAAGGTTAAAACACAGCTGACTGCTCACAGCCATATCAGGACTAAAATCATTAAGAATCTCAAACAAAAACAACAACAAAAAACCCCATCCCCACCCCAAAAAAACCAACAAAACAAAAAAACAAACAAACCAACAACAAACAAATGTATCTAAACATCTCTATGACTCTACAAAAAAGAAAATCTAGAACAGAAAATTACATAAATCCCATCATTACATTCATACAAATAATCCAAGGATATATATATGTCTCAGGCATTAGTCATGCAACCCAATTCATCACAAGATGGATTAAAGAAAAAACAAATCTGAATACAAAGGCATCATTATAACTGCTTGAATACAAAGGCATATTAGAACTAAGTACACGAAAAAATACCTGAACCCTTTGACTCCCGCACCCTATCCACCAACTGCAAAAACTTAACCCTTTGACACTCTCACCCTATCCACCAGCTTCTTGCAGGAAGCTTGTGGACAGAATGAGGGAGTCAAAGGGTTAAGTTTTTGTTTTGTTAGCATGGTTGTTAATGCAGGATGCTGGTGGACAGGGTGTGGGAGTCAAAGGGTTGAAACAGGCCTATCCTACCTAAAACTGCCATTAAGCAGTTCACATTCTTTACAGCTAAAAATGCAGTAATACATGTACCCACTGAAATTACTAACCACTGAACTAGTTGAGTTGTCTATGAGTATGTACAATGAATCATAATTTTTTCGGTTTTGTTTAGTGTGCGTGTGTACAAGCAATGCTTTCTTGGATGCATGCATGCATGTTGTTAAAGCCCACAAAATTTTGTCAGAGTTATACAGAACGATACTGTTGTACGAATGTGAAGTGTGGACAGTCAACACGCAAAATAAGAACAAGACTGAGGCAGCTGAAATGTGGTCGAACTTAGAAAAAAAAAATTATCATAAATCCTGAAAAAGAACAGAAGTGCTCAAGACATCAGACTAGTTTCAATCAGAAGGTCTGGGTTTGATCCTAGATGGGGTACTGCCTGGTGAGGACAGGGTGAAGGTCAACATGTGTGCATGTAATCTACTACACACAGTACTAGTAAAGGGTAGAGATTTTTCTGTCTCCCAGATCAACATCTGAGTATATAATCTACAAGTAAAAAGGTGGAGATTTTCTCTATCTCCCATGTGTGCATAAAATTACTAACAGAGGGTGAAGATCCTTCTGTCTCCCAAGTCAACATAGTATCTGAATAATAATCTACTAATACAGGATGGAGATCTTTCTGTCTCCCAGTCAACATGTGTGCATATAATCTACTAATACAGGATGGAGATCTTTCTGTCTCCCAGTCAACATGTGTGCATATAATCTACTAATAAAGGATGGAGATTTTTCTGTCTCCCAGGTCAACACGTGTGAGCATTATAATTCTAATTCTAATAAAGGATGGAGATTTTTCTGTCTCCCAGGTCAACACGTGTGCATATAATCTACTAATACAGGATGGAGGATCTTTCTGTCTCCCAGGTCAACACGTGTGCATATAATCTACTAGCACTGAATTCCTTTGTAAGTATACGCATACAGAGCATCAAACATATGTGATCCTGTAAGTTATGTAATCAATTGGTGGATTATGGAAACATGAAACATGTACACCACAGAGGAAACCTGCAGACCGTACAGCAACTTAACACCTGCACAATATAACCAAGCAACAGGTTTACACACATCTGAGAAACTAGTGCTCAGAATATACCCCAAAAAATGCACACAAAAACAAACAAGAAAATCCCACACACACACAACACAACCCCTGTAAAACAGCAAACTGACCATATTTTGAGATACAATTTAGCAATCCCAGTGTGCGTGTCAACAACTTACCGTTGTATGAAATCTCAAAGGCCCCTGTGGAAATCATCTGACCTTCAATGGCTCCACTGATGAAGAACAGCATCAGACAGGCATAGATCTGCACACAGACACACACACATACACACGCGCACACACACACACACACAATATAATGATATATATATATATACATATATATATATATATATATATATATATATATATATATATATACATAACATACACACACATATGTGTTAGCAAACATGTGCATGGGTATGTCACATATCTATAGATACACCATGAGAGAAGGGAGAGTCACTACACCCTAATACAGATCAGTCACAAAAGTCACAACATCAAAACAATATCAGTCACAACAGTCAAGTACATATCAGTCACAACAGTCAAAATACATACAGTCACAACATCAAAATACATATCAGTCACAACAGTCAAAATACATACAGTCACAACAGTCAAATACATATCAGTCACAACAGTCAAAATACATATCAGTCACAACAGTCAAAATACATATCAGTCACAACAGTCAAAATACATATCAGTCACAACAGTCAAAATACATACAGTCACAACAGTCAAATAATATCAGTCACAACAGTCAAATACATACAGTCACAACAGTCATAACACTAACAGATCTCATACATATATCCCAACAGCCACAACAGACATAACACATATCAGTCATAACAGATCTCACACATATTGAAACAGTCATAACAGGCCTAATACCTATCAATTCCAACAGTCATAAATGTCCGTGTCACAGGCACTGGCTGTCCCATAACCCTGACACCACAGGAGAGTGAGGTGGTAGAGGCATCAACTTTTCAGCAAAGGTCATGCCAGCACATAAAGCTTTCAACAGGTTGAAGGAAGGAGTTTGCCAGAGTGTCAATTGTGTCCTTGTCTCCTGTATCTGTGGTAGTCACACTATGTGAAACACAGGACTTCATCTGGAATTTGCAGTTTCTTCAAAATGGATTCTTTGCACTCTGGCCATTAACCCTTTCACTCCCGCATGCTATCCACCAGCATCCTGCATTGTCAACCATGCTAGCAAAGCAAAAACTAAACCCTTGCACTCTCTTACCCTATCCACCCTGAAGGAAGCTGGTGGATAGGGTGAGGGAGTCAAAGGGTTAAGTTTTTGCAGTTGGTGGACAGGGTGCAGGAGTCAAAGGGTTAAATATGCACTCTGCCAGCAATTACTTGGCAGACTCACAACAGACCGCTGGCAATGTCTTGGAATGGGGAAATGGGGCAGAGGGTCCTATCAAACACTATGCTGGCATCACCAGAATGATGGAAACGTTCAGATGGGTGGCCAGCAGACCAGTTTTTAATACCGTGGGCTGGGGTAAAACTCAAGATATCAGCTCTTCAGTCCATGGCTCTATGAACAGAAGCAACCAACCTGCATAACAACAAATGGACAGTGCTAAAGTCTTTTCATAATGTAACCATAATTCTGTGTTCCCATGACAGAGACCAAGTCTGCTGTGTAAAAATAAATGTAATAACTGTACTGTACTGTATTGTATTGTACTGAATTGTACAAGTGTGTCTTGGTGAACAAATATTTGAATATGAATTTGAAGCAAGGGAGAGGGGATGGGCACTGCATACGTGGTGCTGGCCCTGGGAAAAGTTGAGGTCTCTGCCACCTCACTCCCCTATGACCCCAGGGTTATGGAACTATCTAGGTAAGACCTCAGGACCTGACTAACTCATGGGTTTATGTGGAGGCTTAAGGCTTGTGCCGTGATCATTCTGGATCTTCTCCATTACATTGCACCTGTGACGTTAGCACCTATGGAATTCATTCCGAGTGCAGAGATGTCACCTTGAGAGATTGAAACTGAAACTGAAACTGCAAAAGGAAGTCAGCTCACCTTGTTCTGCATGGCCCAGGTGTAAATGTTGGGTGTGGGCATGTTGAGATAGGTAAAAGGGTTGATACTGGCCACAATCAGTCCAATGAGCACCAACTTGGTCATGCTCAGTGCCTGAGCAATCCACGCTTTGAGCGGGGGAGGGGGATAGTTCTCTCCCTCTATAAGTAACCCCGGAAAGCGGCCACGCAGAGCGTGGGCATACTGCTCAAACACGTTGCGGTATCCTCAAGAGTAGCTGCAAATGAAAATTTTGATACAGATTAATTCCCAGCTCCATCCCACTGTGAGTGAAAGAAACTTATACACAGTTTGCTAGTCTGTGGGTAGGCAACATAATTTGCATGTGATGGCTGTAATGGACACATGGACAGACTACCAGAATGACTGCTATTAGTGCTAAGCACCAGTGTCAAGAAACATCCTGCCTGGGTACCTCCTGTCTGGTGGGCAAAGAGAAGTTTCAAAACCCATTTCTGATTTCTCTAGTACACATTCCCCCTGTGTACCCCCTTTTTCTGAAAAAAAAAGTGTGTGTGTGTGTGTGTGTATGTGTGTGTGTGTGTGTGTGTATGTGTGTGTGTGTGTGTGTGTGTGTGTGTGTGTGTATGTGAGTGTGTCTGTGTGTGTCTGTGTCAGTGTGTGGGCGTGTGTGTGGTTAAAGATCCCAATGCAAAAAATAACAACAACAACAACAAAAAACAAAACAAACAAAAATCAAACAAACAAACAAAAAAAGGCAAAAAGGAAAACAACATCCAAGTAACCACAAGCGGTGTCCTGGATATCCAGGTTATCAATAGCTAAACATGGGTTATGTTTGAAACTTCACAATCTAGACTGTCCCTTATCTGACCAACGGATGCTTATATGTGCCATGAATCACCAAAGATCTTGATATGGGCAACTGTTTGCATCACATGCAGATGCCAATGGATGGCAGGATCAACTGACCTAACGCCAATAGAACTCCAAACATCACAATTGACCTAATACCAGTGGGCCTTCATTACCAAACAGTCAGTTAACTAGAAAAACACAGCATTTTAAGGCTTCCAATAGTCGTAATTTAACAATACAGAAATTTTCTCTTTTTATTACAAAAACAATAATAGACCAGAGAACCATCTACATCAAGAAGTAGTCAAGCACCATCAACTGACTACCTCTGCACCAGATTAGTACCCTGACCTACTTATACATCAAGCACTGTACACTTTTCTGTCACATCTGAGCCAATCACGGCTTCTGTGACATTTAACACAAGAGATCAAGATGACATAAAACAAACAAAGAAATTATAATAATTACAATATTTATATAGCGCAAAATCTTGATAAAATCAAATCTAAGCGCTGAAGCAGACACACACGCAGGCACGCACGCTCGCACACACACGCACGCACACATACAGACACACACACACACACACACACACACACACACACACACACACACACGCATGGCTATAAATGGGGAGAAAGAATAAAAGCAATAAAAGCAAGAATAAAAGCAATGGAAAATTATAGAGAGCATAGCATACAATTATATATTATAACCATGTGATTCCCTCCGAGCGGAGACAGGCTGCAGAGGGGAGGGTTGAGTGAGGTTAGGATTTTATGCAGGAGAGAAAAGGTGAGTTTTGAGAGCGGACTTGAAGGAGACAAAAGTAGGTTGCTGACGGACTGAGAGAGGAAGTTTGTTCCAGGAGAGTGGACCAGAAACAGAGAAGGCTCATGGACCATAGGTATTGAGCTTAGTGCGTGGAAAGCGAAGAGTCAGAGGATCAGAGGCAGAGCGGAGGGTACGTGAGGGAACATAGATCTCAAGTAGGCTTGACAGGTAATCGGGGGCTGCGTTATTGAGGCTTTTGTAGCACATGGTGTCTAGTTTGTACTGTATGCGCTTTGATACAGGGAGCCAGTGAAGTTGTGCCAGGAGAGGAGATATGTGGTCAGCTTTTTTCTTTTTGAGTACAAGGCGTGCAGCATTGTTTTGAATGCGCTGTAGGATGTGAATGGTGGAGGCAGGAAGACCAGACAGGAGTGAATTGCAATAGTCAATGCGAGACATTATGAAGGAGAGAACGAGTTTTGCAGTTGTTTCGACAGAGAGATACTTCCTGATCAGCTTTATACGATGGAGATGATAGTAGCAGGATCTGGCAGTTTGAGAAACAAAGTTGTTCATGGAGAGGGTAGAGTCAATGCAGACACCAAGGTTTTTAGCTGAATCAGAAATTGGGACTGATGTGTTACATAATGGGAGAGAAAGAGGAGGCAGCTGAGAAAGTTTCTGACGGGTGCCAATGAGGATAGCTTCTGTTTTGTCGTCATTAAGCTGAAGTCTATTGTGTGTCATCCAGTTCTTAATGTCCGAGTAACACTCAGTGGTGCGAGTCAACAGGCGCTGTATATTATCAGGTGAGTCACTGTCTTGAAGTTGGGTGTCATCAGCATAGAAGTGGTGTTTTATAGAATGGGAGTTGGTGATGGTGGACAGGGGGGAGGTGTAAAGAGTGAAAAGAACAGGGCCAAGGACAGATCCTTGTGGAACACCACAGGTCAGGTATGCAGGTTGAGAGTAAGTGCCATTGATGAGAACGGTTTGTTTTCTGTTTGATAGGTATGAAGTGAACCAAGACAGAGCAATGTCAGAGATGCCAAAAGTATGATGAAGTCTAGAAAGGAGAATACCATGATCAATGGTATCAAAGGCTGCAGACAGATCAAGGAGTGTGAGGAGAGAGACTTTGCCAGTATCAGTTGCAAGGAGGAGATTGTTGAGAATGTGTAGTAGGGCAGTTTCAGTGCTATGGCACTGGCGGTAGGCTGACTGGAAAGGATTGAGGAGATTGTTGGCAGACAGGTGAGAGTTCAGCTGGTTGAGGACGACTTTTTCAAGGAGTTTTGACAAGAAAGAGAGATTAGAGATAGGCCGGTAATTTTTCAGTTCATTTGGATCTAAATTGTGTTTCTTGAGGAGAGGGTGAACAATAGCAGACTTGAAAGAATCTGGGACAGTTCCAGTTTGAAGAGAAGTGTTGATGATGTCAGTGATGAATGGGAGGAGAGTAGGGAGACAGTCGGCGTAGACAGAACCTGGAAGAGGATCCAGTTCGCAGGTTTTGAACGACATGGATCTGATTGTGTTGAGAATTTCTTCTTGTGAGACTGGGGTAAAAGTAGTAAGAGGTGTGCCAGAGAAGGAAGGGTCAGGTGGGCATGGTTGACAGGGTGTCCTGTCAAGCCTGTCACGAAGAGTTTGTATTTTGGTGGTGAAATAGTTGGAGAATACAGATGGGAGTTCTTCATTTGTATGTTTTGTTGGGAGAGGTAAATCTTTTCGTGTGCCAAGGAGATGATTCATGGTTGTAAAGAGTTCTTTTGAAGAAGAGGCATTCAGGATTTTGGTTTGGAAATAGCTTGTTTTTGCTGATGCAATGAGGGTGGATACTTTTGTTTTAGAGGCTTGGAAAAGTTGCCTGTGTACAGTGAGTTTGGATTTGCGCCAGCGGCGCTCTGCTCTGCGGCGGGCACGTTTTGCACAGGCGATCTCATGAGTGAGCCAGGGGGTAGGGGGGCGGTCAGGTAAAAGACGGGTTGTGGCTGGAGCATGAGTGTCCAGAAGATGGTGGAGAGTAGTATAGAATTCATCGGCAAGGTTATGTGACTTTTCAGAAAGGAGACGGGAGGCATCAGATGAAAATGTGGAGAGGTCGATAGATTTGAGATTGCGTCGAGTCACTGTGCGCATGGTACGGGAAGGAGGAGAAATGTCGAGAGAACAGAGAATTGCAGAGTGGTCAGATGGAAGGGCTGAAGTTAGACGGGTAGAAAGAACTAAGCAGTTGTCAGTAGCGGAATTGTGATGATCACGAGAAATGATCCAGTCAAGAATGTGACCTTTTTGATGGGTTGGTTCAGAAATGTGTTGAGTCATATTGTGATTGGACAGAGAGTTGATGATATGTCTTGTGTCATAACGGTGAGTGTTGTCATAGTGGACGTTGATATCACCTAGAATGATGAGATTTCCAGGTAAGAGGCAGTAGTGGTCAAGCAATTGGTCAAAGTCAGAGAGAAACATGGATGTGGTGAGTTTGTTGGCAGAGCTAGGTGGGGGTCGATAGACACAGGAGAAGGTGATGGGGTGAGGGGTGGATTGGAAGGATACTTCAACGTGCTCGAAAGAAGGATGGGAGAAAGGCAGAGACTGCGAGAAAGATAGGCGGGAATGGAGTGAGTCGTTGTAGAGGATGGCGATACCGCCACCTCGGGATGAGCGATGGAAAGAAGCAAGCCTGTAACCACTCGGAGTGAGGCTAGCAAGTATAGGTTCGTGACCAAGGGGGTTAAGCCATGTCTCCGTGATAAAAGCAATGTCAACATGCTCATCTGCGACAAAGTCAGCAATAACATCGGCTTTGTCACCAGTGCATGCCGACTGAGCATTAAAAAGGCATAGTTTCAGCCTATCACAGTCATATGGTGGCGGCTGAGGTGGCGACGAAGGCGGCACCAACGGGACAGAAGGCGAGAGCGGCACCGGCGGGACAGAAGGCGAAGGCGGCACCATCAGGACAGAAGGCGAAGGCGAAGACGGCAGAGGAGGAGACAAAGCTTGCAGCAGCGAGGTCAAGGGCAGGGGCAGTGGAGGAGAAGAAGAAGCAGGAGACGAAAAGTGGGGTTGTCCCTGACAGAGGGGTTGTCCCTGACAAAATTCCAATAAAAAATCCAGTCCATGCACAACACCAGTGGTACGGATCTACTAATCTAGATCTAATGATCAAAAGCTGATCGTGGCTACCATCACTACCTACAGATGACGGAATATGCACACTGTGCAGCAACATGCACAACATGAGCCAAACAACCAGAACAACGTACACATGTGGTCACATGCATGCACCTGTGCTTATCGTGTCACAAGTAAGCAATACAACATCACTTAAACCTTTTATTCCTACACCCTATCCACCAACTGCAAAAAAATTACCCTTTGACTCCCTCACCCTATCCACTAGCTTCCTGCAGGAAGCTGGTGGATAGGGTGAGGGAGTCAAAAGGTAAAGTTTTTGCTTTGGCAATGCAGGATGCTGGTGCACAGGGTGTGGGAGTCAAAAGGTTAAATGCTGACAAACTCATCTGGACATCTCCTTAGATTATGTGTGCAAATGCACTGAATGATCCATTGATTGATAATGATATGTGTAATTAATTTTCTTTTCCTTTATTTCCTGTTGAAGTATTATCATAATTGTATATGTTTTAAAATGGTTACAGCCCTGATATAGCTCTACACAGTTGGCTGGGCTTTAGACAAAAAACTTAACAGCTGATTTATTTATCACATCGCTCAAATGCAAACTCGGCAATGGTGTAGGACAGTCTTGATCTCTCTCTTACAGATTTCACACATAACTGTACGGCCAAATTTTATTACTTCTGAAAACATTTAATCCTAATTCTAATCATAGCCCGGCCCCTGGCCTTAATACTGCACGCAGAAAAGCAAACCTGAAGGCAAAGGTGAAGGTTTGGGAAAGTAGGTTTGAGCTGGTGTTAGGACGGACTTTGCACACAGTGACAAGATCATTACATTGTGTTCCTGACCTATGCTAAGTACGTGAGGTGCTTGAACTGCATCTCCGCGACAAACTCACCAGGTGAAATCTACAGTTATGTCAACCAAGCTGTCTGCGACATATTCCTATAGGCCTACACTATCAAGATCAAATAACAAGAGTTATCACCTGATGATGATCAATTCGAAACAAGCTTTGAAGCCATCGACCCATTACCCGATGATGATCGTATTATTTTATCTGGTTCAAATCAGTTCAACTTACCAGTAAAACACTTTCAAGGTTGGGGCTGCAAAAGATGCCAGTTTGGGTGCTTTGATATCTTTGTGCGCTTGACAATCGGTGAAGCTATTTAACGCCAAGAGTAACAGGCCCACGAACAGAGTCAGAGTGAAACGACTCCACCCATGGGTCGCCATGCTGATTGTCACAAGATTTCAATTGTTGGATTGGCAGTCTGACGAAACTTTTTCTGAAGTACACGTGTCTTTATGTAAGCACAAACACAAACACACAAATTATACATGTATTTTTCCATTAACAGGGTCATTTCAAAGTTTCTGGACTTATCCTCGACATAATGCACAGGAAAACATAGGAAACCGAGTTTTCGTTTAATTTTTAAAAATTATTTATTTATTTATTATTATTATTATTATCATTATTATTATTGTTATTATCATTATTATTATTTGTGTACGGGAAGTATGATTGATTTTGTTGTAATGTTTTGCAGGGTTCAAAGCTGCAGGCACTGTTGTCATTATGATTATCAAACGTCGTTAATGCCAATATGTGCCGTTGCAAAGCGCTTTGTGCGTCAGGAATCCGGGGCTAGATAAAAATAGGTTGATAATTGTCCATCAGTTATTGCCCATTATTACTGATTAAAAATTGATTTAAAAAAATCATGAAACTGGTAACAACACTGCATGTGTCAGTCCAGAGACATGACTAAAAATGCAGGTGGATGAGCGCCATGTCACAAGCATTCGTTTCGTTTTGACGTGCGCGGTAAGTGGAAAAGATGTCAGATTTCCGGTCAGAAGGTCTGGGGTTCGATCCTGCCTGGCCCTACCGTGTGGTGGGAGAAGTTTATGATCTCCCAGGTCAACATGTGTGCAGACCAGCTGTCAGTGCCTAAACCCCTTTCAATGTGTGTACGTATGCAGAACATCGGATATGCACGTAAACTGAGTCATGGAAGTCACGTCAGCGTCTGCATGGTGGTTTATGAAAACATGAAAACACCAGCAGCACACTCACCGAAGACATGTTATGCAGACTGTGCAGCAACAAACTGTCTGCACAGTGTGAGAAAGACAACATGCATTCACGCATGCGAGTAAAATTGAAACAGAAAACAAACAAACAAACAAATAAACAAACCTCGTTTGATCTATGTCAATGGTGAAATAATATGTACAAGAAGGATTCATGTCAGAGTCATAAAACCAGTGATACCACCAGCAGCAGCAAAAGCAATAACAACAACAACAATCTAATATGTACTTTGAACCACCCATGCACAGCAATGATACGTGAGACATGTCAGCCTACAAAAGTCAAGCAGACAACTATTGCTACTACTACTACTACTGATGATGATGATGATGACGACGACGATGATGACAACAACGATGATGATGATGATAATAATAATGATGATGATAATGATAATAACAATACTAACAACAACAATAATGATGATTATGATAATAATAATAAATTACATGAGAACAACAATAATAATAATGATAATAATCTCCTTCTTCTTCTTATCATTATTATTACACATTTGCTGTGCCAGTACTATACAGATGGTACCCATCTCCTGTTCCAATATTATACAGGTGATACCCATCTCCAGTACCAGTATTTTATAAGTGGTACCCATCTCCTGTACCAGTATTATACAGGTGGTACCCATCTCCTGTACCAGTATTATACAAGTGGTGGTTACCTCCTGTACTGGTATTATAGAG
>JAPXFY010000031.1:4243133-4260746 GCA_030674185.1 Monoplex corrugatus | reverse complement strand
AGTGGAGATTTTTCCGACTCTCTGGTCAACATGCGAGCACACCTGCCAGTGTCTGAACTCCCCTTCATTTGTATACCAAAACATCTAGCATGCACGTTAAGTTTCAGTTTCAGTTTCTCAGACGATGTCTTGGAACGAATTCCGTATAAACTAATGTCAGAAGTGCCATGTGTACGGTGATCATGGCACATTCCTTAAGCCTGCACATAAACCCACAAGTTGGCCAGGCCCTGAGGCCCTTCCTAGACTATGTTTTATCTAGTCTATATGATATACTGGTATTGTATCAGCCTATCACTGGAATAAGTTTGGTTACATGTAGATGATATGTGTATCTGTGTATCATATCTTCAGAAAAAGGAACAAATATATTAAGTAAATAAATAAATAATTAAAGGTCTGAATCACTATGCTTGTTAAAGATCCTGCTGTCGCCATCTCCAATACCACACACTGTATTGTGGCCTATGGCTGAAGTACCATAAACCATCCAAATCTGAGGTTGACATGAAATAATCTGCATGCCTACGTAAAATAGAGTATGGAGACTGTCCAGCAACAACAGCCTGCATAGTGTGCGCAAAACAATGTGCATACGCACTTCCAAGTAAAATCAACCGTCTTTACAGGCTAACAACAACAGCAGCAGCAGCAGCAGCAGCAGCAGCAGCAGCAGCAGCACACAACAACAACAACAACATACACTCTAAGAACAGCCACAGAACAAGAAGTAGCCAGTGTTGGCAATCTACAACACGGTCCTCAAACAGTCCCATACAGTGATGGGAGGTTCCGTTATGTATATACGTGAAGAATTGATTTTTGTTCAAAATTCATTGCACTGTGTGTGTGTGTTGGCATTATACAACATGGTCCTCAAACAGTCCCATACAGTGATGGGAGGTTCCGTTATGTATATACGTGAAGAATTGATTTTTGTTCAAAATTCATAGCACTGTCTAAATCAACAGTAACCAGTGACTGTCACAGTAACTAGTGACAGTAACCAGTGACTGTCACAGCTAACAGTAACCAGTGACTATCACAGTCAACAGTAACCAATGACTGTCGAAGTCAACAGTAACCAGGCAATATCTCTGTCTCTGGGGCAATGTCTCTGTCTCTGCAGTATCAAGCAGTTCATGACTACTGATGTGGGTTCACGTTTCGGTGTGTACTATCCAGCTTTTCTTCTGTCAACCTCAGTAAGTCCTTCTTTCAAAATGCCCTGAAGGATGTGGTCTTGGACAATGTGTCATGTACACAATATCATTAGGCATAGTATTAACAACTTTTCATGAGCCAATAATCACATGAGCTTTTGAGTCAACAAACTGCTGATTCAATAAATAATCTAAATCATGTAACAAGGTCAAAGGTCATTTCTTGATGGCGGCGATGCCAAGTCCGACCAGACCTGCAACCACGACGGCCGCTCCTCCCAGGATTGCCATTCCCATCAGACCCTCTGCACACCAATGTTAATAATCATAACAACTTATTTCCATAAACGGTGAAAACAACAATCTTTTAGCTTCAGTAATAACTTTCTACCGTGGATAAGAATGACACTTTAATTAGCATGAATTATAATCATTACAATTCATTAGCATTAAGAATCATAATAATTTATTAGCATGAATAATCAAAATGCTAATAGCAATTTATTAGCTGGAATAATGATAATCATACTACTATTACTACTAGTTACTAATAATAATAATAATGAGAAAAATTCATAAGCATCAATTGCTTTTGTTTAATTGTTGTTTGTTTGTTTTTTATTTAAAGCCCAGCCGACTGCGTAGAGCCATATCAGGGCTATAACAGTTTCAAAACACACACAATACTTCAATGGGGAAAAAATGGGAAAAGAAAATTAAGCACAGTTATCAATGCATTTACCCACATAATCCAAGGATATGCCCCTGACGTTTGCCACTCCATCCAGTTTTTTGCATAGGGGATTTAAAAAACATACCTGAATACAGTTTTTTGCATAGGGGATTTAAAAAACATACCTGAATACAATTTTTTGCATAGGGGATTTAAAAAACATACCTGAATACAGTTTTTTGCATAGGGGATTTAAAAAACATACCTGAATACAGTTTTTTGCATAGGGGATTTAAAAAAACATACCTGAATACAGTTTTTTGCATAGGGGATTTAAAAAACATACCTGAATATAGTTTTTTGCATAGGGGATTTAAAAAACATACCTGAATATAGTTTTTTGCATAGGGGATTTAAAAAACATACCTGAATACAGTTTTTTTGCATAGGGGATTTAAAAAACATACCTGAATACAGTTTTTTGTATAGGGGATTTAAAAAAACATACCTGAATACAAAGTTAAAACATAACCAAGGATAGCAAAATATATACAAGAACAGGCCCATATTACCTCAAATCACTTCCGCATAACATACACAGCACACAAGTTTTACAGACATAACATACACAGCTAGATTAAAACAACTGAAAAATTTTACAGACAACACAGCATAAGTTTAAACAATACGAAAAGTTTTACAGGTACAACACAGCATAAAAGTTTCACAGGACATAACACAGCATATAAAAGTTTTACACAGTACAACACAGCATAAAAGTTTCACAGACATAACACAGCATAAAAGTTTACAGGTACAACACAGCATAAAAGTTTTACAGACATAACACACAGTATAAAAGTTTTACAGACATAACACAGATAAAAGTTTTACAGACATAACACACAGTATAAAAGTTTTACAGACATAACACACAGCATAAAAGTTTACAGACATAACACACAGCATAAAAGTTTTACAGACATAACACACAGTATAAAAGTTTTACAGACATAACACACAGTATAAAAGTTTTACAGACATAACACACACAACATAAAAGTTTTACAGACATAACACACAGTATAAAAGTTTTACAGACATAACACACAGCATAAAAGTTTTACAGACATAACACAAAGTATAAAAGTTTTACAGACATAACAAACAGCATAAAAGTTTTACAGACATAACACAAAGCATAAAAGTTTTACAGACATAAAACACATAAATTTTAACATAACACAAAGTATAAAAGTTTTACAGACATAACACAAAGTATAAAAGTTTTACAGTCATAACACACAGCATAAAAGTTTTACAAACATAACACACAACATAAAAGTTTTACAGACATAACACAAAGCATACAAGTTTTACAGACATAACACACAGCATAAAAGTTTTACAGACATAACACAAAGCATAAAAGTTTTACAGTCATTACAAAGCATAAAAGTTTTACAGACATAACACAGCATAAAAGTTTTACAGACATAACACACACACAACATAAAAGTTTTACAGACATAACACACAGCATAAAAGTTTTACAGACATAACACACAGTATAAAAGTTTTACAGACATAACACACAGTATAAAAGTTTTACAGACATAACACACAGTATAAAAGTTTTACAGACATAACACACAGTATAAAAGTTTTACAGACATAACACATACATAACACACAGTATAAAAGTTTTACAGACATAACACACAGTATAAAAGTTTTACAGACATAACACACAGTATAATAATAATAATAATAAAGGCAATTTATATAGCGCTTTCCAGAGCACAAAGCGCTTCACATAAAATCAGTATATAACTAAATACAAATAGATACACCAACATAAAATTTAAACATACCGCTGCTAACACTATATAACATAAAACATAAAATTTACGTTCAACAAGACATATTAACATAGTAAATTCAAATATTACTAAAAATAGTGACAATCATACAAAAATATTTTCTCTCTCTTTCTCTTCACACACACACACACACACACACACACACACACACACACACACACACACACACACACACACACACACACACACACACACACAAACCCAAACACACTCCCTCTCTCAACCACTCAGTTTCTCTACTATCAAATTCTATCACGCTTACACATACTCTTACTCATACTCTCACTCTCTTGCCCCACCCCAACCATACTCTCGCTCTCTACCGTGCTCCCGATATTCCTTGCTCACTCTCTCTCTCTCCCGCACAGCCTCTCTCTCTCTCTCTTTTCCTCTCTCCCTCTCTCTCCCTCTCTCTTGCTCGCATAAACATGCTTCACACACACACACACACACACACACACACACACACACACACACACACACACACACACACACAAACACACACACACACACGCACACACATATATGTAGGAACGATGATCAGGGCTGAGAGAGAAGAGAAAGAGAAGATCAATGAAAGTATTGAGTGAAAAGATAGGTCTTCAGACTAGACTTGAAAGAAGGAAGACATTGCTTATGACGAATATGATAGGGAAGGGAGTTCCAGGTCATGGCAGCAGAGTGGGAGAAAGCTCTCTGACCATGCAGTTTCCGGTTGAAACGGGGAACACAGAAAGTTCTTGTGTCGGTAGAGGATCGGAGAGTTCTGGATGGTACATACACTTGAAGAAGTTCAGACAGATAAGAGGGAGCGGAGCAAGTAAGAATTTTGTAACAGAGACAGCAACATTTGTATTTGATTCTTTGTTCAACTGGAAGCCAATGCAACTTTTTCAGAAGAGGAGAACATGACTGGGATCTAGGGGCTTTACAAACAAGCCTAGCTGCTGAATTCTGAACACGTTGGAGAGGTTGAATGACAACTGAAGGGCAGCCGATTAGAATAGAATTACAGTAGTCCAAGCGTGAAAGAATATAAGAGGAAATAAGAGTTTTAGTGGCTTCCTCAGTAAGAAAGGGGCGGATAGAAGCAATACGTCTTAGTTCCATATAAGAAAGCTGGCATATCTTAGTGACATGTTTTTGCATAGAAAGATCATGATCTAAAAGAACTCCTAAATCCCGGACACAGTCAGAAAATTCAATGGAACTAGAACCTATAGGGAGAGAAGAAGAAAGTGTGTTGATATCATGATGTGAGAAACGTATAGCCTCCGTCTTGTCACAGTTAAGTTTCAGTTTATTTGATGACATCCAGAGATCAATGTCAGAGGTACAGTTTTGGAGAGAAGAAATTGCATCAGGATAGTCATCAACAGAAGCTGAATGAAGGAGCTGAGTGTCATCCGCAAACATTTCATGCGAAATGGAATGGCCGCGGATGACATCAGAAAGAGGGGTAGTATACAGAATGAATAAAACAGGACCGAGCACGGAGCCCTGAGGCACACCAAAATCGAGGGAGGTTTCATTTGAACGGTGACTATCCACTAGCACAAACTGTTTCCTGTCTGAAAGATAAGAGTGAAACCAATTAAGAGCTAAGTCTCTAATACCAAATGTATGTTCCAAACGGGAGAGAAGAATTTCATGGTCTATTGTGTTGAAAGCAGCTGAAAGATCTAACAAGAGGAGGACAGAAATTTTATTTTTATCTAACGAATTGAGAATATCATTAAGGATACGAAGGATGGCAGTCTCTGTGCTGTGCTCTGGACGATATGCTGACTGATGGGGAGATAGAAGGTTGTTGGCAGTCAAATGAGCTGAAAGCTGGTGGAGGACAATTTTCTCGAGAATTTTGGACAGAAAGGGGAGGTTGGAAATGGGGCGGTAATTTTTCAACACGTTGGGGTCAAGGGAAGACTTTTTCAGGAGAGGCTTAACAAGAGCAGTCTTAAAATCAGAGGGAACAGAAGCTGAAGATAGTGATTCATTAAGAATGCGAGTGATAGTGGGGAGAAGGGTGTCGAGGTGGTCATAGAGAAGAGGGGTGGGGATGGGGTCGAGAATACAAGAGACTTTGGGGGACTCAGTAATCAGCTTCCGTACAAATGATTCAGAAACAGGAGTAAACTGACAGAGTGGTGTACCTTTATAAATAACGGACTGGTCAGTTGGTCAGTATAAAAGTTTTACAGACATAACACACAGCATAAAAGTTTTACAGACATAACACACAGCATAAAAGTTTTACAGACATAACACACAGCATAAAAGTTTTGCAGACATAACACAAAGCATAAAAGTTTTACAGACATAACACAAAGCATAAAAGTTTTACAGACATAACACAAAGCATAAAAGCTTTACAGACATAACACACAGCATAAAAGTTTTACAGACATAACACAAAGCATAAAGTTTTACAGACATAACACACAACATAAAAGTTTTACAGTCATAACACAAAGCATAAAAGTTTTAGTCATTACAACGCATAAATGTTTTGCAGACATAACACAAAGCATAAAAGTAAGACAAATAGCATAAAAATTTTAGAAATCACACAGCATAAAGCGTTTGATAGACAATAACATACACAGAATAAAAAGTTTACAGACATAACACAGCATAAAAGTATATTAAACATAACATAGCATAATTAAAGTTCTACAGCCATAACATACACATACTGACCTGTCTCCATCTTTTTATGGATCAAGGCTTGTAGTTTTCGTGCGTGACGATATCTGGGGTCTATGTGTGTCACGGCATTTGCGTACTTCAGCGCTTGTTGATATTCCTACACACACACACACACACACACACACACACACACACACACACACACACACACACACACACACACACACACACACACACACGTGCGCACGCAGACACACACACAAAACACACACATACCACACACACACACGTACGCGTGCGTGCACACACACACACACACACACACACACACACACACACACACACACACACACACACACACACACACACAATACAATACAATACAATATTTTATTTATATAGCGCAAAATCTTGATAAAATCAAATCTAAGCGCTAAAACAGACACGCACGCACGCACACACACACACACAACACACACACACACACACTCACACACACACACACACACACACACACACACACACACACACATACGGTTTTCAGGTGGCCACGAGAAAGATCCATACCATCGAGGACTGTAAGATTGCAATTGAAAAATCAAAAGAAGAGCTGACACCTGAACCTGACTGTGTAGTTTTACATGTGGGGATCACAGATTTAAAAACAAAGGAGCCCACTGAATGTAGCACAACTCTTGACACCTGTGTGAAAACTATCAACACCCAATTTCCAAAAGCCAGGGTAGTTTTAAGTCAGGTAGCTCCTGTGAGGGACAAACACCTAAACGCTAAAAGAGAGCTCCTAAATGCCCTAACAAAAGTGCGACTTCTTAAAGCAGCGAGTGTCGAATACGTCAACAATGACAATCTTCAAACTATCAGTCACACTCAAGTCAGCCAGGACGACGTCCATCCAACCATCAGAGGGCGAGCGTTCTGGCCAGAAACTTAGGGAGGCAAATCCATCAGCTTTTCTGGGAAAAACCGAGGAGGAGATCAAACCGACAACGACATCAACAAAGACCCGGCTTTCAATCTCCGTTTTTCTTCTCTCCTTGGTCATTTTAGATTCAGCCCAGATTCAGTTTCTCTTCGTTCAGTTCTCAGCTATATTGTTTTACTTAATTATTTTCTTGTTCACATACTTCATTTTTATCCTATTTGTACCTTTTAATTCACAGTTAAATGAAATCTATATAAACTTACCATATTGTTCTAAAGTTATTCAACCGTTCCTCATGAAGACGTGTGTAGTAAGTGATATCAACATTTTTCAGTGGAACGCACGTTCCATTGTTAGAAACATCTCATATTTGAGTAACTATCTCTCTTCTAAAAACGTCCATGTCATGCTCCTACAATCGCTGAATACCATCAAAACCAAATTACCTAAAATATCCGGTTTTTATTATCCACCAATATGTGACTCTGTAAATGACGGTGGCCGTATACAAACAGCTATATACATTCGTGAAGGACTGAACTATTGTGAACGATCATCGCCAGTACCTAAATCTACCGCATTTATTTCATCATGTGCAATCATTATAAAATTTTCCTCATCGTTAGTTGTGAATATGGCCTCTGTATACTTACCAAGAGGCCCAGACTCTGTGAACACTGAATGGTTAAAACACTTTCAAGATCAGGACGACAAGTGGATAATTGGAGGTGATTTTAATGCACATGCCCCATTTTGGGAAAAGTATTGTACAAACATAACAAGCAACAGGTTGATTGAAAATATTGTAGATTCCAATTTATATTTACTTAACAACGGACACGTTACCCGGATCCCCGATATACCAACCCACAGACCCACAGCTATCGACCTTACTTTAATCTCACCATCCCTAGCCCCAAACACCACATGGCAAACAGAGGATGACTTGTTGGGATCAGATCACATCCCCATACGTCTTACCTTAAACCATACTACAGAAATAGACGCCATACCACAAGATAGTTTACCCAAGTTTAATTATAAAAACGCTGACTGGATCAGTTTTAAGGCAATCCTTGAAAAGACAAGAACAGATCTATCTGAAGCAATGAACATAAACGAAACGTACGAAGTTTTCTGTAACTCACTCTTAAGGGCTGCTAACATTTCAATTCCAAAACTTACAGTGTCAAAAATAGGAAAACATCATGGAAATGTCTGGTGGAATGAGGACTGTCAAAAGGCAGTGAACGAAAAGAAAGAAAAATACAAAATTTATTTAGCAAACAGGTCACCTGAAAATCATACAGCGATGAAAAGTGCCAACATTAAGTGTAACAGAATCATAGAGCAAGCCAAAGAACAACACTGGACATCTTTTTGTAAATGTGAAGTAAATAACCACAAAGACACGATAAAGATTTGGGAAAAACTAAAATTAATGAAAAACGGGATTAAGTTGCCATCAATTCCAGTAAAGCTAGAAAATAACCCTATTCCTAGCTCATTGGAAAAAGCAGAAGCTTTTGCAGACGTGTTTGCTGAGGCCTGTCGTGTAGAAGGACTCCCTGTCTCTGATAGAAATTATAGGGAACGAGATGAAAAGAAAGATGTATATAAGGACCCTGCCTCTGACAATACACACTACATAAATGCATCACTCACACTTCAAGAATTAAAAGATGCCATTCAGTCCCTTCCAAGTAAAAAAACGTCAGTTGGACTAGATGCAATTTCCAATGAGATGCTGAAAAATTTACCAGAAAATTTTATAATCTTGCTACATGACATATTTCAAAAATGCTGGAATAGTGGGATAATGCCTAACAACTGGAAAGAAACAATAGTGGTTCCTGTATTAAAACCAGGAAAATGTAATACCGATTTGAAAAACTACAGGCCAATTGCATTAACATCACATGTATGTAAACTAATGGAGAAAATAATCTTAAAGAGACTGATGCACTATTGTGAAAAGAATAAAATAATACCAGTAAATCAGGCAGGATTTCGAAAAGGCAGGTCACCAGTAGAGATCCTAACAAAGCTAACTACTAATATAAAACAACAATTTGCAAGACGTCAATGTGTTTTAGCTACATTTTTTGATATAACGAAAGCATACGATCAAGTGTGGCACTCCCGATTGTTATTCAAATTTAAAAGTATTGGGCTGACAGGTCACATTTTTGGCTATGTTATGTGTTTCTTAGAAAACAGAGTATTTCAAACGAGGATTGAAAATGTATATTCCACGAAACGAATTCTTCAAATGGGTATCCCTCAGGATCCGTTATAGCTCCCCTTCTTTTCATGATATTAATGCATGACTTACCCAGTAAAGTATCTAAGCATGTAGTTTTAGCTCAATATGCTGACGATTTATGCATGTGGATGCAAGTAAATATGAAAAAGAAAACTCCTTTGCGCTGTATCAATTATACACGCAAATGCTACCAATTAGAACTTGATAAAATAGCGCGATACATGGTAGAAAATGGGTTACATCTATCCCTGGAAAAAACAAAAATAGTTTTATTTAATAATGGAGCTAACCCAGTAAATATTCCCACTTTCAAACTGGGAGATACTCTTCTTCAGTTTAACGAGTCGATTAAATTCTTAGGAGTTTTCCTTACAGCAAAATTATCTTGGAATCAGCATATTGAATACTTATTAACCAAAGCTCAAAAAAGTTTAAATTTCATAAAAATAGTTCGCAAACAGACATGGGGTCAAGATTCATCAACACTTGTTCATCTTTGTAAATCGCTTGTTAGATCTAAATTAACCTATGCTCAAGAAATCTTCTTCAGTGCACCGAAACACTTACTAAAAAAACTGCAGAGCATAGATTGTAAAGGTTTCAAACTTGCACTGGGTCTTCCAATGCATGCTTCCTGTCTTCGGACATATAATGAAATCAAACTGTTGCCACTTGATGAGCAAAGGAAAGTCGCTTCTACTAAATTTTTGTTAAGAAACACTACCGTAGAAAACATCTCAGAAACAGAAATTAAACTGAGATCAGATACCGACTTTCCAAAACGAGCTAAATCAATATCTTCACAGGTCACACTTGCAACATACACATCTGACGTCATGAAAGGCTCAGGAATTGATCTAGACGTAGATCCTGTATCTATACGACCTTCCTTTTCGCCAGTACCCAGTTGGGAACTCCAAAGAGCACGATTTGACGTACACCACACTAATTTAAAAAAAGGAGACAATATAAACTTACTGACAAGTCAGGTTAAATGTCATATAAACGACGTATATTCTGATCATTTGAAAATTTACACTGATGGGTCAGTAATTGAAAGAAAAGCAGGCTCAGCGTTTTTAATACCTGCTCTCAAAATTGAAAAATCTTTCTACATAGGACTTGATAAATCTATCTTTACAGCTGAACTCTTTGCAATATTAATGGCTTTCAACTTTCTGATAAGTCTTCCTAGGACAATTTTTCAGATACTTCTTTGCGTTGATTCAAAATCAGTACTTCAGGCTCTTGAATTATCAAAATTACAAACAAGATCAGAAATGATTCTGGAAATAAGTCACTTGATTCATAATTTATCTTTAAGAGGCACTGATATTACTTTCTGCTGGATACCTTCTCATAGTTCTTTTAGTTATAATAATGAAGTTGACAGGGCTGCCAAACGGGGAGCTAATAACTCACCAGATTCAAACAATATCCAGCTTTCTCTCTCGTTGCACGAGAATTACACTTTAGTGGACAACTACGTCTGGAAGCAGTTCCAATTAAAACAGAAAAAGTATGATAAATGTCACATGAACTTTGAAGTTAGCAAAATACTTAAGCAGCTTCATGCCAGCAGAACTATACAGTCCCTTATGTACAGATGGAAACTTGATGCATTCAAAACAAAATATACCATTAACATAGTGTGTCTATGTGGAAAGAAGATAACACATAGTCATATTCTTTCTTGCGTTAGGGTAAAACGACATATTCCAACACTATCTGTGAGTACAGTTTCTGACATATTTGCCTCATCATCATTACTGTATGAATTTTTTGTTAGCCTGTCAAAAAGTCCTATAGCGAATTACCTTTAAAATGTTATTTGACTTGTTCATTGTTGTGGTTAGTCAATTATTAGTTTTACTTTTTATTCATTTCTTCCGGATATTTACTAATTTTGTTTGTCAGTTTGTTTGTTTAAATCGATAATTATGGTAACATTATTTGTTAGTTTTACCTTCCCCTCTTCAAAACAGTTGTTTTCTGGATCATCTTTTCTCAAATTCAAAATTGACAATTTTCAAATATCTTCTTCACTCCTCCTCTATCACTCCCCCTCCCCCCCCCCTTTTTTTTGTTGTTGTTTTTTTTGTTGTTGTTTTTTTTGTTTTTTGTTTTTTTGGTCTAAAATCACTTTAGTGAATAGACATTAAATCAAAGACCACCACCACCACACACACACACACACACACACACACACACATCCCCAAATTGCATTTGCACTGATATATCTGTAAGCAGAGTAACACATATACTGCAGTTCTGCTATTAACAGTAATTCAACATTTCTGCAGCTGCAACAAACAATTCATACAAAGCCAACACTGAATTACAATCACAGTTTGTTCAAGGGTCACTCTCACCCCTCCCCTCCCTATTTAAAAACCTTGCCAGCGCTTAGGGTTTTGCGCAGGCTCAGGGCGTCTGCCAGATGACTGCTGGCAGACCTGGATGGAGCACATATGGAATTCTGAAAATTGTTTTTGCATATTTTATTTCCCTAGAGCTAAAAATGCATTTAATGCATGTACCCAATTATCAATCCTAAGAAAAAGTATGTAAGACTTTACTGAACACATACAGGTGAATGGACCAGCAAAGCAGAAAATGACAGAAAGCCAAGGAGCAAGGCAGAAACAAAGAGAGTGACAGAAAAGAGGAAATTTCTAGCACAGAATTTCCTTCTGATACTATTTATACTGAAAGAGCCCCCGGCATCCCCATGGGGGGACTTAACAACCTTAATGGGTACCAGAGGAAGCAGAAAGTAAAAGTAAGCAAGCATATATATATGTAATTGGCCCAGTACGATGACTCCCTCTTGAACAAACTCAAAACTCCAAATGTGCCAATGACAATTAAAAGATCCATGCGCAACAAAGCATACATGGAATGGACAAGGAAAACTCCCATTCTTTGTACACCTGATGACAGGTGCCACATCCAAACAGTTAGGACACTGTGCTTCCAATCAGAAGGTCCCAGTTTGATTCTGCCTGGCTAGCACTTAATGGGTAAAGCAGGGAGATTTTTCTGATCTCCCAGTATGTTCAAACAGGTCTGCGAGTGCCTGAGCCCCCTTAGTGTGTCTCACCTGTATCACCTGTCGGCGTCACTGGGTTTGGTATTGGTTGCTGTACATTTTGACACCACCATCTCCCTCCAGACCACTCTGTCTTGACTTTTGTGGACAATTTCTTGAATATTTAGGCTACCGATGTTGGTCATGTTCTCAATGTATGAAATTGGAGGTGTGCCTTTCTTCCTTTTTGCCACTGTTTTTCCTTGAAAAAATGGTTGCCATGAGGTCCGTGTTCTTGCTGTGTGACACATGGTCACTGTATTTTAGTCTTTGCATGTAGACACAAGAAATACACATGTTAAAGATCCTGTGAGCTGTCAGTGTTTGCTGGTTTATAGTTCTAAACGTGAACAAACCAAGTATGTACACTCACTAAAGACAGAATATGCAGACTGTGCAGTAAAATAATGCCTGCACACGGCTGCATTTTCCCAGCCATTCTGCCACCCTTTAGTTGCGAGCCGGCGTCGCCTGCGTGTGCTATTTTTAGCCAGGCAGGGTCGACCAAAGTCCGTCAGTGTAGCGCGTCTTTGTGCTCCCGCACTAGTGATAAAGGGATGGGTGAAAAAGGTGTGGGGAGTGGAAGGGAAGGGGCGCGCTATTAATAGCCGGCAGAAAGTGGCCAACTAAAATATCTCGGATTTGTGCGCCGTGTGCATAGTGCGGGCCAAACAACATGTGTATCCACGAAACCAATGTCCAGAAAGACTGGAACAACTGACACATCAATAGGGACAGTGAACAGATCAGTTTTTGTACTGGGCATATGGACACTGAACTCAAGAACCCAGATCTAGAGTCCATGCCACCATGAACTACACCGTCTATCAAACTGACCTGTGTGTATATATATATACAGAAATACAATCAGGCATTAAAACAGCATTCAAGAAGATGAAAATGCATTCTTACCAACAAACGCCTATCAATTAACACCAAGAAGAGAGTTCTTGCGTGTTATATAGAACCGATACTGCTGTATGGTTGTGAGGTGTGGACAGTCAACATGCAAAGTCAGAACAAAATTGAGGCAACTGAAATGTGGTTTCTAAGAAGAATGTTGCGAGCTCCATGGATAGTAAAGAAAATAAATGAGAAAGTCTTGAAGGAGGCAGACAGAAGAAGATCATTAATAAAGAAGATCAGAAAAAGACAAGCAACATTTATAGGACATTTTACGAGGCAAGAGAAATTAGAGCACCTGGTCACAACAGGAAAGGTGGAGAGAAAGAGAACACCAGATAGACCCAGGGAGATAATACTGGATGGACTTGCAGGGTGGCTGAGGGTGGAGAGGGTGGGAGATATACTTGCAGCGACAAGGGATAGACTCGTACGGAGGGCCATGATCGCCAATGTCACGCAGCAGGGTACATGATGATGGTGATGAATCAGGTGTTAATCTGACCATCACACATACTTTCACACTATTTTGACACAACTTACTTTTAATCTTGTGTAGCCAACAGCAGCGTAGAACAGGTAATCCATCTTGGTGGAATCATCTTCCGCACTCCGCAACAAATCTGCCATCAACACGTGAATGTGAGTTTTGTGCAAGAGGGATCCATCATACTCAATGAAGTGGTTCAGTTGTGAAATGCACAACTGACTGACACCATCACAATGACTGGATCATTTACGCTTTGACTCCCACACCCTGTACACCAGCATCCTGTATTGTCAACCATGCTGGCAAAGCAAATACTTAACCCTTTGACTCCTGCAAGGTGGTGGTGGATAGGGTGAGGTAGTCAAAGGGTTAAGTTTTTGCAGTTGGTGGATTGGGTGAGGGAGTCAAAGGGTTAAGTTCTTGCAGTTGGTGGATAGGGTGAGGGAGTCAAAGGGTTAAGTTCTTGCAGTTGGTGGACTGGGTGTGGGAGTCAAAAGGTTATGTTTTCACAGTTGGTGGATAGGGTGCAGGAGTCAAAGGGTTATGTTTTCGCAGTTGGTGGATAGGGCGCCGGAGTCAAAGGGTTAAGTTCTTGCAGTTGGTGGATTGGGTGAGGGAGTCAAAAGGTTATGTTTTCGCAGTTGGTGGATAGGGTACGGGAGTCAAAGGGTTATGTTTTCGCAGTTGGTGGATAGGGTGCGGGAGTCAAAGGGTTATGTTTTCGCAGTTGGTGGACTGGGTGCGGGAGTCAAAGGGTTATGTTTTCGCAGTTGGTGGATAGGGCGCCGGAGTCAAAGGGTTATGTTTTTGCAGTTGGTGGATAGGGTGCGGGAGTCAAAGGGTTATGTTTTCGCAGTTGGTGGATAGGGTGCAAGAGTCAAAGGGTTAAGATGGGCTGCAAACAAAGTCAGTTTAATGATGCAATCAAAATGATATGGGTATTCCACATTCACCTTCCCTGAAAATAACACAAGTATTCTGCATCCACCTTCCACGAAAATAATGTAAGTATCTCACACCCACCTTCCATCAAAATGACATAAGTATCACACACCTATCTTCCATGAAAATGATGTAATTATTCCACACCCACCTTCCATGAAAATGACATATTCTACATCCATATGAAAATGACATAAGTATTTCACACCCACCTTCCATGAAAATGATGTATCTCACACCCATCTTCCATGAAAATGACATAAGTATTCCACACCCACCTTCCATGAAAAATGATGTAATTATTCCATGCCCATCTTCCATGAAAATAATGTAATTATTCCACACCCACCTTCCTTGAAAATGACGTATTCTACATCCACATGAAAATGACGTAAGTATTTAACATCCACCTTCCATGAAAATAACGTATCTCACACCCACCTTCCATGGAAATGTTGTAAATATACAACATCCAACTTCCACGAAAATAATGTACCTCACACCCACCTTCCACGAAAATGACCTAAGTATTCAACATCCATCTTCTATGAAAATGACAAAAGTATTCCATACCCATCTTCCATGAAAATAACATATCTTACACTCACTTTCCATGAAAATAATATAAGTATTCAACACCCACCTTCCACGTACTGGTAAATAACATATCTCACATCCACCTTTCATGAATATAACACATCTCACACCCACCTTCCATGAAAATGATGTAAGTATTCCACACCCACCTTCCATGAAAATGATGTAAGTATTCCACACCCACTTTCCCTGAAAATGATGTAAGTATTCCACACACACCTTCCCTGAAAATGATGTAAGTATTCCACACCCACCTTCCATGAAAATGACGTAAGTATTCCACACCCACCTTCCATGAAAATGACGTAAGTATTCCACACCCACCTTCCATGAAAATGATGTAAGTATTCCACACCCACCTTCCAGGAGGGCCACTCCTTTCTTCATGTCCTCCTGATAGCGACTGTGGACCAGACGAATTGCATATTCAAACTGAGTTTTCTCCCCTACACAGCCCCGCAACATTTGCCGATTGTACAGACTTTCGTACTCCTGAAAATTTAACAACCATCAGTGGACTAGTAACCCATTGGTTAGATTGTTACTTTTATCAGTATCATTATTATTACTATTACTGTAATTGTTATCATCATCATCATTATCATTTTCATTATCATCATCATCATATATCATTACCATTATTATTGTTATTAGCATTATTAGTCTTATTATTATTTATGCTTAAATCAGATGTCTGCTCACAGTCACATCGGGCTAATACCATCTCAAACAAAACACATGCTTTTAAACACATAATTACTTTGGATAAAAAATATTTAAAAAAGACAACTATAAAACCTGCGAAAGAAAATTACATACATAATTTATCATTGCATTGATAATCTATGGATATGCCTCTGGTATTAGCCATTTTGCCCACTTTATCACCTAGGAATTAATAAAAAAAAAAAACAAAAACCACCTAAATGCAAAAATGTATGCATAAGCATAACAAAGAAAACAAGAATAAACATAACATAAAAACTGTCTCATAGACTATAATACCTAAACTGCACTTAAGGAGTTCATAGCTAAAAATGCTATAAATAATTGTACCCAATTTTCCATCCTATTAGAAAAATATGTAGGCTTTATAAAAAACAAAAAACAAAAAAAAAAAAAACCCAGGAAGCTAAGGAGCAAGGCAGAAAAAGTGAGTGATAACATAAAGGAAATTTCTAGCACAGAATTTCCAGAAGTTGGAATACTAACAGTATCTATAATGAAAGAGCCTTAGCATCCCAGGAAGGTGGTGGTGGTGGTGGTGGGAGTGGGGTGGGGGGGGCTGGTTGGATTGCATTGGATTAAACTAGACTGGATATTTTTCGGTTAAGTTAACAAGAAACACCACAAGGTTGTGGATGGGACCCAGAGCACCAATGCCTCACCACTCTCCAGTCAATCACTCCCAAGCTCCTGATGCCACTCGATTTTCATTCCATCAAGCAAAAGTTGGCTATCCTTGTATTGCATAATCCATTCATACCCATCAGTTACCTTGTTTACAAACGAATGGCAAGGTGGGGAGATGACAAACCCTGGGACATTGTAACACAACGCATGCCACCAGGTCCAGCCCAGCCTCCAGACCAAGACAGAATGAAAGACCCCTCTTTCGCCCCACTCTGGTCTTCATCTCTCTTTCGGTAGCCTGCCCTGTCACCAGCTCGCATAGCTGCCAGCTCCTTTCCCTTACTGAATGGCAGACTGAACGGAGCACACTGCTTATAGATATTTGGCCCTATCATGGAATTGTTGGGTTCGAATCCTGGGGAGCGCTACATTAAAATTGGCCTTCTCACTGTCTCATCTTTACATTACTGTTTGTTCTGGTGGTGTTAGTAAAGGATGAGATAAGTCCCCCTTCCTCCCCCCCCTACCCCGGGATGGTTATCCATGTCGGCCATATCACCTCAGGTGGGTGCCGATGCAAAAACTAAACCTGTTACCTGATTTAGTAATTAATCAATCAGTGGAATTGTCGAACACGATGAATCCCTTTTGAATAAACTC
>JAPXFY010000031.1:4228133-4240633 GCA_030674185.1 Monoplex corrugatus | reverse complement strand
AACAGACCCATATTTGCTGTCTGCTTTTTTTTTTCCTTGCTTTCTTTTTTTAATTTTTTTTTATTAATTTTTTTTTTTTATTACTTATGAAGCTGGGGTTTTTCAGAAGAATATTGCCAGGAACAAATACGTTGTTGTCGTGGGATCTTTTACGTGATCTAACTGCAATCTGCACTCGAGCCTTCTCCATTCATTGTCTCATCCGAAAAGACTTGTGCCCAGACCGTCCTCAGATCAGTGGCTGAAACCTCCCCTCCAACAACATCATCATCATCAACAACAGCAACAACAACAACAACAACAACAACAACATCCTGTCCTGTCATGTCATGTCTTGACTTGATTTGACTTGCCTCGACTAGACTTGTCTTGTCTTGTCTTGTTTCGTCTTGTTCGTCTTGTCTCGTCTTGTCTCGTCTCGTCTTGTCTCGTCTTTGTCTTGTCTTTGTCTTTGTCTTTCTCTTGTCTTTGTTTTGTTTTGTCTTTGTCTGGTCTTTGTCTGTCTTTGTCTTGTCTTTGTCTTGCCTTTGTCTTTCTTTGTCTTGTCTTTGTCTTGTCTTTTGTCTTGTATTGTCTTGTCTTTGTCTGGTCTTGTCTTTGTCGTGTCTTGTCTTTGTCTGTCTTTGTCTTGTCTTGTCTTTTGTCTTTCTTGTCTTTGTCTTTGTCTGTCTGGTCTGGTCTTTGTCCTGTCTTTATCTTTGTCTGGTCTTTGTCTTGTCTTGTCTTGTCTTTGTCTTTGTCTTTTCTTGTCTTGTCTGTGTCTGTGTCTTGTCTTTGTCTTGTCTTGTCTTGTCTTGTCTTTGTCTGTGTCTTTCTTGTCTTTGTCTTGTCTTGTCTTGTCTTTGTCTGGTCTTGTCTTGTCTTGGGCTTTGTCTTGTCTTGTCTTGTCTTGTCTTGTCTTGTCTTTTTGTCTGTGTCTTGTCTTGTTGGTCTTTGTCTGGTCTGTTTGTCTTGATCTTTGTCTGGTCTTTGTCTTGTCTTGTCTTCTGTCTCTGTCTTGTCTTGTCTTTGTCCTGCTGTCTTGTCTTGTCTTTTGGGCATTTTCGGTGGGCGGCGGTGGAGTCCTCCCAGTATCTTCCCGTGTTAGTGCGGTTGTCTTTGGGAAAGGAGAACGCTTGGACCTCTCACCAACCTAGGCGTGTGATTTGCCCCAAAACACACACACAAGCAAACCACATCCACACATACAACAACAAACAAAATCAGGAAGGATCGATGTCACGTGACCTGTGATCCTTGAAGAGTGAGGTGGTAGAAGCCTTAGTTTTTTTCTTACCACTGGACGAGGCGGCAGGGAAGTTTTTAGTCCCGTTTTTATTATCCATTGTTTGGTGTCTGTGATCTGTTTGTGACCGTGCGTTCGCGCTTGACAAAGGCTAGTTGGCCGAAAATTTGCGCTTGTTTTGTTTTGTCTGTTGGATACGCGCTTATATTGATTTTCTTGTTCTTCTGGTTCGCTTTTTGTTTGTTTGTTTTTTGTTTGTTTGTTTATTTTAGGTACAGAAAGGGCCAGGGGTGGGGATGGGAATGAGGGTGGTGTGGATCCCTGTCCAGCAGGGAATTGAACCTGGGATATCTCTGATCCAGGACGGGTGTCTTAACCACTAGGCCACCAATCCAATCAGTGAACCGTCTCCCTTTCCCTCCTCCCTCCCTCCCTCCCCCACACCCACCCTCACCCCCATCCCCCCCCCTCCAACCCTTAGACAGGTCATGCCATCGTGATGTTGTTATCTTTTACCTTGGGAAGCGTGTTTGTGGGCCAGTAAAAGTCAACTCCCATCTAACGCCCACCGAATCAAGGAGGATTTAGACCAAAGGGGAAACTTCATGGGAAAATGCACCTGCTTTTGCACACGAACTGAATAAAGAAGAAATCCTTGCTCTAGGTAATTTAACGGTGAGCATTGATTTTTTTTCGCCGTTGTTGTCTTCTATCTTAACCCTGTTTGTCGTTTTTTTTTTCACGTGTGGTGTCAGCCCTGATATGGCTGTAGTAGACGGCTGGGCTATAAGTAATATGAACCTGGACCTAGCTAATGACCTAGAAGATGCGTACAATGAGCCTAGGTGCGCGCGCGCACACACACACACACACATCATCATCATCATCATCATCATCATCATCATCATCATCATCATCTCATCATCATCACCATTATCATCGTCGTCGTTGCCATCTATCATCATCATCATCGTCGTCGTCAGGTTAACATGAAATTTGTACTGACATGGTAAAAAAATATACACGACTCACCTTGGATACCATTGAAACAAAACACTAACGCTCTCTATAATTTTCCATTGCTTTTATTCTTGCTTTTATTGCTTTTATTCTTTCTCCCCATTTATAGCCATGCGTGTGTGTGTGTATATGTGTGTGTGTGTGTGTGTGTGTGTGTGTGTGTGCGTGTGTGTGCGTGCGTACGTGCGTGCGTGCGTGTGTGTCTGTTTCAGCGCTTAGATTTGATTTTATCAAGATTTTGCGCTATATAAATATTGTAATTATTATAATTATTATTATTATTATAACGAAACTCAAGAAACAGCGTAATGCCAAAACGTGATGAAACGCTAAGATCGAATCAGAAATTCAGAATCATTAGAAGTCTAAAGAATAACTGTTATTTATAACTTGAACTGAAAATGACAAACACCCACTCATATCCCCCCCCCCCCACACACACACACACACACATATCAGGGCTATAACCATCTCAAAGCGTACGCAATATTTCACCGGGGGGGGGGGGGGGGAGGTGATGGGGGGTGGTGGGAGGGGGAACAGAAAATTAAGTACACACATTAATGCATTCGCGCACATGATCAAAAGGGGTGCCCCTGGTGTTGACCACCCCCGTCCAATTTATCACCAGGTGATTAAAAAACAACAACTGAATACATATTTAAACATAACTAAGGACACTAAAACATAAAAACGGGCCTGAATTCCCTACAATGGCTTCTGCACAACACATTTCCTTAGATCCAAAAAATACACTTAAGACATACATCCAATATCAGTCCTGAGAGAAAGTATGTAAGGCTTATAGAACACGTACAGGTGAATGGACCAGCAAGGCAGAAAGTGATAGAAAGAGATGACATATAGCAAAGAAACAAGGCAGAAACAAAGAGAGTGACAGAAAGGGAAAGAGGGAGAGAGAGAGAAGGGGAGAGAGAGGGAGAGAAGAGAGAAAGAGGAAAAAGAGAGAGAGAGAGGGAGAGAGGGAGGGAAGAGTGAGTGAAAGGGAGAGAGAGACATAGGGACAGAGAGAGAGGGACAGAGAGAGTGAAAGGGAGAGAGAGGGGGGAGAGAGAGGGAGAGAGGGGAGAGGGAGAGAGGAAAGATAGGGAAAAGGAGAGATAGAAAGAGAGAGAGGGGGAGAGAGAGAAAGGGAGGGAGAGAGAGAGACAGAGACAATGAGAAAGAGATAGGGGGGGGGGAGAGAAAGGGAGAGAGGAGAGAGAGGGAGAGAGAGAGGGGGGGAGAGACAGAGGGGAACAGTGAAAAAGAAAGGGAGAGAGAGAGGGAGAGAGAGAGAGGGAGAGAGGGACGGAAAGAGAGGCAGAGACAGAGAGAGAGAGAGAGGAAAGGGAGAGAGAAAGAGGAAAGAGACAGAGACAGAGAGACAGAGACAGAGAGATACAGAGAGAGATGGAGAGAGACAGAAAGAGAGAGACACACACAGACAGAAAGAGAGCAAACATAAGGATAAGACTGACACAAAAGTGATGGGTATGGACTCATTTCGTGCAAATATAAAAACACTGATCTCTTTTGTGTGTGTGTGTGTGTGTGTGTGTGTGTGTGTGTGTGTGTGTGTGTGTGTGTGTGTGTGTGTGTGTGTGTGTGTGTGTGTGTGTGTGTGTGTGTGTGTGTGTGTGTGTGTGTGTGTGTGTGTGTGTGTGTGTGGGTAAAAAAGACTGAAATGGAACCACTTACCACGGTGTAGTGGTTAGTGCAATGGATTACCGACTGGAAGGTTGTAGGGTCGAAATTACATCAACCCTGTCAAAATCATTGTGAAACAGGCTAAGCAGGGCCTCAGGACCTGGCCAGCTCATGGGTTTATGTGCAGGCTTAAGGCCTGTGCCGTGAAGTCACCATACACATGGCACCTGTGACGTTAGTGCATATGGAATTCGTTCCCAGCGCGGAGACGTCGTCTTGAGAAACTGAAACTGAAATTGTGAAATTGTTCCACCCAGTCGGCTCCTACCCAGAGTAAAAGTGTGCTATGAGCTAATTGGGAAGACTGGGATCACACAGTCTAGTCTCGTCCACTTCACGGATGCGTCGATGAAGGTGTTGCTGAAATTTTTCTGATTAACACCGCAGGCTTCTGCATCTCTCGTGCGTCGTTGACGACAGGATATATTATGAAAATAAGGGTAAAAA
The DNA here is from genome assembly GCA_030674185.1 of Monoplex corrugatus. Lineage (NCBI taxonomy): Eukaryota > Metazoa > Mollusca > Gastropoda > Littorinimorpha > Ranellidae > Monoplex > Monoplex corrugatus. The sequence continues at coordinate 4,236,231 of JAPXFY010000031.1, read as the reverse complement.
TTGCACTGTCACGCTTTCTTAATTCAGAATGGAAGTCCATGGCATCATGATTATCATCCTCATTGTCATTGTCACAGCATCGTGAACACCTGTACCAGATTCTGTGGTCATAAAAATGGCGTAGAACATGGGACAGAAAACGGGAACAACACAAACCTTAACGTCAATAAATCTGAAACAGAGCGATACAAAAAAAAAAAAAAAAAAAAAAAAAAAAGAAAAAAAAAAAAAAATCCCCGAAAAAAATTGCTGATATAACTGAGACACTGGGTACACGGGACTCTCCCTCCTTCCTCTCCGTAACTCCCCCCCCTCTTCCCTGCCTCTTCTTTTCGTCACCCCCACCTGCACTTTCCCTCCACCCCTCCCCTCCCCTCCCCTCCCCTACTGTTGTTTTTTTTTTAAACAGCCAGTGAATCATGTGCAGTCAGTTGTTCCGCAGATGTCCTTCTGCTCACACACACACACACACACACAGAGTATTTGACAGAAAGTGAGTTTGTAATTTGGGGTTTGCTCAAGAGGGATTCATCGCACTCGGATAATTTGCATATGCGCTCCACCCAAATCTGCCAGCAGTTATCTGGCAGACTCCTTGAGCCTGCGCAAAACCCTAGTTGCTGGCAAGGTCTTGAAAGAGGGGGAAGGGATCTATGAACACTAAGCTGACTCTACCAGAATGATGTGAACATTAAGACAGGCAGCAAACAGGATTTTGTTTTTGTGTGTGGATATATTTCTTTTTATTCTTTAAATTTGAAGTGAGTACGTTGACAGTGTCGTTTCTTGAACGTCTTCATCTACATCAACAGCATCAGCAACGTCCTCTCTTTCCGCCGCCACCGACGAAAACGACGACAAAGGTATTTCGTTTTATTTGCAACATTTATGACTGAACCTCGAACGTTTTATTTTCATTATTGAGTTGTTCCTAGTGGTACTGATCGCACCCTTTCTGAAATCACTTACACATGCCTGTGCACACCTGTGTGAAGTAGTGACAGTGGACCCTTCAGAAAGAGAAAGGCAAAGAAAAACCCCATAAATATTTGTAAATAAATAAATAAATATATAAATCACACAATTGACACTTTCAACACCACAACCAACAACAACAGCAACAGCAAAAAGAAACCCCAACCAGATCTACGACACGACAACAACAATAACAGCAAACGGAAGAACAACAACAAAGACAACGATCACAGCAACACCAGCACCACCAACAACAAACAGCAACAACAACAACAACAACGATTAACGATGGTGCCGTCACCCATTCTGACAATCCTGATCCTTACCCTGACAACGCTGCCATGGACAGCTTCAACAGACCCCAGCCACCATAGTCTCCACAAACGAGCAGAGAAATGCTACCCTGATTTGGGCTGTTTCACCTCTTACCCCGGGCTGCAGGAGCTGCCCTTGGCTCCCCAGGAGGTGGGCACACTGTTCCAACTGTACAGTCGCCACAACAGGCTGCAGCCCCTGAACTGCAACGCCACTTGGAACGCCAGCACGTGCGCCTCGGTCCTGGACAGAGGTCACGTGGTGTGGAGCAAGCCCTGCAAGGTCATCGTCCATGGTTACCATAACAGTGGCCAGACGGGTTGGATTCTGGACGTGAAGGATCAGCTGCTGATCAAGGTGAGGTTGAGGATTGTATTGGTTTGTTTGTTTGGTTTGGTTTGGTTGGTCGTGTTTTTGTTTGTTTGTGGTTCTTGTTGTTGTTCTTTGTTGATGTTGTTTGTCCGTTGATGTTGTTGCTCTTGTTGTTGTCCACTTTGATCTAATTTGTATGAAATCCAAAACAAGTGCGACCGCCCGCATTCAAGCAAATAGGAACCAGAAAAACACGAAAACAGAATCAGAACGCGTATTTGATTCAACCAGACAAGACAGGCACAAATTTTCAGCCAACTGGCCTTTGTCAAGTGTAAACGTTAGATCACACACACACAAAACAAACAAACAAACAAACAAACAAACAAACAAACAAACAAACAAACAAACAAACAAACAAACAAACAAACATTAGATACAAAAATTAGGAGAAAAAGACTGAAACTTCCCTGCTGCTTGCAGAAAAAGACTAAAAGTGTTAGTCTTTTTCTCCTAATTTTGTATTTGTTGTTTGTTCGTTTGTGATCTTACGTTTTCATTTGACAAAGACCAGTTGGCTAAAAAGTTACGCCTGTCTTGTCTGGTTGTATTAAACACGCGTTCTGATTCCATTTTCGTGATTTTTTGGTTTCTAATTTGTATATTAAGATCCAAAACAAGTTTGACTGCCCGCGCCCAAGCAAACACAAACCAGAAGAACAAGAAAACCAATGTAAGCGCGTATCCAACGAGACAAAACAAAACAAGCGCAAATTTTCGGCCAACTAGCCTTTGTCAAGCGCGAACACACGGTCACAGACAGATCACAGACACCAAACAATGGATAATAAAAACGGGACTAAAAACTTCCCTGCCGCCTCGTCCAGTGGGTAAGAAATGACGACATGGGCATTCCATTTCTTACCCCCTGGACGAGGCAGCAGGGAAGTTTTAGTCCGTTTATATTATCCATTGTTTGGTGTCTGTGATCTGTCTGTGACCGTGCGTTCGCGCTTGACAAAGGCTAGTTGGCCGAAAATTTGCGCTTGTTTTGTTTTGTCTCGTGGATACGCGCTTACATTGGTTTTCTTGTTGTTCTGGTTTGTATATTAAGATTTGGCACTTTACAAATATTAGTATTATTAGTAGTAGTATTGTTGTTGTTCTTATTGTTGTTATTACTATTATCTTGTTGTTGTCGTCGTCCCTTTCCATCTTGCTCTACCACTGTTGTTGGCATGCTGCTCATTTCAGCTGCTCTCCCCACTCTGATGGCTTTAGAAGCTCTGTTTGTTTCATCTACCCTGCTGATTTCAACCACCCAACAATTGCCCAAACAATTTCCCATCACAGTCTCAGTGGATTTTTTTTATGAGCGCTTTGACAATGAACGCTGCACCAGTTGCCTCCACTTCTCTCGGTTGTGGGCAAGTGCCTAGCTTGAAGCAGAGCTCTCTCATCATCATCAGGTGCCTTGCCGCATGGCGTTGGCGATCATGGACTTCCATCTGTCTCTATCTCTTGTTGCCTCAAGTATCTCTTCCACCCTCTCTGTCATCAGCCACTCTGCAAGTCCGTCTAGTATTTTCTCCCTGGGTCTACCCGGTGCTCTCTTTCCCTCCAGCTTTCCCGTTGTGACCAGGTGCTCCATTCCCCTTTCCTCATAAAATGGCCTATAAATGTTGCCTGTCTTTTCCTAATCTTCCTTATTGGTTTAATGATCTACTTGTGTCTGCCTCCATCAAGACTGTCTCGTTTGTTTTCTTTCCTGTCCATGGAACTCTCAACATTCTTCTTAGAAACCACATCTCGGCTGCCTCAATCTGGTTCTGGCTCTCTATAGTCCTTATTTCGATGCGGTCTGTCTATTTCTTCCTCTGTCCTTGTTCATTTTCCAATGTACAGTTCCCAGGGGGATGGTCTCTGAGAGTCCGGTAGATCTTGTTACATGACCCTACCATCTTAGATTTTTATGCAGTATGGACAGTGTCTCGCGTGGTGGGCTATTGTTCTTTGCACTTAGACGTTTGTGATGTGGTCAGTTAAGAGATTAGACTTGCAAGGTTAACGGTGAGCATCTTTTTAACAGTTGTGGTGTTGTTGTTGTTTTTTATCTTAACCAGGTTGTCGTTTTTGACGTCGTGTTAGCCCTGATATGGCTCTAGTAGCCGGCTGGGCTATAAGCAATATGAGCTTGAACTAAAGAGATATCAAGTTTTCTGAAACATCTCAATTCAACTGCCTGGATCGTTATTTTTTTGTGGAGTTGTTGTTGTTGTTGTTGTTGTTTGCTGTTCTTTTCTTTCTTCTTCTTCTTCTTCTTCTTTTCTTCTTCTTCTTCTTTCTTTCTTCTTTTCTTTTTTTCTTCTTCTTTCTTTCTTCTTTTTCTTTTCTTTTCTTCTTCTTCTTCTTTCTTTTTCTTTTTCTTCTTTTCTTTTTTCTTCTTTTCTTTTTTCTTTTCTTCTTCTTTCTTTTCTTCTTTTCTTTTCTTCTTCTTCTTCTTCTTCTTCTTCTTCTTCTTCTTCTTTCTTCTTCTTCTTCTTCTTCTTCTTCTTCTTCTTTTCTTCTTCTTCTTCTTCTTCTTCTTTCTTCTTCTTCTTCTTCTTCTTCTTCTTCTTCTTTCTTCTTCTTTTCTTTCTTCTTTTCTTCTTCTTCTTCTTCTTCTTCTTCTTCTCTTCTTTCTTCTCTCTTTTTTTCCGCATCCACTATCTACATGGTGTGACCACAGACGACGAATGTGGCTCCCAGTTTCTGTTGGCTGCATGGAGCTTGGTGATCAGAGGAAATGTAGTCAACCATGTAATTTGTTGTTTTCGTTTCTTATTTGTTTATTTATCTACATACTCCTTTATTTTGTACTTACTTATTTATTCATTTATTTGTTTACTTACTTATTTAACTTACTTACTTACTTACTTACTTACTTACTTACATACTTACTTACTTACTTACTTATCTATTTCTTCTTTTCTTCCCTCGGTCGTGAACGACAGACTGGCGGGGCTATGATTAAGGAAATAATGTCTTCACCAAATCGATAGACAGCTGAGGCTTTGTGCACTGACTGTGGGGGCGGCGGGGTGGGGGTGGGGGGAAGGCTTCTGTTATGTGAGACGACTTTAAACAGAATAGCTAGTTGTGTTGTGATTCAGACCTGTAATTAATTAATTAATTAATCAATTTATTCATTTATCTATTTATTTATTTATTATGTATTCCTCTTTTTTTTTTTGAAGATAAGATACACAGATACACATGCCATGTATATGTAATCTCGATCGTTCCAGTGATAGGCTGATACAATACTAGTATTTAAAAAATATAGATTAGGTAAAACATAGACTAGGTAGGGCCTCAGGACCTGGCCAACTTACGGGTTTATGTGCAGGCTTGAGGCGTGTGCCATGATCACCATCACATGGCGCCTGTGACGTTACGCCTAGTGCATATGGAATTGGTTCCATTTGAAAACATACACAAAACTTCAACAGGAAAAAAAAGGAAAGAAAATTAAATATACACATCAATGCATTCGTGCACATAATCTAAGTTTAAGGAGATGTCCCTGGCGTTGACCACTCCGTCCAATTTATCGCACAGGGGATTTAAAAAACACCTGTATACGAATTCAAGCATACCTAAGGACAACAAAACATATATGTATAAAAACGGGCATAAATGACTGAAAATTGCTTCCTTATATCTCACCTTCCTAGAGCCTAAAATGCATTTAATACATGTATCCAATTATCAGTCCTAACAGAAAGTGCGTAAGACTTTATCGAACACATACAGGTGAATGGACCAGCAAGGCAGAAAATGATAGGAAGAAATGACAGACAGCAAAAGAGGAAGAAAGAAACAAGAGAGTGACAGAAAAGAGGAAATTTCTAGCACAGAATTTCCAGAAGATGGGGACACTATTTATACTGAAAGAGCCCCGGCATCTCCACGGGAGGGGGGGGGGGGGTCTCCTTTAACTCTGTGAACAGTCATTGGTGCACAGTACTAACGGACTGGTCAACAGACTTCTCCAGCTCTGCTGGTTGTGTGCTAAAGCCTGGGCCTCTGCAAGTGGCTTATCTGTCCATTCTGCAATGCTGTCAGACCTTTAATTATTTATTTATTTACTTTATATATATATTCCTTTTTTGAAGGTAAGATACACACATACACATGTCATTTACACGTAACCAAGATTATTCCAGTAGTAAGCTGATAAAATACCAGTATAAGATATAGACTAGGTAAAACATAGTCTAGTTAGGGCCTCAAGACCTGGCCAGCTCATGGGTTTATGTGCAGGCTTAAGGCTTTTGCCATGATCACCGTACACATGACACCTGTGACGTTAGTAATAGTATACATGGAATTCGTTCCGAGCGCGGAGACGTCATCTTGAGAAACTGGAACTAAAAATATTGTCAGTCCATAGATTTTATTCCGTTTTGTTCCCTCTCCATCTCCCTCCCTGAAAACTTCCCCGGAGGGCTGATTTAGCGAGGCCATTGGATCTTGTTACATTTGTTACATGGCCATACCAAATCCTTTCTTAAAACTGGTGTCAGCAGATCTTTCATCATCATCATCAGGTGCCCTGCCGCATGGCGTTGGTAATCATGGACTTCCATCTGTCTCTATCTCTCGTTGCCTCAAGCATCTCCTCCACCCTCCTCGTCTTCAGCCACTCTGCAAGTCCGTCTAGTATCTTCTCCTGGGTCTACCTGGTGCTCTCTTTCCCTCCAGCTTTCCCGTTGTGACCAGGTGCTCCAAATCCCTTTCCTCATAAAATGGCCTATAAATGTTGTCTGTCTTTTCCTAATCTTCCTTATGAATGATCTACTTGTGTCTGCCTCCACCAAGACTGTCTCGTTTGTTTTCTTTGCTGTCCATGGAACTCTCAACATTCTTCTAGAAACCACATTTCGGCTGCCTCAATCTTGTTCTGGCTTTGCTTGTTGACTGTCCACGCCTCACATCCGTACAACAGTATTGGTTCTATATAACATTCAAGAACTCTCTTCCTGATGTTAATTGATAGGTATTTGTTGGTAAGAATGCTTTTCATCTTCTTGAATGCTGTTTTCGGCTGGGCCGATTCTGCCGGCTGTTTCTGATGTGCATCTGCCGTCTAATGAAATGATCTTTACATGATCCATCAGCAGTTTGATGGTTTGGCGCACTTGTTCACATTGGTGACACGATCTGTGTATCTGATGTTTGCGTTTATCTTGCTACTACACCCTTCAAATTTAACCCTTTGACTGTCCAACAGCATCCTGCATTGTCAACCATGCCAACAAAGCAAAAATTTAATCCTTTGACTCCCTCACCCTTATCCACCAGCTTCCTGCAGGAAGCTGGTGGATAGGGTGAGTGAGTTAAAGGGTTAAGTTTTTGCAGTTGGTGGATTGGTGGCGGGAGTCAAAGGGTTAATCCAAATCGTGTATCAGAGAAACTCTAAAAATGAATACTGGAGTGTTGGAATATACATGTTAAACCATTGTCTGTTGATTTTTTTTCTCATTTGGTTCGCCTCAACGATGAGGAAAAATTGGGAAGCAACAAACAGAATCCTAAACATTAAAAAAAACAAGATTAGGGGGACTGGGTGTATGACGTGGATGACTCACTTCAGGTGAAATTTGGTTACAATACTGCTTAGCCGATCTATGATCTCTAGTATGTCATGGGGCCCTTCACTTCATGCAGGTGGTTTGGCGTATTGGGTCAAACAGCAATCCTAAATGTAGCACGATAAAGCTGTGTTTATCGTCTGGACAACCATTCATCTGTTGTTTCAGAAATAGTATTATTTATTTACTTTGTGTTGTCTATCAGGGAGATTTCAACATCATCGTGGTCGACTGGCACAATGGCGCCAAACAGATACCGCCTAAACACCGTGGCAGCCAACGTCTTCTTGGTGGCCGCGCAACTCGCCAAGTTCATCAACTTCCTGCACACGCACGATAGCACCTTCCGCCTGGACAACCTTCATCTGATTGGTCACAGCTTTGGCGCACAGATTTGTGGGAATGTGGGTAGTGCCCTACATGGGGCCGTGCCCAGAATTACAGGTCAGACTACGGATATGTGTGTGTGTGCGTGCATGCGTGCGTGGGCGTGCGGTGCGCGCTGTGTGTGTGTGTTCGTTCTTGAATTCAGTTTTAATGTCTTTTATCTTTCAGTGACAGAAGACGAGTGTGTGTGTGTGTGTGTGTGTGTGTGTGTGTGTGTGTGTGTGTGTGTGTGTGTGTGTGTGTGTGTTGTGTGTGTGTGTGTGGTGTGTGGTGTGTATGTTGTGTGTTGTGTGTGTGTGTGTGTGTGTGTGTTGTGTTGTGTTGTGGTGTGTGTGTTTGTGGTGTGTGTGTTGTTGTGTGTGTGTGTGTGTTGTGTGTGTGTGTGTTGTTGTGTGTGTGTTGTGTGTGTGTGTGTGTGTGTGTGTGTGTGTGTGGGGTGTGTTGTGTGTGTGTGTGTGTGTGTGTGTGTGTGT
>JAPXFY010000031.1:4185633-4215633 GCA_030674185.1 Monoplex corrugatus | reverse complement strand
CACAGTGTGTGTTAGGTATTCGTTTGTTGTGAAGCAAAAGAGGGAAAAAAGTAAAAACAAACAAACAAACAATCAAACAAACAAACAAACAATCAACAAACAAACAAACAAACAAACAAACAAAAAACATATTACCCAGACTGCCCTTCACTGGACACCGGAAGAAAGAATGTAGGAGAGGAAGATCTAAGAACACCCGGCGAACAATGGACGGAGGATCCAAGACAGTGAAACACCCCCGGGGTACTAGACAGGCTAGCTTAGAACAGACAGGAGTGAAGAACCTTCGTTGCTGCATCGTGTGCCAGTGGCGTGGTGCATAGTAAGTAAGCAAGTTGTTATTCATGCATATTGTGTAAATTGTGTTTGCTATGCCGAAATGTTAAGGCTTACTGTCGTATAACTAGGTGTGGCAGAGAAGAGTGGCAGAATGGTTAAGACGTTCGCCTGCCAGTAACTAAACACGAGGTTCCGGGGTTCGTTTCCCGTTGAGGCCTCGACTTTTCTCCTCAATTTGATCGGAAAAGCGAGCTGAACGTCCAGTCCTTCAGAAGTGGTCGAAAAACAAGTCGGACCCGTATACCTCCTGACCTGCGCACGCTAAATATCACGACAATTCAAAATTGTCAAGAGCAGGGCATTCAGCCGGTTGTTCTAGTATGGACATATTTGAGAGACTTATTTCCCAGGTCTCTCCCCTGGAAGGTCAATTAGTCTTCTTACCTTTCTGAAGTCTTGATAAAAAAAAAAGTCTGCATTGCAGCAACGCACTCTCAAACGGGGCGAACAGCCCGAGTTTCTCATCATCATCATCATCATCATCATCATCACCATCATCTCATCACTCATCTCATCATCATCATCATCATCATCATCATCATCATCATCATCATCATCTCATCATCATCATCAGTGCCTTGCCGCATGGCGTTGGCGATCATGGACTTCCATTTGTCTCTATCACTTGTTGCCTCAAGCATCTCTTCCACCCTCTTTGTCCTCAGCCACTCTGCAAGCCCGTCTAGTATCTTCTCCCTGGGTCTACCTGGTGCTCTCTTTCCCTCCAACTTTCTCGTTGTGATCAGGTGCTCCAGATCCCCCTTCCTCATAAAATGGCCTATAAATGTTGCCTGTCTTTTCCTAATCTTCCTTATGAATGATCTACTTGTGTCTACCTCCATCAAGACTGTCTCGTTTGTTTTCTTTGCTGTCCATAGAACTCTCAACATTCTTCTTAGAAACCACATCTCGGCTGCCTCAATCTTGTTCTGGCTTTGCTTGTTGACTGTCCACACCTCACAAGCACACAACAGTATTGGTTCTATATAACATTCAAGAACTCTCTTCCTGATGTTAGTTGATAGGTATTTGTTGGTAAGAATGCTTTCATCTTCTTGAATGCTGTTTTGGCTTGGCCGATTCTGCTGGCTATTTCTGATGTGCATTTGCCCGAGTTTCACCAAGTAAAATCATTGTGACACAAAGAAATAATTACGAAAAGCTAACCAGTCGCCATGGTGTAGTGGTTAGCCAACGGACTACCGACTGGAAGGTTGTGGCTTCGAATCCCCATCAGTCCCTTCAAAAATCGTTTTCGGATTTTTCGACTCTAACTGGCTTCTACCCAGAGTTGGGTATGCTATGGGCTCATTGGGAAGACTGGGACCACACAATCGAGTCTCATCCACTTCACGGATGCGTCATTGAGGTGTTGCTCAAATCTTCTGACCAGCACCACAGGTGTCTGTATCTCTCGGGCCTGGACATACTATGATAGTTTGCGTAGAGTACAGCCCTGTCATGCAGTCTCAATCCTAGATGAAACTCCATGGCATCATGATTATCATCCTCATCGACATCATCATCATCGCATTGTAAAAAGTGTGCCAGCTTCTGTGGCCATTAAGGTGGTATAGAAAATGAAAAAAAAAAAAAAAAAAAATGATGAGCACAAAGGTAACCTCCCTGAGTGCGATGTTCCTGAAAAAAAAGAAAGAAACAAAATGAAAAAATAAACTAATGGCGTCTGCCTTTCCTTCAGCTTACGGAGTCGGCTCTTTCGGCTGCAGTCACGGGAGATCTCACCAAGTCTTCTTGGAGTCCGTCAGCATGCCACCTACAGGCTGCCAGTTCACTGCCTACCCCTGCACCAACTGGGACGACTACAAAGCTGGCAGGTGTCGCTCCTGTCCTTCCGGCGGTTGTCCCGTGATGGGATACAACACGTCTACTTCCGCCAGGGGCAAGTTCTTCCTCGCTACCACCACCACCCCGCCCCTCTGTGGTCAGTTTGTCCGGCAGCTGAATCTGATTATACGGGCCTTGTAGTCGGGGAGTGGGGGTGGGGGGGTGGGTGGGGTGGTTAAGACATTGGACCTACAATCGGAATGTCTTGGGTTGATCTGGCCTAGGTACCTTCCCGCTTGGTTGGAAAAGGGTGCAGATTTGTTCAATTTTCCGAGTCAACATGTATGCAAACCCCCAGCCAAAGCCTTAACCGCCTTCGTGTGTGCACGTGCACAGAATATCAAGTATGCCCGTATATCAATCCCTGAATCCCCTTCATGTGTATACATAACGCAGAAATCAAATATACACATGCACGTTACAGATTCTGTCAGCCACACGGGCCCCAGTAGCTCAATTGGATCTGAGCGTCGGATTCACATGCTAATGGTTGTGGGTTCCAATCCCGGGGTGCGCTATATTAAAACTGCCCTTCTCACTGTCCCATCTTAACATCATTGTCGTTCTGGTGGTGTCGGTATAGGAGGATTAGATAAGTCCCCCTTCCCCCCACTTCCCTGGATGGTTATCCCCCGTCGGCCATATCACCTGAGGTGGGTGCGACGTAAAACTGAACCAATCAATCAATCAGTATGTCAGTCAGCAGGCCCCAGCAGCTCAGTTGGTTTGAGACTCGGATTCACGTACTAACGGTTGTGGGTTCGAATCATGATTGTTCTGGTGGTGTCAGTATAGAATTAGATAAGTCCCCCTTCCCCCACTTCCCTGGGATGGTTATCCCCCGTCGGCCATATCACCTGAGGTGGGTGTCGACGTAAAAACTGAACCAAATAAAAAAAAAAAATCTGTCAATCATGGCTGTGTCCGGTGGCTTATAGAAATATGAAAACAGTCAGAAAACACACCCACCACAGATGAAATACGCAGATTGTGCAGCTGCATACAGTCCATGGCTCAGTCAGCTGAATCACTCATTTAACCTTTTGACTCCCGCACCCTGTCCACCAACTGCAAAAACTTAACCCTTGGACTCCCTGTAGGAAGCTGGAGGACAGGGTTGCGGGAGTCAGAGGGTTAACCAGCCTTTGTGAGGTAGTAACAGATAAAGGGTGCCCCATAACCCACAGAGGTGATCGTAGTAAAAGGTTCAAGGCACAGACAGGTCAGCTTACTACTGCTACTACTGTTATTACTATTACTAAATATTATTGCATATACTAATAACAATAAGAACTATGATAATATTAATAAGAAGAAGAAGAAGAAGAAGAACAATGATAGTAATATAATAATAATAATGATAATAGTTCAGTTCATATTGCTTATAGCCCAGCCGACTACTAGAGCCATATCAGGGCCAACACCACGTAATAATGATAATGATAATAATATAATATAATAAAAACATAATAATAATAACAAGAAAAACAACAACAACAACAACAAACCAAAGTGATTGCCAGCGTTTAGAAGAATAGAAACCACAAACTCGGCACACAAACAGAATCAGAACGCGTAATATATTCAGTACACAAAACAAGACAGGCGAAAATTTTCGGCCAACTGGCCTCTGTCAAACGTGCACAAAACACATCAAAAGTATACCGAACGTGGGGGGGGGGGGGGGGGGGGGGGAAGTGGCAAGACTTCCCTGACGTCATTTTCTCCCGCTCAGCGAAACATCAAGAAATGACTTTTCCCTTTGACCAGTGTATTTGTTGTCATGTTGTTGTTGTTTTCTTTTATATACTCGCTTGACAGAAGAAGACGGTTGGCCGAAAATTTACACGTTTTGTGTATTAAGTAAGAGTTCTCATTCTTCTAATTTTCTGTGTTTCTGGTCAAAATTTGGAGGAATGGCCGACGCCAGAGGCATAACCCATAGATCATTTCGAGAAAACACTGACGTGTGTCCTTGACTTTCTTTTCTAGGTTTCCTGTTTTCTAGAATCATCGAGGTGTGTTGCTTGTTTGTTTGGTTTGAGGTGGTTCTAATCTTGATATGGTTCTGAGCAGTCGACTGGACTTGAACCATAAATAATATTAATGCCGAGTTCTGATGCAAATGAACGTCATCTCAGTTAGGAGTTCAAAGAGTTGGCCGCCCGCCTGCCAGCCCGCTAAAAGAATGAAAGCAAGTGAGTGATGTGTGGCAGGTTACGAGTACATGCTACAGATGGAACTGACGGAGCACGTGCCCGAGGACAGTTTCGGACGGTTCTACGTCACACTAAAGGGAGAGCATGACAGTGAGGAGACGGAATTCTCCAGGTCAGTGACAAGCAGGCTGACTAACAAACACTCAAGGACGAAGCCAACAACTAAACAATCATAGAACACACAAAACCCCCATCAAACAACGAATCTGAATCGTGTGTGTGTGTGTGTGTGATGTATGTGTGTGTGTGTGTGTGTGTGTGTGTGTGTGTGTGTGTGTGTGTGTGTGTGTGTTGTGTGTATGTGTGTGTGTGTGTGTGTGTGTGTGTGTGTGTGTGTGTGTGTGTGTATGTTCGTTCGTTCTTTGATTTAACGTCTTTTCCTATGAGTGATATTAGACGATATGTGTATATGTGTATGTGTATATGTGTGTATATGTGTATGTGTTTGTATATACATTTATTATATGTACAAACATAAAAAATATATGTATATATATATACACATATATATATATATACATACGTGTGTGTGTATGTATAATTATTATATAGTTATGTATATACATACATAGATATAGATATGTAGATATGTGCGTGCATGTATGTGTATATATGTGTATATATATACTATATGTATCACAATGAATGCTTGTTTTTCTACATTTTGTTATATCTGTTGATTACGCTTTGTACACATTTCAGGATGTTTGTAAATGTTATGCATTTGAAATTGAATAAAAACAAGTTGAACAAACAAACAAACAAGGTCACCGTGACCCTGTATGCTTTGCTGAACCAAGGACACCGTGACCTTGAATGCTGTGCTGAAGCAAGGTCACCGTGACCTTGTATGCTGTGCTGAAGCAAGGTCACCGTGACCCTGTATGCTGTATGGAGTTCACATGTAAACAATGTCTTTTCATATGTGCATAATGTTTTGGTTACTTTTCGTTTCCACATTCTATGTTTGATGTCCATTTGTCGTGAAGCAAAAGATAAATAAAAAACCAAGTTTATAAAAAAGGACACCGTGACCAGGGAAGATCACTAAAGTTAACAAGAAACACCACAAGGGTGCGGATGGGACCCGGAGAATCAATGCCTCGCCACTCTCGGGATATTCACCTCCCAAGCTCCCGACGCCAATCGACAGTTATTTCTTCAAGCAAAGTGGGTGGGGGGCGGCTGTCCATGCGCTGCATGACCCATTCGGACCCAGTCATCACTTAGTCTTGTTTACAAACCAAATGACAAGGTGGGGAGACGACAAACCCCGGGACATAGCCACACAACACGCACCAAGCAGGTCCAGCCCAGCCTCTGGACCAAGAGAGAATGTAAAGACCCTCTCTCGACCCAGTATGGTCTTCATCTTTCTTTCGGAATCGGTATATAGTGTTGTCATAAATCATTCATGTATAGCGCGAATCTCTGAGCACAGTTGGACTCAATGCCCATTACACAGAACACTCAGTCAGTCGTTTGAGCAGACCATCGTCCATTAATTAAGTCCTTGTACGGTCTGTATCTTTGGTGAGGTGCATGCTGGATGTTTTCATGTTTCCATGAGCCAGCCGTTGACGTGAGTTAAGCGATCTTTAACGTGCAAAATTGATATTCTGTAAACGTATACATACGAAGTGGATTTAGGTACTGGCAGGTCTACAGACCTGTTGAACTAGAAGACCAGAAAAATTTCTACCTTTTACCCTCCATGGGGAGATACCTTCTGATTTTGAAGACGTTTACCTACATTACTGTCATGTGATCGTAATGTCTCACCTGTCGGCGTCACCGGGTTCAGTGTTGGCCGCTGCACTCTTTGACACCACCACCTCTCTCCAGGCCGCTCTGTCTTGACTTTTGTGGACAATTTCTTGAATATTTAGGCCACTGATGTATGTTATGTTCTCGATGTATGAGATTGGAGGTCTGCCTTTCTTCCTTTTTGCCTCTGTTTTTCCTTGAAAGATGGCTGCCACGAGGTCCATGTTCTTGCTACGTGACACAATGTATTTTAGTCTTCTCTTGTTGATGTCTGCTAGTGGTTTTCTGGTAGTATCAAGTTCTTCCAGGACACTTTCATTAGTTCTTTTATCTGTCTATTTGACACGTGGTCTCACTGTCTCACCTGTCGGCGTCACCGGGAACAGTGTTGGCCGCTGCACATGATGTCCTCACAAGTTGCCTCCAGCACTCTCGATCTTGGCTAAGTTGACCACCTCCTGGAGTTTCTTGCCACTGATGTTTGTGATGTTTCTAGCAAGTGATGCAGGTGGCCGTCCTCTGTTTCTCTTTCCTTCCACTTTACCTTGGAGGACAGTGGACATCAAGTCTGTTCTCTCATTACGGATTGCGTGTCCAACATATTTCAGTTACACGTGGTAGTCTTCGATAAATCCACATCTCTGCTGCCTCAATTCTTCTGCAATCAGCTTTTCTAAGAGTACAGGCTTTGAGCCATAAATCATGACTGGCCAGATCAAACATCTTAAATGTCTAATTTTCAGGCCATTTGGTATGCCTCTGTCTTTCCAGATGTTGTTGAGTTGGACCATTTTTTCCTTTGCCATTCCAATTCATATTTTGATGTCTTTGGAGCAGGCTCCATCATCAGTTTCTACAGAGCCAAGATATTTGAAATCCTTAACATTTTCTAAAGGAACTTTGTTAATTAAGATGTCATGATTGTTTTCAGAGTCTTTGCCTTTGATATGTAGCACTTGTTTTCTTGCCGTTTAAGTTTAGTAATACGAAATCCAAAACAACTGTGACTGCCCACGTTCAAGCAAACAGGGACCAGCAAAAACACACAAAAAAGAATAAGAACGCGTATTTAATACAACCGGATGAGATAGTCAATTCCTTTTCTCACACTGGACGGAGCAGCAGGGAAGTTTCAGTCTTTTCCTCCTAATTTTTGTATCTTGTGTTTCATGAAATCCCCTCATGCAAAATGACAGCAAATGGCACAACATTGACACAGGTTGAGAAATTCAAATACCTGGGAACGATCATTTCATCAGACGGCAGATGCACATCGAAAATAGCTGGCAGAATCGGCCAAGCCAAAACAGCATTCAAGAAGATGACAAGCATTCTTACCAACAAATGCCTATCAATTAACATCAGGAAGAGAGTTCTTGAATGTTATATAGAACCAATACTGTTGAATGTATGTGAGGCGTGGATAGTCAACAAGCAAAGCCAGAACAAGATTGAGGCAGCCGAGATGTGTTTCTAAGAAGAATGTTGAGAGTTCCATGGACAGCAAAGAAAACAAACGAGACAGTCTTGATGGAGGCAGACACAAGTAGATCACTCATAAGGAAGATTAGGAAAAGACAGGCAACATTTATAGTCCATTTTATGAGGAAGGGGATTTGGAGCACCTGGTCACAACGGGAAAGCTGGAGGGAAAGAGAGCACCAGGTAGACCCAGGGAGAAAATGCTGGACGGACTTGCAGAGTGGCTGGGGACGAGGAGGGTGGGGGAGATGCTAGGGGCAACGAGAGATAGAGACAGATAGAGGTCCATTATCGCCAACGCCATACGGCAGGGCACCTGATGATGATGATGATGATGTGTTTGTTTGTTTGTGATCTTACGCTTGACAAAGGCCAGTTGGCCGAAAATTTGCCCCTTGTCTTGTCTAGTTGTATTACATACGCGTTCTTATTCTTTTTTCGTGTTTAAGTTTAGGCCAGCCATTTCTGTCTGCTGCATCCAACCTGCATAGAATTGTTTTCATACTAATACTAATAATGTCTGTTAATAACGCAGTATCATCAGCATAGCGCAGGTTAGTAATGTACATGTAGTATGTTGTAATTCATAAAGTCAGTGCCAAGAAAGTTTGAACACAGACCTTTCATGCGTTGTAGAGACAACGTGCACTACAAGGCGGGGATGAATGAGACCCAGATGGTGGCGGTCCACCAGAGGGTGGGCAGAGTGAGCGGGGTCGGGGTTCGGTTCCGGCATGTGTCGGGGTGGAGTGGTTTCGGCACTGACAGCACAGTGGTCTACACAAACTGACTGTCCGCGACATGAACACTGATGACAGGTTGGTGACCGTTGTTGTCTTTACGTTTTCTTTTCTGTATCAGTTGCTTCACCACATTTATGGTAACAGTATCTGTGACAATTTGTAACAATGCTGTCCCCCTGTGGGGATGCTGGGGGCTCTTTCAATATGAACAGTATCCCCATCTTCTTGAAATTCTATGGTAGAAATTTCCTCTTTTCTGTCATTTCTCTGTTTCTGCCTTGTTCTTTTGCTATCATTTTCTGTCTTGCTGATTCATTCACCTGTATATGTTTGATAAAGTCTTACCATACTTTCTATTAGGATTGATAATTAGGTAGGCCTACATGATGTGTTTAAGTGCATTTTTTGGCTCCAGGGAAATGAGATGCGGAAGTAATTTTTGGGTGATTTAGGCCCTTTTTTTGTATGTTTTGGAATCCTTAGTTTTGTTTAAATTTGTATTCAGATATGTTTTTAAATCCCCTGTGTGATACATTGGAATGAGTGGTCAACGCCAGGGGCATCTCCTTAGATTATGTGCGCAAAGGCATTGATGTGTATAATGGCTACCTGGCTGAACCTGTCTCTCAGTGACAAAAAGGCTACTTACTGCGTAGCTTCCATCGGCGATCCGACCGACTTCTTCAGCGCAACTGCTGGGTTGAGAACTGGCTTCAGTGCGCACCGCCGTGAGCGAACTCACGACAGTGCGACTGAATAAGTGAGGAGTACACCGATGGCAGGTTGTGTCGGCCCTGGTCACCGTTGAGGGTGGGGTTCCTTGCGGCGATGTAAACTGCCTCCTTTACTCCCCTCTGGAACCATCTTGCTTCTTTGTCGAGAACTTGCACACTGTCCTTTTCAAAGTGGTGTTGGGTGTGGGTCAGATGTTCCCCCACTGGAGAGGACTCACGTTTGTGTTCTTTTAATCTTTTGTGCAAGTTGCGCTCAGTTTCGCCAGTATAACTATGTCACAGTCCTGGCAGTCTATCTTGTATATCACCCTGATGTGTCCAATTTGTCTGTTTCAATTTACGCCAGATTTAAATCTGTTCAGGCAATCACGAAATTTCCGAACAGTCACATCATTTATATTAAGGGGGTGATAATCATGATCCTTTGGAGAGTTCCTTTCTAGATGAGACTACGTGATAGGACTGTACTGCATACTTACTGACGTGATATATCCTGGCGTCAAACAAGACCGAGAGATACTGACGTCTGCAGTATTGATCAGCAAAATTGAGCAAACCCTCAACGACGTATCCGTGAAGTGGATGAGACTACCGTGTGTTTCCAGTCTTCCCAATGAACCCATAGCACGCTCAGCTCTGGGTATAATAATTATGAGCCGCTCGGGGCAGATAACTCCCGCAGTGATTTTGACAGGACTGATGGGATTCAAGGCCCACAACCTTTCAGTTGGTCAGGCCTTTGGCTGACCACTGCACCGTGGCGACTGATTGTTTGTTGTCATTGTTACAGTTATCACGTTCATGCTCATGGTGTGAAGAAGTGTGGCTTGCCAAACTTAACAGTGTCCTACTCAACAAATGCCAGCTTCGTTAGACAGGATACATGGGACAATTGCATCCCAAAGATGCTCCTGTACAGAGAACTAACGCAAGGACATAAAAACCAGTGAAGACCACTAAAGCGATCACAAGGACACTCTCAAGGCCAACCTCATCAGTAGTGGCATCAACAGCCCTTCGCTTCGATGTTTTCAGTCTAGAACTAGATTTTTTTTTATCTTATTCTGTGTGGTTTATCAAAGCAGTAAGTAGACAATAAACACTAGTTGTACATATACATATGCATGTATATGAGTATATACATATCTATATATATATATATATATATATATATAATATTATACAATACATATATATTGTGTGTGCGTTCGTGTGTGTGTGTGTGTGTGTGTGTGTGTGTGTGTGTGTGTGTGTGTGTGTGTGTATGTTCATGTATATCAGTACACGTAGTACGTATGCTACTGTGCATTTATATAAGTATGTAGGCCCGTATTTACATGCATGTGTATTTGCATTTTTTTTTTTTTTACATAGTAGCTTTTTGTTGTTGTATTCATACGTCGCTGTAATATAAAAACATGAAAACAAGTTTGAAAAAAGAACACTCAAATGATTTGTTTCAGTGTGGTCTTTTGTGCTGGAGACTTCAAGTTGATGGACAATCAGACTCACATCTTCACTTCTCACACTGGTTGTTAGGCAACAGGATGGCTGCTAAGCAACGGCCAGGTTGGCGGGCAACGGACATGACAATGGAAAGGATTGGCGACAGGAAGCTTTTGATTTTTTTGTTTTGTTTGTTGATTCTCCGGGAATTCTTGTCTGGCAGGGTTAATTATCTCAATTTGCAGGAGCATATAATGTTTGTATCATGTGCATGCACGTGCAAACACACACACACACATACACACACACACACACACACGCACTCCCACCGATGCAAGTATGCATGTGCCCGTACACACACGCATGGGTGCACAAACAACGTATGTTCCAAAATACACACACACAACCCGACCATACTAAGATTTGAACTTCAGCGACATATATTTTGGTAAATGATTATTTCTATTTATTTCTTTTTTTTTGTCACAGTAGAATCACCATGTGACATTCGCCATGTTCTTCATGGGTAGAGAATATCACCACAGCAGAACGCCACATTTCTTTTTCTGAATGTATGTAATTTCTGTTTACCTATTAAAAGTGGATTATTCTACACAAGTTTGAAGAACAAGAAAATCAATGTAAGCGCGTCTTCAACAAGACAAAACAAAACAAGCGCATTCCATCTCTTACCCACTGGACGAGGCGGCAGGGAAGTTTTTAGTCCCGTTTTTATTATCCATTGTTTGGTGTCTGTGATTTGTCTGTGACCGTGCGTTCGCGCTTGACAAAGGCTAGTTGGCCGAATATTTGCGCTTGTTTTGTTTTGTCTTGTTGAAGACGCGCTTACATTGATTTTCTTGTTCTTCTGGTTTGTGTTTGCTTGGGCGCGGGCAGTCACTCTTGTTTTGGATCTACACAAGTTTGCCAGGGACAAATCCTTTGTTGCCATGGGATCTTTACCATGCGCTCAACACTGCACACAGGACCTCGGATTACTGTTTCATCCAGAATACTGGCATCTAGATCATTACGATACTAAAAATCAAGTGTATGTGTGTGTGTGATGGGGGGAAGGGATCTCTGTCCCATCTGGGATTCCAACTCAGGTTTGTCATGCACTAGGCAGGTGTTTGAATCACTAGGCACAGGTTTGTCATGCACTAGGCAGGTGTTTGAATCACTAGGCACAGGTTTGTCATGCACTAGGCAGGTGTTTGAATCACTAGGCACAGGTTTGTCATGCACTAGGCAGGTGTTTGAATCACTAGGCACAGGTTTGTCATGCACTAGGCAGGTGTTTGAATCACTAGGCACAGGTTTTGTCATGCACTAGGCAGGTGTTTGAATCACTAGGCACAGGTTTGTCATGCACTAGGCAGGTGTTTGAATCACTAGGCACAGGTTTGTCATGCACTAGGCAGGTGTTTGAATCACTAGGCACATGTTTGTCATGCACTAGGCAGGTGTTTGAATCACTAGGCACAGGTTTGTCATGCACTAGGCAGGTGTTTGAATCACTAGACACAGGTTTGTAATGCACTAGGCAGGTGTTTGAATCACTAGGCACAGGTTTGTCATGCACTAGGCAGGTGTTTGAATCACTAGGCACAGGTTTGTAATGCACTAGGCTGGTGTTTGAATCACTAGGTACAGGTTTGTCATGCACTAGGCAGGTGTTTGAATCACTAGGCACAGGTTTGTCATGCACTAGGCAGGTGTTTGAATCACTAGGTACAGGTTTGTAATGCACTAGGCAGGTGTTTGAATCACTAGGCACAGGTTTGTAATGCACTAGGCAGGTGTTTGAATCACTAGGTACAGGTTTGTCATGCACTAGGCAGGTGTTTGAATCACTAGGCACAGGTTTGTAATGCACTAGGCAGGTGTTTGAATCACTAGGTACAGGTTTGTCATGCACTAGGCAGGTGTTTGAATCACTAGGCACAGGTTTGTCATGCACTAGGCAGGTGTTTGAATCACTAGGTACAGGTTTGTCATGCACTAGGCAGGTGTTTGAATCACTAGGCACAGGTTTGTAATGCACTAGGCAGGTGTTTGAATCACTATGCACAGGTTTGTCATGCACTAGGCAGGTGTTTGAATCACTAGGCACAGGTTTGTAATGCACTAGGCAGGTGTTTGAATCACTATGCACAGGTTTGTCATGCACTAGGCAGGTGTTTGAATCACTAGGCACAGGTTTGTCATGCACTAGGCAGGTGTTTGAATCACTAGGCACAGGTTTGTCATGCACTAGGCAGGTGTTTGAATCACTAGGCACAGGTTTGTAATGCACCAGGCAGGTGTTTGAATCACTAGGCACAGGTTTGTAATGCACTAGGCAGGTGTTTGAATCACTAGGCACAGGTTTGTCATGCACTAGGCAGGTGTTTGAATCACTAGGCACAGATTTGTAATGCACTAGGCAGGTGTTTGAATCACTAGGCACAGGTTTGTAATGCACTAGGCAGGTGTTTGAATCACTAGGCACAGGTTTGTAATGCACTAGGCAGGTGTTTGAATCACTAGGCACAGGTTTGTCATGCACTAGGCAGGTGTTTGAATCACTAGGCACAGGTTTGTCATGCACTAGGCAGGTGTTTGAATCACTAGGCACAGGTTTGTCATGCACTAGGCAGGTGTTTGAATCACTAGGCACAGGTTTGTCATGCACTAGGCAGGTGTTTGAATCACTAGGCACAGGTTTGTCATGCACTAGGCAGGTGTTTGAATCACTAGGCACATGTTTGTCATGCACTAGGCAGGTGTTTGAATCACTAGGCACACACTCCAGATGTGTTGATGCAAAGTAGAGTTTGGAGTTTGTTCAAGAGGAATTCACTGCATTCAGACAAAGCCCCATTCGCTCCACCCAAAATCTGCTAGCAATTATTTTGCAGACTATCTGAACCAGGGATTCACTGTATTCAGACAATTCCACATTCGCTCCACCCAAATCTGAAAGCACTTATTTTGTAGACTCTAAGAACCTGCAACAAAACGTGATGGACCGTACTGACAATGTCTTGAAATGTGGAAGGCGGACCAATGGAACATTAATCTGACACCACCAGAACGATGGAAATGTTAAGACGGTCAGTGAACAGGCCAGTTTTTATAGGTTGCTGGCTGGGATTGAAATCATGATAGATCTTTATGCAGAGTAAAAACGTAACGTTTAGTTTGTCATGTTTTTGTGACCAAAGATTCCTTTAACACCGTTGGCTGTTGTTTAATGCGGTTATGGGTTGGTTTGTTTTTGACTATTTGTATGTGTGTCTGTGTGTACGGGTTAAATTGCTATTTTCTTCAGTCATGTGTCCATGGTAACGGTCTGTGAATAAAATCTGTTGGCACAATCCATGTCTCTGTATTCGGAAGGGGCAGTAAGAAAGAAAGAAAGAAAGAGAGAGAGAGAGAGAGAGAGAGAGAAGAGAGAGAGAGAGAGAGAGAGAGAGAGAGAGAGAGAGAGAGAGAGAGAGAGAGAGACTGTGTGTGTGTGCAGGCCTACCTGTGTACGTGTGTAAAAATGGTAATGGACTTTAACACCACAGAAACTTATCTGCTTTCTTCAAAGAAAAAAAAACAAAAACACAGCTGATGAATTCATGATAATGAAGATGATAATCATGATGCTGTGGAGTTCCATCTGGGATTGGAGACAGTGGGACAGGGCTGTACTCTATGCTGACTTTCATCACATATCCTGATGTTAACCAGGTCAGGAGAGATACAGATACCTGCCGTGTTGGTCAGAAAATTTGAGCAACATTCTCAATAACCCATCCTTGTAGTGAATGAGATATGACCACGTGGTCACGGTCTTCCCATAGCATGCATGTCATTTCAGGAATCAACATGTGCACAGAAAACCCAAACCAACAAACGATTCAACCTTCCCTGTTCAAGATGGATTCTTAGCGTTTGGACAAGGCATTGTGCATTTCATCAGTTTCAGTCTCAAAATGTTATTTCCGCGCTCGGAATGAATTCCATATGCACTAACGGCACAGGTGCCATGTGATGGAGAAGATCCAGAATGATCACGGCACAAGCCTTAAGCCTGCACATAAACCTGTGAGCTGGCCAGGTCCTGAGGCCCTACCTAGATAGTTCCATAACCCTGGGGTCGAAGGGGAGTGAGGTGGCAGAGACCTCAACTTTTCCCGGGGCCAGTATCTCGAGAGTGGCGCCCATCCCCTCTCCCTCGCTTCAAATTCATATTCATATTCACATTTTTCAAACCCAGATTTCAGAAAGACAAGAAGGCTAATTGGTTTTCAAGGGGTGGGAAATCAACCGATCTCTCCGATGATTTTTACCAAGGCAGTCGGGCAATTCCCTGCTCTTCACAATTTTCAACTGCCGTGGGATCTTTAGCGTGTGCAGCCCGAGGGCACATGGGTCCGACTCATTTTTCGTTCCGAGGGACTAGACGTTCAGTTCGATTTTCCGGTCAAACTGAGGAGAAATGACGAGGCCTGTACGGGGAACGAACCCTGGAACCTTGAGTTCAGTTATTGGCAGGCGAACGTCTGAACCATTCTGCCACTCTTTTCTTCTCTTGCATTTCATCCAGACATTCCAGTCATAACGAAGCATACTCATCAAAATTCTTGGCAAAACAGTCTCTGTGGCGCAGTGGTTAGTGTAACAGACCACTAACTGAAGTTTGTGGGTTCAAATCCCCATCAGTGCTGTCCAAATCATTGTGAGATTGTTTGGGCCCCAACCAGCTTCTACCTACAGTTGTGTGAACTATGGACTCACTGAGTTGTGTGAACTATGGACTCACTGAGTTGCGTGAAGTATGGACTCATCGAACTGTGTGAACTATGGACTCATTGAGTTGTGTGAACTATGCACTCATTGAGTTGTGTGAACTATGCACTCATTGAGTTGTGTGAACTATGCACTCATTGAGTTGTGTGAACTATGGACTCATTGAGTTGTGTGAACTATGCACTCATTGAGTTGCGTGAACTATGCACTCATTGAGTTGCGTGAACTATGCACTCATTGAGTTGTGTGAACTATGGACTCATTGAGTTGTGTGAAGTATGGGACTCATCGAACTGTGTGAACTATGCACTCATTGAGTTGTGTGAACTATGCACTCATTGAGTTGTGTGAACTATGCACTCATTGAGTTGTGTGAACTATGCACTCATTGAGTTGCGTGAACTATGCACTCATTGAGTTGTGTGAACTATGCACTCATTGAGTTGTGTGAACTATGGACTCATTGAGTTGCGTGAACTATGGACTCATTGAGTTGCGTGAACTATGGACTCATTGAGTTGCGTGAACTATGGACTCATTTGGAAGACTGGGACCACACAGTCGGGTCTCATCTACTTCACAGATACGTCACTGAGGGTGCTGCTTCACCCTTTCAACCCCGCATCCTATCCACCAGCTGCAAAAAAATTAACCTTTTCATTTTCTCACCCTATCCACCAGCTTCTTGGATGGGTTGAGGAAGTGAAAAGGTTAAGCGTTTTAGCTTTGCTGTCATGGCTGACAATGCAGGATGCTGGCAGACAGGGTGAGGGAGTCAAAGGGTTAAATTTTCTGACCAACACTGCAGGTGTCTGCGTCTGTGTGCTCAGTGGCCGCCAGGAACTACTATTATAGTAAGCGTACAGTCCTGTCACACAGTCTCTGTCCTAGACGGAATTCCACAGATTTATGATTATCATCCCAGTCATCATCATCATGGCGTTGTGAAAAACTGTTCCAGATTCTGTGATTATGAATGTACCATAGGAAAAAGACAGCCCAAAACACAAATAAACAAACAAATAATACTCCTTGGCAAAACATGCCAGAAGTTTTCAGGTGAAAAGGGAACATGATGCCATGAGGACACAAACATGTATACACACACCCGCCCTACACACACACCACACACAAAACCCGCCCTACACCACACCACCCCACACAAACCCGCCCTACACACACACCACACACCTGCACTACACACACACCCAACACACCGCCCACACACAAACCCGCCCTACACACACACCCACCCACACACAAGCCCGCCCTACACACACACCACACACCTGCACTACACACACAAGCCCGCCCTACACACACACACCACACACCTGCACTACACACACACCACACACAAACCCGTCCTACACACACCTGCACTACACACACCCCACCCACACACCCGCCCTACACCCACCACCCACACCTGCACTACACCACCCACCACACACACCCGCCCTACATATACACACACCCACCCACCACACACCTCAACTACACACACATACACCCACACCCGTCCTACACACACACCACACACACACCCGCCCTACAACACACCCACACACACACCCACCCGCCCTACACACACACACCCGCCCTACAAACACCCACCCGCCCTCACACACACCACCCACACCCGTCCTACATACACCCACACCCGCCCTACACACACACACCACCCACACACACACATACCCGCCCTCACACACACACACACACACCCACACACCCTACACAACACCACACACACACCCCCCTACAAACCACACAACCACCCCACACACCACCCCCCTACCACACACCACACCCACCCACACACAACCCGCCACACACACACCCGACCTACACACACACCCACACACACACACACCCGCCCTAACACACACACCACACACACCGCCCCACACACACACACCACACCGCCCTACACACACACCACACACCACCCTGCCCTACACACACACACACACACACACCGCCCTACACACACCACACCACCCACCGCACTACACATCACAACACACCACACCACACCCGCCCTACACACACACACCCCACCCACACACCCAACTACACACACACACACCCACTACACACCACACCCGCCCTACACACACACACCACCACACCCCCCTACAAACACACACACCACCCACACACACACCACCCCTACACACCACCCCCTACAAACACACACACACCACCCACTACACCACCACACACCGCCCTACAACACACACACCACCCACACACACACCCGCCCTACACACACACCACACACCCGCCCTACACACACACACACACCTGCCCTGCACACACACACACACATACCCGCCCTGCACTCACACACCACACCACACACACATGCCCTACACACACACACACCCGCCCTACACACACACCACACCCGCCCTACACACACCCACACCCACCCGCCCTACACACACACACCACACACATACACTCACACACACACACAGACCACACACACACAGACCACACACACACACACACACCACAACACACACACACACGCACCACACACACACACCCATACACACACACCACACACATACAACCCCTCCCCCCACACATACACACATACAGCAACCGCGGTAACCAACTACAGTCCGTATTTTACCGATTCAAAACACTGAATACCGACTGTGATTTAACCTGTCCTTACACAAAACCGAAAAAAAATTCATTGTACCGGTTGCTTCATTGACCTTTTTTCTCCCGGCCTAGTCCCATGTTCCGTATAGTGACATGAATCACTCAACCAGTTTCCGGTAGTCTACCAGTTTGTTCCCCTCCTTCTCCCTTTCTATTAGCGCGGCTAGTGCCCATCCCATCCCCATCCTCCCCCTTTCCCCAGCCTCCCTCCTTCCCGTAGGCCTAGTCCCCTTTCCTCTCGCAGTAATCTGAAACGGCATCTGGTCGGTCTCGCCCAACCTTTCTTTCAGGGCCTTCCCTTTATCTCTGTGGCTACGTGATTTCCGGTGGACAGTTGCCAGTTTTTGCCAACGTGACTTGCAGCCTCACTATACTTCTATTTGCACCAAACTTCGCATACTTTTTTGTTCGCTTCGCTCCCAATCATGAAGGTTGGACCCTGTGTGAAGTCGCTGGAGTTTTTTCTGTTGTAGGCTATTGTCAATTGTGTGTTCCAAAATGGCTGAATCAAAACAACGCTTGTTATTTTCTTTTTTTTAGTCGGCCTTCTCAGAAACGTAAAAGTGATGATGATCTACAATCTCAATGTAATGAAACGGAGAATGGGTCAGAGAGAGTGCAGTCGGAAGGTGCCGCAACTAGACTGACTGACAATGAAAGTGACATGGCACTGAGTGATGATCAGCCTTCTACAAGTGCTAGATCTATGACATCTAAAACAAAGACCAAAAAAGTCAAAAGGGAATTGAAGTTTCGTGAGGAATGGAAGAGGGATTTTTCATGGCTAACAACAGATGAAGACTACTCAATGTATTGCGAAATTTGTCTAGAAACAAAACAAACAAATAAATTTACCAAAGGTTCAAGAAATTTTCAATATTCAGCATTGAAAGATCATGCAGAAAGCAGGCAGCATGTGGCATCTGTCAGTACATTGAATAGACAGCCATCAATGGTTATAGGAAGGGCAATTAAAATTGATAGAACAAGCCTACTGATTTTTTTTTTGTCTGTACCGGTTGCATTTTTGACATGTTATAATTGCCGTAGCTAGTACCGGCTGGGAAAAAATCTAGCGCGATCGCTGACATACACATACACCCACACATGCACACACACACACCACACAGAAACACCCACACACACACACCCACACATACTCACACCCAGTACTGTCACCAGTAGGGGACTCAGTAGACAGCACACTGCATAAGCTGGATCAAAACAGGCACAGTTGAACTCTACTGAAATGACCTGGCAGAAGTGAAGGGTCTTCTCCGACATGTGGCTCAATGACTCCTGGCACTCTGACTGTTACTGTTGTTATTGTTATCGTTGTTTAAAGCCCAGCCAACTGCATAGAGCCATATTTGGGCTAAACTGCTTCAAAACATTCAAACTTCAACATGAAAAAAAGAAAAAAAAAAGAAAAGAAAATTAAGCACACACATCAATGCATTCGCACATATAATCTAAGGAGATGTCCCTGGCGTTGACCACTCCATCCAATTTATCGCACAAGGGACCCAGAAAAAAAACATACCTGAATACAAACTTAAGCATACCCAAAGACACCGTACCATATATAAAAACAAGCTGAATTACCGAAAATTGTTTCCTCATACCTCATCTCCCTGGAGCCAAAAATGCACTTACTACATGCACCCGATTATCAATCGGAAGAAAATTTACATAAAACTATATCGAACGCTTGCAGGTGAATGGACCAGCAAGGCAGAAAATGACAGGAAAAATGACAGAAAGCAAATGAATAAAGCAGAAACAAAGAGTGACAGAAAAAAGGAAATTTCTAGCACAGAATTTCCAGGAGGGGATATTGTTCATACTGAAAGAGTCCCCGGTATTCCCATGGGGAAGGCACTCTCACTGAGTATCCTTGGAGTTCATGGTATGATGAAGAGTTGAAATCAATGATCAGGGGTCAATGCCTTTGATCAAAGCTGACATATATGCATACACACACAAACACACATCCACACACAAATACACACACACAAAAATACATAACCACATACACAAACATACAAACACATACATATATACACGCATACACAAACACGCACACGCTTGTGCATGCACACACACATCTTTTATAAACATACACATACACACAAACACATAAACACATACATAAACACACTCACATATATATAAACACACATAAACACACTCACATATACATAAACACACATGCATGCATACACACACACACACACACACAAATTACAAAAACTCATGTAATCTTCACATCCTGTGTCAATTCATTGTGACATATAGTACAACCATGTAATACTCATCATATCAAGAAATTTACCCCATGTATTTTTCCACTGGTTAATTTTATGGGGTAACAAAAAAAAAAACCGCGTCCCACTCTGTTTCTGACCAATATTCACAGTGTCCTATTGCCGACAATAGATGTATAGAAAATAAAACGTGTTTAGTTTTCAAAGGAAAAGAAAAAAATCTCCCTTTCGATTACAACACATGAACAATTTGTCAACATGATTCCTTAAAAATGACTCATTTCCTGTCTCTAGTTAAAATTATGTAGAATTTGCGATAAGTCTACAAAAAATGTTGTCTTAAAGTTTGTCCCACTGAAGAGAAAGAAACAAGACTGTGCAGCAATATACCCCAGCACTGTGTAGGCAAATCCAACTTGCATACACAAATCTGAGAAGAAAAAAAAAAAACCCAGAAAACTAAAAAAAATGTTTTTTTCCAAAAACTGCTCTCAAAGCAAAGATGTGGTTTTATAGGAGACTACTACGTATCAAATGGACAGACAGAAGAACTAATGACAGTGTCCTGGAAGAACTTGAGACCACCAGAAAACTACCAGCAGACATCAACAAGACAAGACTAAAATACATTGGCCATGTGTCACACAACAAGAAAACAGACCTCATGGCAACCAACTTTCATGGAAAAACAGTGGCAAAAAGGAAAAACGGCAGGCCTCCAATCTCATACATGGAGAACATAACCAACATCAGTGGCCTAAACATTCAAGAAATTGTCCACTAAAGTCAAGACAGAGCGGCCTGGAGGGAGTGGTGGCATCCAGTTGAGAAGCGGCCAACACCGAACCTGGTGGTGCCAACAAGTGAGACACATCAGCTCTCAAAGTCACAGTCAATTCTAGAACAACTACAAGAGCTGTAAGAAGATGTTACAGTCTGTCTGCCTTTATGCTGTCAAGTTACAATCACAATTCTGAGACATATTTCAAAAGACGGGCAGACATTTCTGATAATATATCATTCAACTCTACGCAGACATGCCCATTGGTGGCAAAAATACTCTGGAGATACTGCATTTCTTAGTTCTATTACAGAATTGGAGAAAAACAGTATTCAACTCACAAAAAATAAAATACAAATGTTGTAGTTTGAAAATTATGCTTTCCAGATGATAAGGACAGAAACTGATAAATATGTATTTTGTACTGATATGAATAACATGCATTTTGTACTGAAGTTAATAACATGACTTTTGTACCAAAGTTGATAACACTCATTTTGTACTGATGACTTTTGTACTGAAGTTGATATCACACATTTAGTACTGAAATTGATAGCACTATTCTATACTGACAGTGTTATGAAAAAATAGTTTGGTAGAACTCACATCGAGGCAGGCATAAAGTGTTTTGTATGTGGAACACATTCCACATCTATGGGCCCCACTTTCTCTTCAGCTTCGAAAAATCATGAACTGAAGCACAGTTAGACCCCATTGTTCTGCACATGGCAAAATCAACAACAACTTTCTGCTTTTGAAAAATACCAGCACATGGCAATTATCAACAACAACTTTCTGCTTTTGAAAAATACAGCACATGGCAATTATTAACAGTAACTTTCTGCTTTTGAAAAATACCAGCACATGGCAATTATCAACAACAACTTTCTGCTTTTGAAAAATACCAGCACATGGCAATTATCAACAACAACTTTCTGCTTTTGAAAAATACCAGCACATGGCAATTATCAACAACAACTTTCTGCTTTTGAAAAATATCAGCACATGGCAATTATCAACAACAACTTTCTGCTTTTGAAAAATATCAGCACATGGCAATTATCAACAACAACTTTCTGCTTTTGAAAAATACCAGCACATGGCAATTATCAACAACAACTTTCTGCTTTTGAAAAATACCAGCACATGGCAATTATCAACAGTAACTTTCTGCTTTTGAAAAATACCAGACATGGCAATTATCAACAGAACTTTCTGCTTTTGAAAAATACCAGCACATGGCAATTATCAACAACAACTTTCTGCTTTTCAAAAATATCAGCACATGGCAATTATCAACAGTAACTTTCTGCTTTTGAAAAATACCAGTACATGGCAATTATCAACAATAACTTTCTGCTTTTGAAAAATACCAGCACATGGCAATTATCAACAACAACTTTCTGCTTTTGAAAAATACCAGCATATGGCAATTATAAAACAACTTTCTGAAAATACCGTAGTTGTTTCCTTTCAACTGTTTCCTGTACATGCATCAGTGTGTCGGCCAAGATATTTCTAAGTGCCGTTGCACCAACAATGGCACATCAGCAAAGAGTTGAAGCCACTCACTAGAGATACAAAATAATCACAGCGCATATCATGAGCCTGTGAATAAACTGTAAGTGCTGACAATGTTTTCAGACTACACTGAACTTGTGGACTGTAACCTATGTAATATTTTATGTCAGTACACATGCATAAGTGTGTGTCAGCTATCCATAAAAAACATACAAAAAAAAAAAATGCTTCAGCAAAATTGAAACCAAGCAAAAAGCCAAAGTATAAAATCAATAGATATTCTGCAATACAACACATAAATGCTAGATGCTGCAATCAGTATCCATGATGATGTTCATAAATGAAGTCTTTGACTCATTTCTTATAGACCAAAACACTCCCAACAATACAAAGTTGAAATCACACACAACGTTGAACACAAAATCCAATATGCTAATTACACAGAATCCAACATTGCCATCTTTTCATTCCGTAAACCCACCCCCCTCTCCCCTAAAAACATCTGGCAGAAAGGGGGGTGGGTGTGGGTGAAAAGGTACAAAAACGAAACCTGGCCAGCCCTGACCAGTTGTTCATGTCGCACAAACTGATGCCAACAGCTGGTACACACTTGGTGACCATCGAAACGCTCACAAGACCATGGCCAGCCAGCCGATGATGAGCATCATGCCCCCGTACGGTGTGATGTATCTCACACGCTGGTTTCCTGTCAGGGCGTGATAGTAACAACTGCCGGAGAACAGGACCATGCCCACCGTCAGCAACGTCCCCACCTGCACATACAAACACCCCGGAGAATATCAGCTTTCGCTTTGCAGTCATGACTAATTATGCAGCAAGCTGTTGGACAGGTGTGTGTGAATAGGATGTCTCTGCTTTGCTATCATGGCCGATAATGCTGCAAGATAGGGAGAAAAACTCAAAGGGTTAAGTTTTTGCTTGCTATCATGACTGATAATGTTGAAAGCTGGTGGACAGGGTGAGGTAGTCAAAGGATTAAGTTTTTTGTTTGCTATCATGGTTGATAATGTTGAAAGCTGGTGGACAGAGTGACAGATTCAAAGGGTTATTGTTGTTGTTGCTTAAAACCCAGCCAACTGCGTACAGCCATAACGGGCTATAACTGTCCCAAAGCATACACAATACTTCAACAGGAAAAAAAAAGGAAAAGAAAATTAAGAACACATATTAATGCATTCATGCGCATAATCTAGGGAAATGCCCCTGGCGCTGACCACTCCGTCCAATTTATCACACAGGGAATTTACAAAACATACCTGAATACAAATTTAAACATAACTAAGGACACCAAAACGTATATACATGTATATAAAAACAGGCCTAAATGGCCTAAATTACCTAACACTGCTTTCTCACATCTCATTTCCTTAGAGCCAAAAATGCATTCAACACATGTGCTCAATTATCAATCCTAAGAGAAAGTATGTAAGACTTTATCAAACACATACAGTTGAATGGACCAGCAAGGCAGAAAATGATAGGAAGAAATGACAGAAAGCAAAGGAACAAGTCAGAAACAAAGACAGTGACAGAAAAGAAGAAATTTCTAGCACAGAATTTCCAGAAGGTGGGGATACTATTTGTACTGAAAGAGCCCCCAGCATTCCCAAGAGGGAAGAGCCAAAGCGTTAATTTTTTTGCCTACTATCATGGTTGATAATGCAGACGACTGGTGGACAGTGTGAGGGAATGAAAGGGTTAAGTTATTGCTTTGCTGTTACGGTTGATAATGCATGATGCTGGTGGACAGGGTGAGAGGTGAAAGGGTCACGTTTCTGTGATGCTATCCTGGTTGACAATGCAGGAAGCTGGAGAACAGGGTGAGGCAGTCAAAGGGTTATGATAAATTAAGTCCTACATGACTCGTCCAGTAATATTTCATTCAATTCTATTTTATTCCATAGACCCACACAAAGACAGAATCTGTCCACAAACAGGCAGGAAACATGTAGTACACTTTTTATTCTTTACAATCAGATGCAGCAGTCCAGTGGGTAAGATGTCAGGCTTCCTGTTAAAAGATCTGGGGTTTGATTCTGCCTGCATTCCTCCCTCCACACAAGCATACAACATCCATACTTGTAAGCATCCACAAAAAATTGGAACACTAAAACTAAAACAAAACCAACCAACCAACCAACCAACCAAACTCATCTGACAAGTTTTAACTGCTAAACTGATCAAGATGTTGACACTGCTCTTGGAATCCCATGATTCCATCAACCAGTATGAATTATATCACAACAGGGAAAAACATAATCGGACAAAATAACGGAGCCACTGACCAGGATGGGTTTTCGTGCCATGGGAGAGGCCAAAAGAGCCACACTGTTGATCAAGTGCATCCTGTTACCAGTCTCAAAGGTCTGAAAATAAACCACCATTCATTTCAATAACAAGTACAGCACTACTGCCAATGACTCAATAATACTATCAGCACCATAAGCATAAGCAACATCAAACACCAAATCCATACCGATAAAGTATTGCATACATATTAGCATAAGCAACATCAAACACCAAATCCATACCGATAAAGTATTGCATACATATTCTACGGGTGTAATAAAATTCAGCGCTTTGTGGAAAGGCTTACAAAATTGATCAACAGATGTGAAAATGTGCATAATGTTAAGTTTACTGAAACTAAAAGTTCTAATACTTTTGGTGTTAAGTGCAGTATGGTTGACATTACATACCATGTTACCCCTGGAGGTTTAAATCAAATCATAAATGTACGCCAGCCTGACACTGTTGTTTTATAAATGATATAAAACAGAGACCACTCCAGCCTCACCCTGGTGAGGACTCCACATGGTAGATGGCATTTTAAAGGTATTAAGTCCCTCCTGACTGGTGCAGTAAAGGGGCACCACAGGCCAGCTTCAACAATGGGAGGAACCCTACAACCCAGGCCTCCCAGTTTATCTGCACCAACTGCTACAAGGACCACCACTCTTGCATAGGCCAGCACAGCCACTGCAGACAATGCCAAGACCTAACCAACAGATGATATTCCAGGGTCGCATTCAGCATGATCTCCCGAGATTGAGATGCCAATGATAAAACAGAGCAATACATGCTACAATAATGCATGACATGCGTGCATTTTTTTCCAATTCCTTGTAGCTTTCTGACCAACTGCATCTGCACCTGCTGACCAGCTGTTGACCAATTTTGGGGGCGTGTCTGATTTCCCAAGTATTTCTCAAGATGTTTGGAAGCACATGTTATTATACATTCTACACTGACAATAGCATCGAAAAGCCAAGTATCAACGCTGTAGTTGGAAAAAGTCCATTCCTCAACCCATTCTGGCTTCTTTCCTAGAGAATGCAATGCACTGATGAATGATATCATCGCTTGTGTGGTTTTGTGAGTTGGTGATATGCAACTAATATCAAAATCAACTGTCCCTGACTGAGCACTGCATTGTGTAAACAAGACCATTGCAGAGCCATGTGATCACATGCAGGAAAAATCAAGGTCCTGAGTGCAGCATGCATACAGCACATGTAAAAGATCCCATGGCAACAAAAGGGCTGTCCCTGACAGTATGCTGTAAATAAAAATCCACTTTCAAATTTAAACAAAAACAAATGCATACAGGAAAAAAAAAAAGAGTGGTGGCACTTGACTATACTAATGTGAAAATATCACTGATATGCTTGTCAACTGACATTCAAACAGAAAGATATCAGTGTAACACTAATGATCTAATATTCCAATCCAATCTAATCCAATCCAATCTCCTTTTGTTTGGAAGCCCCTACCATGCCACTGCCATTCCCCAGTGCTATTGATTTCCAACTTTAAACATTCACATGACTACATGATATTTGTGCCATCCCACTACTACTGTGGATTTCCACCTTTGAACATTCACAGGACTATAGATGCCATTGCCATCCCACTACTACTATGGATTTCCACCTTTGAACATTCAAGGACTATAGATGCCATTGCCATCCATACTACTATGGATTTCCACCTTTGAACATTCACAGGACTATAGATGCCATTGCCATCCCACTACTAATGCTTCTGTGAATTATGAGAATGCAAGTTTTGGTTCTTTTGAGCAAGCCCTTTGGTTTGATTCTTGTATCAAAATTTGCACCTTACGTATGTCATGACTACTACTACCACTGCTGTGACTGCTACTGCTACTATGAATTTCCAATTGAAACAATAAGTGAATACACTTTTCCAGGTTAAATCCTAACACTTACCAGTTTCAAAATCCCTAACCACTACCAGTTTCAAACGAGGATCTGCTTCACTTTGGTTGAAGCCTGAAACAATAATTGTTTACAACTGTTAACATCAAATGAGTATAAATGATTTTGAATTATCAATAACAAATTTGTAATCAGTGCACTGGATTTCAGCTCTTTCAGTTATTACAATGCTGAGAGTGAGACACCAAGCGACTACAATAAAAAATCCACACATGCACAACTTTATGCAACACTCATACACACACACATACACACACACACATATGCACTCACAAACAGGTATTTGTACACATATATATACATGCGCATACTGTGACAGTGATACACACGGACATACATAGTATACACACACATGCACACACATACACACTTACATGTATGCAATAAATCATAAATTGTGTGTGTGGTGCGCGCATACAAGAATACACATGTGCACACAGTATCACTGTGTGTGAATGTGTGTTTTCATGAGGGAGGGAGGGGGGAGAGAAAGAGAGAGAGAGAGAACCTACCATGCAGCCACATCATGTAAAGATCTAC
This sequence comes from Monoplex corrugatus, assembly GCA_030674185.1. NCBI lineage: Eukaryota > Metazoa > Mollusca > Gastropoda > Littorinimorpha > Ranellidae > Monoplex > Monoplex corrugatus. The sequence goes on along the minus strand of JAPXFY010000031.1, from coordinate 4,188,217 downwards.
AAAACATTATCAAACAACATACATGTACACAACACACATATGACAGAAGGGATAACTGCACACACAAACACAGTGACACACACACACACACACACACACAGTGACACACACACACTGACAAACTCTGTAAACATTACGTAAATGTCCAACACAACAGCACACATCGACTGAACAATTCATATAAATCTTGCACAGACCTTCAAGCTCTAACTTAGAGACAAAGTAAACTCACCGTGAGCTCCATAGGCAGCCATCGCAATGGCCAGAGCGCCTGACAGTCCGGCAATCCTGACGAAACCTCGCCGTTGAATCATCGTGTCCACCTCCCTGATCACCACTCGCTCGATTTCTTTGGGTGCTCCCGGTAGCGAGCGATAGATGGTGTTGCAGATGCCAGTGATGTCGCTCCAAAGTCCGGACATGCTGAAGCCCAAAGTCTCCAACGTTGACCGAAATGACACCTGGTTGCAAAACTTGGTCTGGAAACCTACCGGAAACGAAAGTACAGTCCCAGAGGGTGGTGTCCCTTTAGGCGGGTAGTTTGGGACAAAGGTTGTGTGTATTCTATTATTACAAATGTCGTTTACTTCAATAAGTACTGAGAAAGTTGTTGGAAAGTTCAAAGTTCAGGTACATATATTCTACACTCAAAGAGTCAGACATAGTTGTAGTAGATGATCATTTCTATCTTGTAAAATACCCAGAATGAACCGTTGAATCGACCTGAATCTTGCGTCGCATTATTTTATTCCAGTCGCAAAGACGTCGGAAATAGCTTTGGAAGTTTGGTCAATCGTTAGCCTAACATCATAACTGATAACATGAGTTAACAAGAAGAAACACCTGAGCCTGAGGGTGTTGGATTCCGGATGGGATCTGGAGCAGGCAGTGACGTAAAATTTCCAATCGTGGATTCTGTTAATTCCACATTGTGTACGACCATAACATAACCATTAGGCCTACCTCAGTGATTGATGATTGATAATTTGATTCAGCCATCGATCGAATCGGTAATGGTGCATGATTAGGGATGATATATGTGGGTTAGAACGTGGTTAAATAACAGAATTTTGTTGCATGTTAACTTGTGTTAATTTAAAGGAATATGTATAAAAATCTTCTTGCTAAGTTTATGTTTTATGTCCACTGTGATGATTATCATTTACAGAAAATCCCAAAGAACGATGATGATAAATAAGGATTGATCACTCTCAAAACCTAGACTATTGGGATGGTTTGCACCCCTGAGGATTAGGGTTGGGTTAAGCATAGGCTGAAGTATCTAGTATTGTCAGCTTGAATGAGATCTGCCAGTGAAAAGGGAATGTAGGTATGAAGTTGGACATTTCAAGAAACTTGTTTGTCCTGCCATGTGTAGTGGGTAAAGAGTTGGGATAATATATTGTTATCATTATGAGTAGTTATGCAAGATATCTTGAGTTCAATCCCAGCTGCAACATTAAAAACTGGCCTGTTCGCTGCCCATCTGAATGTTTCCATTGTTCTGGTGGTGTCAACTTCTCCACTTTCCCTGTTTCAAGACCTTGCTGGCGCATAGGATTTTTGCAGGCTCAGGAAATCTGTCAGATAATTGCTAGCAGATTTGGGTGGAGCACATATGGAGTCCGAGCGCAGTGAATCCCTCTTGAAATAATTCAATAAGTCCAATAATAATTATGAATAATTCTTGTGTAGCTCTATTTTTCAAACTCATTTGGATTCATTGTGCATTACAAATAATCAAACATTTAGTGGAGCATGGAGAACACAAGCTATTAAGGAAGCTGACTACATTCCACTGTAATGATGCACAGTCTGTATCTTTGGTGGGCATGCATGATGGATGTTTTCATGTTATCATAAGCCATGGAAACTACATGACGCCCAGGGTTTTTAACATACATATTTCATATTCAGCATAAGCATGTTTACACACAAACAAACTTTAGACACTTGCAATTATGCACACATGTTGACCTGGAAGGTAAGAAAAATTTCCATCCTTTCCCTATCAGGCAGAGGTATGCAGACATGACTAAACACAGGACCTTCTGTTTGCCCTTATAAGTGTGTCCATGCAATTATTTGTAAAATATGTATTAATCTGCAAAGTATAATGCCCTTATTCTCTTGTTCAACATGCTTTATGGTAGTTTAAAAAAAATGGATGTATTTACTGTTGATAATCCAATTGTCCATTATTTTCATGTGTTCGTGTTGTTACAGTGCTTTTCTGATAATGTAGTCTCATCATGATGGAGGGCTGGATGTAAACACCCCCCCAAAAAACAACAACAACAACAACAACAATAACAACAAACAAACAAAAAGCAAATCAGCAAGCAAACAAACAAGCAAACCCATGTTCATGTCTATACCATAACCTCATTAGTAAAAGTTTGTTTTCATTCTTTCTCTTGTGCTAGACTTGTTTCAAATACATCTCTCCTTCAGTCTTTTTGCAAAGGACAGAAATTGCTTCAATTCTTTGATTTCCTTTTGTATTATGTTTTGTATTATTCATTATTGATCTATTACATTTTCAGTTGTTCTTGGCAGGTATGTAAATTAGCAGTGGCAAATT
>JAPXFY010000031.1:4158133-4183133 GCA_030674185.1 Monoplex corrugatus | reverse complement strand
TGCAATCATTGTATTAATGATTTGTGTGATGTGTCATTTCTGCAATCATTACATTAAATTATGATTTGTGATATATCATTTCTGTATTCATTATATTAATGATTTGTGTGATGTGTCATTTCTGCAATCATTATATTAATGATTTGAGTCATGTGTCATTTCTGCAATCATTACATTAAATTATGATTTGTGTGATATGTCATTTTTGTAATCATCATATTAATGATTTGTATTGTGTGTCATTCCTGCGATCATTATCTTAATGATTTGTGTTATGTGTCATTTCTGCAATCATTATATTAATGATTTGTGTCATTTCTGCAATCATTATATTAATGATTTGTGTTGTGTGTCATTTCTGCAATCATTATATTAATGATTTGTGTCATTTCTGTGATCATTATATTATAATGATTTGTGTCATTTCTGCAATCATTATATTAATGATTTGTGTTGTGTGTCATTTCTGCAATCATTATATTATGATTTGTGTCATTTCTGTGATCATTATATTAATGATTTGTGTCATTTCTGCAATTATTATATTAATGATTTGTGTTGTGTGTCATTTCTGCAATCATTATATTAATGATTTGTGTCATTTCTGTGATTATTATATTAATGATTTGTGTAATTTCTGCAATCATTACATTAATGATTTGTGTCGTGTGTCATTTCTGCAATCATTAGTATGATTTGTGTGATGTGTCTTTTCTGCAATCATATTAATGATTTGTGTGATGTGTACATTTCTGCAATGATTTGTGTGATGTGTACATTTCTGTAATGATTTGTGTGAAGTGTACATTTCTGTAATCATTATATTAATGATTTGTGTGAAGTGTACATTTCTGTAATCATTATATTAATGATTTGTGTGAAGTGTACATTTCTGTAATCATTATATTAATGATTTGTGTGAAGTGTACATTTCTGTAATCATTATATTAATGATTTGTGTGAAGTGTACATTTCTGTAATCATTATATTAATGATTTGTGTGAAGTGTACATTTCTGTAATCATTATATTAATGATTTGTGTGAAGTGTTGTTTCTGTAATCATTGTGCATGTATACAGGTATTTGTCAGTCTCTGGTATGTAGTGTCCTACCGATCCCTATGATGTTGATGACTTTTTTTTCCAGATTTCTCCTGTGCCCAAGCCATCAAGGAGACATCATCTACTGTACAAATCTGTTTCACGATCCCCCCTAGTAACCTTGATGGAAGACATCCCTTTGGCACAGGGTGCCTCGAAAAAGCAGACGTCCATCGCAGACTTCTTCTCACCCCGTCTGCAGGAACTTCCTTTAACAGGTCAGCTGGTTTGACATAATGATTGGAGTAGGATTTTTTTGAATTTTGAACTTTTCTTTCTTTTTAAAGAAAGCGCATCATGCATAGTTACAATCACATCTCAGGATTTAAGCTTGCAACCACGTATCAGTATTTGTAAAGGAAGAATACATGGAATCATTTTAAAAACAACATAAGCATAAACTACAAGGTTGAATTAAATATAGAGCATAGTTTTCAATGTTGCAGGTATGAACACATATTTATGAAATGGAATCATTTTACAAACAACATAAGCATAAACTACAAGGTTGAATTGAATGTAAAACAATTTTTTTTAATGTTGCGGATATGTAAGAGATCACATTATGCGTCTGTTTCTACGGTTAAGAGTTGAAAATACTATTACTGCCATTACCTCTATTGCTAGCACTGTTACTGCTGTTTATGTTAACAGATCACATAATACATCTATTTCTCTTGCCTTTCTTGGCCCATTATCTCCATTAGTTACAGCACAATGCTTTTAAAACAGAGGTCATGAGTTCCAGCCCCACGTGAGCCACATATTTATAGTGGTTCCATGACCTAAAGGATAAGGTATCTTACTTTGGATCAGAAGATTGCGAGTTCGAATCTCATCAGGGTTTAATTATCCTGCCAGGGATGTACATTTTGCAAGTGGCACTTTTCATTCAGTTAGAGGGCCATGCTGTTAAACCAGGGATTGTGAGTTCAACCCCAAGCCAGGCGGCGGTTCTGGTTCTGTTAGCTGGGTTTGTTAGAGGCCAAGCTGGTAATGCAAAGATCATGGGTTCAATCCTTATGCAGGCCACAGTGTCATTTATCAGCACTTTGGGTTTATGTGCTGGCTTATGGCTTATGCTTTATGGCAGGATCTTTGTCTTCATGTTCACCATCACACTTGGAGTTTAGTCCCTTGAGTGAAGAAGTAAGTTATCTACATCACACTTGGAGTTTAGTCCCTAGAAAGAAGTAAGTTATCTACATCACACATGGAGTTTAGTCCTTAGAGTGAAGAAGTAAGTTATCTACATCACACTTGGAGTTTAGTCCCTAGAAAGAAGTAAGTTATCTACATCACACTTGGAGTTTAGTCCCTAGAAAGAAGTAAGTTATCTACATCACACATGGAGCTTAGTCCCTAGAAAGAAGTAAGTTATCTACATCACACTTGGAGTTTAGTCCCTTGAGTGAAGAAGTAAGTTATCTACATCACACTTGGAGTTTAGTCCCTAGAAAGAAGTAAGTTATCTACATCACACATGGAGTTTAGTCCCTAGAAAGAAGTAAGTTATCTACATCACACTTGGAGTTTAGTCCCTAGAAAGAAGTAAGTTATCTACATCACACTTGGAGTTTAGTCCCTTGAGTGAAGAAGTAAGTTATCTACATCACACATGGAGTTTAGTCCCTTGAGTGAAGAAGTAAGTTATCTACATCATACTTGGAGTTTAGTCCCTAGAAAGAAGTAAGTTATCTACATCACACATGGAGTTTAGTCCCTAGAAAGAAGTAAGTTATCTACATCACACTTGGAGTTTAGTCCTTAGAAAGAAGTAAGTTATCTACATCACACTTGGAGTTTAGTCCCTAGAAAGAAGTAAGTTATCTACATCACACTTGGAGTTTAGTCCCTAGAAAGAAGTAAGTTATCTACATCACACTTGGAGTTTAGCCCCTAGAGTGAAGAAGTAAGTTATCTACATCACACTTGGAGTTTAGTCCCTAGAGTGAAGAAGTAAGTTATCTACATCACACTTGGAGTTTAGTCCCTAGAAAGAAGTAAGTTATCTACATCACACTTGGAGTTTAGCCCCTAGAGTGAAGAAGTAAGTTATCTACATCACACTTGGAGTTTAGTCTCTAGAGTGAAGAAGTAAGTTATCTACATCACACTTGGAGTTTAGTCCCTAGAAAGAAGTACGTTATCTACATCACACTTGGAGTTTAGTCCCTAGAAAGAAGTAAGTTATCTACATCACACTTGGAGTTTAGTCCCTAGAAAGAAGTAAGTTATCTACATCACACATGGAGTTTAGTCCCTAGAAAGAAGTAAGTTATCTACATCACACATGGAGTTTAGTCCCTAGAAAGAAGTACGTTATCTACATCACACTTGGAGTTTATTCCCTAGAAAGAAGTAAGTTATCTACATCACACTTGGAGTTTAGTCCCTAGAAAGAAGTAAGTTATCTACATCACACTTGGAGTTTAGTCCCTAGAAAGAAGTAAGTTATCTACATCACACATGGAGTTTAGTCCCTAGAAAGAAGTACGTTATCTACATCACACTTGGAGTTTAGTCCCTAGAAAGAAGTAAGTTATCTACATCACATTTGAGTTTATTCCCTTGAGTGAAGAAGTAAGTTATGTACATTACACTTGGAGTTTAGTGCCTAGAATGAAGAAGTAAGTTACCTACATCACACTTGGAGTTTAGTCCCTAGACAGAAGTAAGTTATCAACATCACACTTGGAGTTTAGTCCCTAGAAAGAAGTAAGTTATCTACATCACACTTGGAGTTTAGTCCCTAGAAAGAAGTAAGTTATCTACATCACACTTGGAGTTTAGTCCCTAGAGTGAAGATGTAAGTTATCAACATCACACTCGGAGTTTAGTCTCTTGAATGAAGAAGTAAGTTATCTACATCACACTTGGAGTTTAGTCCCTAGAAAGAAGTAAGTTATCTACATCACACTTGGAGTTTAGTCCCTAGAGTGAAGAAGTCAGTTATCTACATCACACTCGGAGTTTAGTCTCTTGAGTGAAGAAGTAAGTTATCTACATCACACTTGGAGTTTAGTCCCCAGAGTGAGATAGGTCTTCTTCTGCAGCACATCTGCAGGCCCACACAGCTTCTCTGCAAGCTAATAATAGTAATAATAGCAACAACAATAATAATAATAATAATTACAATATTTATATAGTGCAAAATCTTGATGTAAATCAAATCTAAGCACTGAACATACACATACGCACACACATGCACACACACACACTTACGCATGGCTGTAAATGGGGAAAAAGAAGAAAAGCAATGGAAAATTATTAATAGAAAACATATATACAAATACAAATTACACAATGTGATTCCACACCAAGTGGAGACAGGCTGCTGTGGGGGTTGAGTGAGGTCAGGATTTTATGCAGAGGAGAAAAGGTGAGTTTTGAGAGCAGACTTGAAGGAGACAAAAGTAGGTTGCTGACGGACTGAGAGAGGAAGTTTGTTCCAGGAGAATGGACCAGAAAAAGAGAAGGCTCGTGGACCATAGGTACTGAGCTTAGTGCGTGGAAAGCAAAAAGTGAGAGGATCGGAGGCAGAGTGGAGGGTACGTGAGGGAACGTAGATCTCAAGTAAGCTTGACAGGTAATCAGGAGCTGCGTTATTGAGGCTTAGGTGTGTCGGCCAGATCTCTTCCTTCAGCGGCCAGTAGCTCTCACGGTCCTTGACAATGTGTTCTGCTGTCTGGTTAGCTTCTCCACAGGTGCACCAGGGGATGGTACAAGTCGGAAATGCCGATTTCATGTGATGATTCAGACCATTGTGCTCAGTCTGTAGGTGGATGATAATGACTTGCTCTTGCCGGCTGGGACAGCTGGTGGTAACTGTCGTGTGGTTGAGATGCTCTGAACAGAGTTGATGAGATGCTCTGAACAGAGTTGATGAGATGCTCTGAACAGAGTTGATGAGATGCTGTGAACAGAGAGTTGATGAGATGCTGTGAACAGAGTTGATGAGATGCTCTGAACAGAGTTGATGAGATGCTTTGAACAGAGTTGATGAGATGCTGTGAACAGAGAGTTGATGAGATGCTGTGAACAGAGAGTTGATGAGATGCTCTGAACAGAGTTGATGAAATATTCTGAACAGAGAGTTGATGAGATGCTCTGAACAGAGAGTTGATGAAATGCTCTGAACAGGGAGTTGATGAGATGTTCTGAACAGAGAGTTGATGAGATGTTCTGAACAGAGGGTTGATGAGATGTTCTGAACAGAGTTGATGAGATGCTCTGAACGGAGAGTTGATGAGATGTTCTGAACAGAGAGTTGATGAGATGCTCTGAACAGAGAGTTGATGAGATGCTCTGAACAGAGTTGATGAGATGCTTTGAACAGAGAGTTGATGAGATGCTCTGAACAGAGGGTTGATGAGATGTTCTGAACAGAGTTGATGAGATGTTCTGAACAGAGTTGATGAGATGCTCTGAACAGAGAGTTGATGAGATGCTCTGAACAGAGGGTTGATGAGATGCTCTGAACAGAGGGTTGATGAGATGCTCTGACAGAGAGTTCATGAGATGCTGTGAACAGAGAGTTGATGAGATGCTTTGAACAGAGAGTTGATGAGATGCTTTGAACAGAGTTGATGAGATGCTCTGAACAGAGGGTTGATGAGATGCTTGAACAGAGAGTTGATGAGATGCTTGAACAGAGGGTTGATGAGATGCTTTGAACAGAGGGTTGATGAGATACTTGAACAGAGGGTTGATGAGATGCTCTGAACAGAGTTGATGAGATGCTCTGAACAGAGAGTTGATGAGATGTCTCAACAGAGGGTTGATGAGATGCTCTGAACAGAGTTGATGAGATGCTTTGAACAGTGAGTTGATGAGATGCTTTGAACAGAGGTTGATGAGATGCTCTGAACAGAGAGTTGATGAGATGCTCTGAACAGAGTTGATGAGATGCTCTGAACAGAGAGTTGATGAGATGCTTTGAACAGAGTTGATGAGATGCTCTGAACGAGAGTTGATGAGATGCTCTGAACAGAGTTGATGAGATGCTCTGAACAGAGTTGATGAGATGCTCTGAACAGAGTTGATGAGATGCTTGAACAGAGTTGATGAGATGCTTTGAACAGAGTTGATGAGATGCTGTGAACAGAGAGTTGATGAGATGCTTTGAACAGAGAGTTGATGAGATGCTTTGAACAGAGAGTTGATGAGATGCTTGAACAGAGAATTGATGAGATGCTTTGAACAGAGAGTTGATGAGATGCTTTGAACAGAGAGTTGATGAGATGCTTTGAACAGAGTGTTGATGAGATGCTTTGAACAGAGAGTTGATGAGATGATGTGAACAGAGATTGATGAGATGCTCTGAACAGAGAGTTGATGAGATGCTCTGAACAGAGTTGATGAGATGTTCTGAACAGAGTTGATGAGATGCTCTGAACAGAGTTGATGAGATGTTCTGAACAGAGTTGATGAGATGCTCTGAACAGAGTTGATGAGATGTTCTGAACAGAGTTGATGAGATGCTCTGAACAGAGTTGAGATGCTTTGAACAGAGGTTGATGAGATGTTCTGAACAGAGTTGATGAGATGTTCTGAACAGAGTTGATGAGATGTTCTGAACAGAGTTGATGAGATGCTGTGAACAGAGGTTGAGGAGATGCTTTGAACAGAGAGTTGATGAGATGCTCTGAACAGTTGATGAGATGTTCTGAACAGAGTTGATGAGATGTTCTGAACAGAGTTGATGAGATGCTGTGAACAGAGGGTTGATGAGATGCTTTGAACAGAGAGTTGATGAGATACTCTGAACAGAGTTGATGAGATGTTCTGAACAGAGTTGATGAGATGCTGTGAACAGAGGGTTGATGAGATGCTTTGAACAGAGAGTTGATGAGATGCTCTGAACAGAGTTGATGAGATGTTCTGAACAGAGTTGATGAGATGTTCTGAACAGAGTTGATGAGATGCTGTGAACAGAGAGTTGATGAGATGCTTTGAACAGAGAGTTGATGAGATGCTGTGAACAGAGAGTTGATGAGATGCTGTGAACAGAGAGTTGATGAGATGCTTTGAACAGAGTTGATGAGATGCTGTGAACAGAGAGTTGATGAGATGCTGTGAACAGAGAGTTGATGAGATGCTCTGAACAGAGTTGATGAGATGCTGTGAACAGAGAGTTGATGAGATGCTCTGAACAGAGAGTTGATGAGATGCTTTGAACAGAGTTGATGAGATGCTGTGAACAGAGAGTTGATGATGGTTTTCTTGTCTGTGATCCTGATGATGTTGTCTCACTGTTCATGCTCAGCTTTAAGCTTTGCCTTGTTGTCCCTGTCTTCATTTCCTGGGATATCACTGTGTGAAAGGATCCACTGCAATAGGTATCAGTGCACATGATTTTTTGCAGTGCATCTTGCAGATGAGACAGTGATCTTTCAGGATATTTTTCCATCGCGTGATGTCTGTGGCACTGGTGCATATGGAATGTACTGCCAGCGTAGAACTGTTGTCTTGAGAAAATGTGAAAGCGAACACCACTCCTGCCATCTCTGTGGCTTCTTCTGTAGGGATACCAGGATGTCTTTCAGTCTGAACAGTACCTACCCTTTAAACAGTAGCTCACTTTCTTGAAATTCTGTGTGAGAAGTTTCCTCTTTTCTGTTGCATTTTTGTGGACTTGCTCCTTGTTTTGTACCATCTCTTCTTTTCTCATTTCCTGCCTTGCTGGTTCATTCACCTTTATGTTTTCCATAAGGTTTTACATATTTTGTTTATTACGATTGATCATTGAGTATATGTATTAATTGCATATTGTAAAAAAAAAAAGGGGGGGGGGTATTTTCAGTCTCCCAGATCAACCTATACTTGTAAAGGGGTGAGGGGGGAGGAGATATTTCCACTCTCTCAGGTCAACATTTACTTGGATCTGTAGACTATAATGCTCTTTGAGGATTTTTTGGACTGTCAGTGTGACAATCTTCATCAAATTTGATTAGAAAGTCCCGGAGGAAATATAACAGACAAATGGTCACCATTATTTTGTTCAGTGGGTTGTGTGCTTCCTTCAGAAAGCGATAAATTGAATAAGTATGGTAGCAATGATGCGGGTGACACCAAACACACAGTGCCATATCTTGATGTCTTTCCTGTTGATGAAAGCAGACTTAAGCAAGTTGGCCAAAGCCTGATGAGCTAACAGTAAAGCTTAAGCCTTTATTTCGGTGTGCAGTTGTTGTTGTTGTTGTTTAAAGCCCAGCTGACTGCATATCAGGGCTGTAGCCATTTAAAACATACACAATACTTCAACAGGAGAAAAATGGAAAAGAAAATCAAGTACACTTTTCAATGCATTCGTGCACATAATCTAAGGAGATGCCCTGGCGTTGACCACTCCGTGCAATTTATCACATTGGGGTTTTAAAAAACATACCTGAATACAAGTTTAAATATAACTAAGAACTCTAAAACATATATATTATATATATATATATATATATATATATATATATATATATATATATATATATATATATATATATATATATATATATATATATATATAAACAGGCCTAAATTACCAAACATTGCTTCGCATATCTCATATCCTTAGACTAGCGAAAAATGCACTGTATGACATGTACCCAATATCAATCCTAAGAGAAAGTATGTAAGACTTTATTGAACACATACAGGTGAATGCACCGGCATGGCAGAAAAAAAATAGGAAGAAATGACAAAAAGCGATGATAGGAAGAAATGACAGAAAGCAAAGAAACAAGGCAGAAACAAAGAGAGTAACAGAAAAGAGGAAATTTCAAGCACATGATTTCCAGAAGATGGGGGATACTATTTATACTGAAAGAGCCCCTGGCATCCCCACGGGGGTATTGTGGCATGCAGAAGAGGTGGAAAACAAAAATTTATTTTGTTCTGTACTATAATTTGAGGCAACCATCATTGCTTGGTGAAGAGAAATCTTGCATTTACATCCCATGAGGCGTTGTTTTTCCATTTTGGGCTTGCATTGTTTTTGTCGATTGTTTTACCACAAACATACTGTTGGTACTGATCATATATTTTTATATATGGGGTAGGGGGTTGCTTGTTTAGACATTGCTGTTCCTCTTTTATGCAGCAGATGTCAGCTGTTGGTTTTTGTTTTCTTTTTTTTTATCCTCTCTTTTCTTTTTTTTCTTTTCTTTTTTTTTTTTTTTTTTCTTTTTATTTCTTTTTTTTTTTTTTTTTTCATTTCTTTTCTTTTTCTTTTTTTTTTTTTATTTCTTTTCTTTTCTTTTTCTTTTTTTTTCTTTTCTTTTTCTTTTTTTTTCTTTTTATTTCTTTTCTTTTTTTTTCTTTTTTTTCTTTTTATTTCATCTTTTTTTTCTTTTTTTCTTTTTATTTCATTTCTTTTTCTTTTTTTTTCTTTTATTTCATTTCTTTTCTTTTTCTTTTTATTTCATCTTTTCTTTTTCTTTTTTTTTCTTTTTATTTCATCTTTTCTTTTTCTTTTTTTTTCTTTTTATTTCATTTCTTTTCTTTTTTTTTTCTTTTTTTTTTTTTTTTTTCTTTTATTCATTTTTTTCTTTTTCTTTTTCTTTTTTTTCTTTTTTTTTTCTTTTTATTTATTCTTTTCTTTTTTTTCTTTTTTTTTTTTTTCTTTTTTTTTCTTTTTTTTCTTTCTTTTCTTTTTCTTTTTTTTTTTTTTCTTTTTTTTTCTTTTTCTTTTTTTTTCTTTTTTTTCTTTTTTTTTTTTTCTTTTTTTTTCTTTTCTTTTTTTTTTTTTTTTTTTTTATTTCTTTCTTTTCTTTTTTTTTTTTTTTTCTTTTTTTTTTTTTTTTTTTCTTTTCTTTTTTTTTTTTTTTTCTTTTTTTTTTTCTTTCTTTTTCTTTTTTTCTTTTTTTTTTCTTTTTTTCTTTCTTTTTTTCTTTTCTTTTCTTTTCTTTTTCTTTTTTTTTTATTTCTTCTTTTTCTTTTCTTGTCTTTTTTTTTTTTTCTTTTCTTTTCATTTTTTTTTGTTTTGTTTTTTTCTTTTCTTAATAATTCAATTGGGTCGGTATTGTGTTTCAGATAACAAGAATCTGACAGTCCTGCAGCAACACAAGGACGACCAGCACAAGGACGACCAGCACAAGAAAACAGCTCCATATGACAGTGATGTTGAGGTGTACACAGACTTTGACATGCCAGCACCTACACCGACCCAGTCTTCCAAAAATCAGCTGTACAGCAATTTTGACGTGTCAGCACCAACACACGTTTTCCGCAACACATCGTCTGATCACAGAAAGTCTGCAGTTCTTTCCCCTGCAGCAGTCAGAAGAACAGCTCCTCTGTGCTCATGGCGCAACGCTTCTAATGTTTTACCCTGTAGTCAGATTATGTCCAGTGAAGATGATGACAAAGGCGTTGACAATTACAACAGGACGCACAGTGGCAGTCGTATCTCTTCACCCTATGCCAGCAGACTGAACAAGCAGGATAGCGATGGTGTGGGTGTTGTTCAGCGCAAGAAGACACGTCACAGTGCATTATCTGTCGATGAAAACACAACTGAAGCATGTTGGCCAAAGCCGAAACTATCTAAACAGTAAAACTGCTGCCTCTGTGTCAGCATCTATAAGAGATAGAAAACGGACATTTTCAGAGACGGGCTTAACTCAAGGACTTGAAAAAGAAAAATGTATGCGCATACATTCACCATCTACTGAGCACAATATGTTCCCTTGTGATGATGATGACGACGACGACGATGATGGTGATGATGGTGATGATGATGATGATGATGATGATGATGATCTCACCGATTCTCTCCAAACTCCTTACTTTCCTGAAGGAAGCACACAACACACTGAACCTGACAGAATTGCCAGCTTTGACAGATATGGACAGTCTCCAGTTCACTCTCACAGACTCTGACTCACAAGACACAGCACGCGTGTCGCCCTGTGCAAACATCTGCTGTACTAGACTACAAGAAAGGGATGGAGACTGGACGGAAAGGCTGGCTTACAAGTTCCAGTAAAAAGAAACTGCAAGGAATGGCAGAACAGACAGAAAGTAAACTTCGAAATTCAGAACTTCAACAGCAGGGAACTGCAGAACAGAAAGAATCCAAACCGTGTCATTCAGGTGAAGTTCAAGGGAGGGTAACTGTTGAACAGAAGAAAACTGAGTGTTTTAGTTTGGGAGAAATGGAGGAACAGAAAACTGCAGGACAAAACCAAGCCAAACCTCGTAGTTTGGAAGAAATGGAAGGAAAGATAACTGCAGAATGGAAAGAAACTAAATCTTCTAAACCAGGAGAGGCAGAAGGGCAAATAACTGTGACAGAGAAAGACAGCAAGTCCTGTAGTCTGGCAGGACAGGATCACCAGGGAATATGGCGTCCAGGTTAGAAGAAGAGTGTGATGACAGTTTGCAGACTCCAGAGTTCTTCAGCACTGGAGCTGGATTCAGAAGGATCCCAGAGACGTTTTCATGGACACAGCAGCGGGAAGAACCGTCAAACGTAACGGGATTTGTTTTGGATGATCTGCAGACTCCTGGTTTCCTGCTGGGCTGTCAAGAAGATTCCAGTTCCGGTGATATGTGTTAGGCGGTGCTGACTGTTTTTCACCTCCATGGTGACGATTTTTTTGCAGGTTGCTGACTGTTTTTCCACCTCCATGACGATCGTTTTTTGTTTGTTTTTGTTTTTGTTTTTTGTTTTTTTTTGCCTCCATGGTAATGATTTTTCACTTCCATAGGGACTGTTTTTATCCATTGTTTTTCCCTTGCGTCTTGTTATTTTAGTTAAGTGGGCTGGCTTGCTTGTTCTGTTGATTGAACCGAGCGCTCGAGATCTGATGTCTTGAGTTCGATTCCAGCCTGCAGCATAACAATTTGTCCTGTTTGCTGCTCATCTTAATGCTTCCATCATTCTGGTGGTGTCAGCTTAATAATTCACAGGTCCCTTCTCTCCCCTTTCCCCTACCACCTCCCCATGTCAAAACCTTGTTAGTGAATAAGGTTTTGCACAGCCTCACGGAGTCTGCACGAGTGTGTGTGTGTGTGTCCCACTGACAGTTATGTCTCACTAATGCACAAAACTAAACAAGCCTTGATTAAAAGAATAAATAAACAAGCCTTGATAACTGGAAGTTGGAATGACAGCAGTTTATTCTTTATTTTGTTGAGTTGTTGTTTACATTTACATTACATTACCATTTACCTCATCTATTTTTTTTGTTCTCAGTGACTGAATATGACACAGTTTCAACAATGGTCCCCAAGCTATTCATGAACAGACATCGTCAGGCAAAGCCCATTCAGAATATCAGGCTGTTAGAGTTCAGCGATTTCACGAAATCGCGAATACAGTGATTTCATTTCAGGAAAGTCAAAGTGTTCGCGAAAGAAAAAAAACACAAAAAAAACAAAAAAAATAACAAAAAACAGACGCGATCGACGGCAAGCAGAGCAGACGAAAGGATGGGCTTAGTCAAGGGAACAACTCTACGAATTGGCCACGAGTTATCCTTAACCAAGTGCTATTCATGTGGTTCAGAAGTACTCTAACACAAATGATCATTATGTTAATTGACTAAAATACAGTGCTGCAGATAGCTCTGATTGTTAAGAATTTTCATTGGTGTGTCAACCCCCACCGGGCTGCCTGACACGTCCTGGACCCAATTTCAGGAACAGATTACCAAGCCGAACAGTCTGTACTCGAAATGAAAGTTCTGATTCACATGCATTTTTCTTCAATAAAAAAAAAATCTCCTTAGACACGGATGCTCAACACGTGCACACACAATGTGCACGCACATACATAACTTGCTCAAACACGTGCACACACAATGTGCACGCACATACATAACTTGCTCAAACACGTGCACACACAATGTGCACGCACATACATAACTTGCTCAAACACGTGCACACAAATGTGCACGCACATACATAACTTGCTCAAACACGTGCACACACAATGTGCACGCACATACATAACTTGCTCAAACACGTGCACACACAATGTGCACACACATACATAACTTGCTCAAACACGTGCACACACAATGTGCACGCACATACATAACTTGCTCAAACATATGCACTCGTACTTGCATCACAAAAAGGCAGTATTAATACACCTCCAATCATACACATTCAAAATGAGGTACAATCAGCGGACAAAGACACTTCAAGAGAAAAACCAGCCAGCACAAAGTGGAAGTGACATTCAGGCACTGCCTGGATTTAAGTGCCCAAGACTCCAATCCTTTGTAGGCCCACAGGAACTTTGCTGTAACTGATAGTCAGCACATCAGGAGTCTGCAGAGCAGCCGATACTCATCTCCAAGAAGCGGCTCAGCACGTGCGGCAGACTTATGCTGAAATGCATCTGGGAGAGCCTTCAGCTGACGGTTGTCTGGATGTCTCCATTTCCTTTGGATCCCAGGAGACGTTTTCATGGACACAGCAGCGGGAAGAACCGTCAAACGTAACGGGATTTGTTTTGGATGATCTGCAGACTCCTGGTTTCCTGCTGGGCTGTCAAGAAGAAGCTGGCATCGCCGTGGTAGAACATCACATAACGGCATTGCAACTGTTATTGATATTTTTTTCTGGTCTCATCCTGGACTATGCCGTACTCAGCAATTATTGTCAAGCTTGCGAACAAGGCCCTGCTCCTGACTCTCCTCAACATGCTGAATGGTGGCCCACGCATGAGCCTGCCTGCCAAAAAAATTGCAATTGTTCATCTGCTGCCATGGAAACGCAAGCTGCTGTAATCATGTTTGAGCGTTCACTGAAGCTGCACAATTTCCGCTACAAACATATGCTTGGAGATGGTGATGCCAAAGCCCATACTGCAGTAAATCAAGCCAAGCCATATGGACAGGATTTTGTAATCGAAAAAATTGAATGTGTCAATCATGTCACAAAACGCATGGGGACAACACTCAGAACACTGGTTGATAAGCAAAAGGCCTTGAAAGAACCCATTGGAGGAAGAGGTAAACTAACTGAAAAGAGAATCAACCAGCTTACCAACTATTATGGACGTGCCATAAAAGACAACGTTGGAGATCTGGAAAAAATGGAACAGGCTGTATGGGCTTCTTTTTTTCACACCATGAGCTCTGATGAAGATCCACATCATCAAAGATGCCCTGCTGGAAAAGACTCATGGTGTTTCTTCCGCAGAGCTGAGGCCAACGGTGAAGCACCCCGACAACACTCCAAATCTCTTCCTCTTCCCCGTGACATCATCACTGTGCTTGCCCCCGTTTACAAGCACCTTGGAGATCCACAATTGTTGAAGCGCAGTCTAGCTGGAAAGACGCAAAATTCCAATGAGTCTTTTCATTCAATGGTGTGGAGTACCTGTCCCAAGGAACGGTGGGCTAATCGCCGGACAGTTCACTCAGCTGTTGCTGTTTGTGTTCAGCGTTACAACAAAGGGTCATCAGCCCTTTTAGATGTCCTTGCTGAGCTGGATATTGTTGCTGGCAGCAATGCTGAAGAATGCCTACAAAAATCTGACATCCTCAGGGTCAAGACAGCAACCAGAAAGTCTTCAGAACAAGCAAGACAAAAACGAAAAAGAATTGAAGATGTGAGACGCCAGGAACGTGAAGACCGTCGTGCACACGAGGGACAGGTTTATGTTCCTGGAGGTTTCTGATAGCAAGATACTGCAGGACAATACTTCCAAATGATCATGCAGTGTTAGTTTGTAGTTCATTTGCCAGTAGCATTCATTCAGTGATAGTTTATTGCAAGTATAAGGTGAAAATCTTTTGCTGTATCTTTAACAGCCGTTTTCTCAAAACACATTTTCTGGTACAGTTGCCGTATTGGGCTCGCTATAAAATTTGACACAGTGAAAATATTCTGATGAAACTAGGCTTGCTGATGTAAAATTGTGTGCTGAGTGCAATGCAACAAGTTAGAACTTTGTAACTATAGAAGTTTACATGGCAAATGATTGTTAACACAGAGACAGAAACGTGTCATTCCATACCTCCGCTAGACAAGACCAAAAAAAAGTGCTGAGTTTTTTTTCCAAAATCTATAGATGGTTTCATTGCATAAAACATTGCTAGTAGACACTGAAAAACAATCAGACTTCTTATTTGTTGCGTGTGTGCATTGCGGGAGTTGCCCCAAATGATGAGGTATATATTTTTTGTTTTAGCATAGTATTGCATCTAATTATCATACAGTTTTGAAACTTTGCATATTTGTTTGTGTTACTGTTGTGAGCATGTGTGCAAAATTTCATTAAGATATCTTTAGTCAGTCCTGAGATATGAACATGACCCCACATTTGTACAGTGCGCCACCTTAACCTCTCAACATGACACCAATGGTCAAACATAATTATTTTGAGTAATAGAAACTGTAATACGTAATGAAACATAATAGGCCTTAAGAAATTAGATAGCAGTAATCAAAATTATTCAAATACCAGTGCCTTCATTGAAGCTTTGTTGTAACTACAGTGGCAAAAGATCGAGATAAACATTGCTAATATTAGCAATGACTGGATACTTTGCTCTACCCTAGCATTACAGGTCAAGTTCTGATGTATGGATTTTCAAGTGTAGAGAGTGTCAACTCGTCAAATGCCAGCTTCACTAAACTGGACACACTATGCATATGGAAGACAGCCACATCCTTCAGATGCTCCAGTATGGAGAGCTGAAGCAAAGCAAGGACACCATGACCAGGGAAGACAGTCAGATGATACAACGATACTCTGAAGGCCAACTTCATCATCAACTGTGGCAGCAACACCACCAACTGGGAAAACACTGCCCACAACAGAGTAAGCTGGCAACAGCACAGTGCATGCAGGCAACAATCACATTTGAACATCACAGAACAGTTGTTCCACAGAAGGCAGACCGGCAGAAGCAGAACCCAAGGCCACAGGACTCCTATCCATGCAACACCTGCGGCAGAGCATGCGCTCCAGAACTGCTCTTGTGTCCCCCATGAAGACCCACATCAAGCGATAAATGATTAAAATGCCTATTCATCTGTCACTTTGGAAAGTCCATTATCGGCATTTCAATCTCAACAACACTAATGTTGTAGTACAATACAATACAATATTTTATTTATATAGCGGAAAATCTTGATAAAATCAAATCTAAGCGCTAAAACAGACACACACGCACGCACGCACACACAAGTAGTAAGTGGAAATGTTATTAACAGATTTACTGTAAGTCACAACAGTGTTCATTCTGCCAGTCTGGTGAAGCCTATTTCCTCAAACATGCATGCACACTCGGATGCATACACGACATACACACTAACATAGCAGACCAGACAATATTCAGCCTTGAATCTCACTATAGTGTCGCCTCCCTTTCTAAGCTTCGTCTTTTTGCTTTCCCCAGTGGGGATGCTGGGGGCTCTTTCAGTATAAATAGTTTCCCCACCTTCTGGAAATTCACTGCTAGAATTTTCCTCTTTTCTGTCACTGTCTTTGTTTCTGCCTATTTCTTTGCTTTCTGTCATTTTCTGCCTTGCTGGTCCATTCACCTGTATTTGTTTCATAAACTCTTACGCACTTTTCTTAGGATTGATAATTGGGTACATATATTAAGTGCATTTTTGGCTCTAGGGAGGTCAGATATGTGGAAGCAATTTTAGGTAATTTATGTCCGTTTTGTATGTTTTGGTGTTCTTAGGTATGCTTAAATTTGTATTCAGGTGTGTTTTTTTAAATCCCCTGAGCGATAAATTGGACGGGGTGGTTAGCACCAGGGGCATCTCCTTGGTTATGTGTGCAAATGCATTGATATGTGTACTTAATTTTCTTTTCTTTTCTTTTTTCCTGTTGAAGTTTTGTATGTTTTGAAGTGGTTATAGACCTGATAAGGCTGTGCACAGACAAACAGTAACAGTGAGAATACTCTTTTTGCGTAGATAATACTGTTGATGTATCTGATCACTCAGATTGGATCAAACACTACAAATATGGACTTATCATCGTGAAAAGGCGATGGAAATGGTTTGGACACCTCATCCAAAGAGAACAGGACAACACCACCAAGACTGCTCTTGATTGGACACCAGAGAAAAAAAAAACGTTAAGAGACGAAGATCTAAGAACACCTGGTGACAACAGAAGACCTTAAAAGCTTAGTGGGGTTGTTTTTATTATTGTTATTGTTGTTTAAAGTCCAGCCGACTGCATAGAGCCATATCACGGCTATAACCGCTTCAGAGCACACAAAACTTCAAATGGGAAAAAAAGGAAAGAAAATTAAGTACACATATCGATGCATTCGCGCACATAATCTAAGGACATGCCCCTGGCGTTGACAACAAGGCCTGGTGACAATAGAAGACCTTAAAACCTTAAGTCCTGGTGATAATAGATCTTAAAACCTTAAGGCCTGGTGATAATAGAAGACCTTAAAACCTTAAGGCCTGGTGATAATAGACCTTAAGGCCTGGTGATAATAGACCTTAAGGCCTGGTGATAATAGAAGACCTTAAAACCTTAAGGCCTGGTGACAATAGAAGATCTTAAAACCTTAAGGCCTGGTGACAATAGAAGATCTTAAAACCTTAAGGCCTGGTGATAATAGAAGACCTTAAGGCCTGGTGATAATAGACCTTAAGGCCTGGTGATAATAGAAGACCTTAAAACCTTAAGGCCTGGTGATAATAGATCTTAAAACCTTAATGCCTGGTGACAATAGATCTTAAAACCTTAAGGCCTGGTGACAATAGAAGATCTTAAGGCCTGGTGATAATAGAAGACCTTAAGGCCTGGTGATAATAGACCTTAAGGCCTGGTGATAATAGAAGACCTTAAAACCTTAAGGCCTGGTGACAATAGAAGATCTTAAAACCTTAAGGCCTGGTGACAATAGAAGATCTTAAAACCTTAAGGCCTGGTGATAATAGAAGACCTTAAGGCCTGGTGATAATAGATCTTAAAACCTTAAGGCCTGGTGATAATAGAAGACCTTAAGGCCTGGTGATAATAGAAGACCTTAAGGCCTGGTGATAATAGACCTTAAGGCCTGGTGATAATAGAAGACCTTAAAACCTTAAGGCCTGGTGATAATAGATCTTAAAACCTTAAGGCCTGGTGACAATAGATCTTAAAACCTTAAGGCCTGGTGATAATAGATCTTAAAACCTTAATGCCTGGTGACAATAGATCTTAAAACCTTAAGGCCTGGTGACAATAGAAGATCTTAAGGCCTGGTGATAATAGAAGACCTTAAGGCCTGGTGATAATAGACCTTAAGGCCTGGTGATAATAGAAGATCTTAAAACCTTAAGGCCTGGTGACAATAGAAGACCTTAAAACCTTAAGGCCTGGTGACAATAGAAGATCTTAAAACCTTAAGGCCTGGTGATAATAGAAGATCTTAAAACCTTAAGGCCTGGTGACAATAGAAGATCTTAAAACCTTAAGGCCTGGTGACAATAGATCTTAAAACCTTAAGGCCTGGTGACAATAGACCTTAAAACCTTAAGGCCTGGTGACAATAGATCTTAAAACCTTAAGGCCTGGTGATAATAGATCTTAAAACCTTAAGGCCTGGTGATAATAGATCTTAAAACCTTAAGGCCTGGTGATAATAGAAGACCTTAAAACCTTAAGGCCTGGTGATAATAGACCTTAAAACCTTAAGGCCTGGTGATAATAGAAGACCTTAAAACCTTAAGGCCTGGTGACAATAGAAGATCTTAAAACCTTAAGGCCTGGTGACAATAAGACCTTAAAACCTTAATGCCTGGTGATAATAGATCTTAAAACCTTAAGGCCTGGTGACAATAGAAGATCTTAAAACCTTAAGGCCTGGTGATAATACAAGACCTTAAAACCTTAAGGCCTGGTGATAATAGATCTTAAAACCTTAAGGCCTGGTGATAATACAAGACCTTAAAACCTTAAGGCCTGGTGACAATAGATCTTAAAACCTTAAGGCCTGGTGATAATAAGACCTTTAAAACCTTAAGGCCTGGTGATAATAGATCTTAAAACCTAAGGCCTGGTGACAATAGATCTTAAAACCTTAAGGCCTGGTGACAATAGATCTTAAAACCTTAAGGCCTGGTGACAATAGATCTTAAAACCTTAAGGCCTGGTGATAATAGAAGACCTTTAAACCTTAAGGCCCCTAGACATTTAGGGTACGAGTACTATACGGTGACTGAGCTTAGAACAGACAAAGTGGATAACCTTTACTGCTGCCGAACACGCCAATGCCATAACCGGCAGTAAGTGAATAATTCTATTCTCCACATGACACACAGATTCTGTTGCCGTTATCCTCTTCTAGTTGACATTACAGAGTCTGATCTGCATAACAAATCCTGCCCACTGAATCTGGAGTTATCCATAACCAGTTAATCAGCTTTCACTCAGCATAACGTCCCAAACACACACAGTTCACTCACAGCATAATTTCCCACCCCATCCCCCCATCTGCCACCCACCCACCCACCCACCACACACACACACACACACACACACACACACATATGACTAAAGTTTTAAAAGGGAAAAACGAGACGGTGGCATCCGGCTGATTAGATCAGGCCTAATGACTGCAGTATGCCAAGTGATTTTAGGTGACATGCTGTGTGTATGTATATATGGGAGAGAAGGGAGAGAGATTGCAGTGCCTGTAGCAGTTTACCGTACGGTAATGGCGACAGCAGACAACTGGAGTTACCATCGGTATAATATCAGGTATGAGCAAATCTGAAAAAGATTGCCTTTTTCTTTATTTGAAAACAAAGTATTGTAACCATTATTACAAAAAGAAAAATAACAGAAGATACCCAGTGCCACAGTTGGATATATGTGTCATTTGGAATGCTTTTTAATCAAAATTAAAGACAGAACAAGGATATAAGTTGTTGAAACTCCACTCCCAGGACAGATCTATTTATTCGGATAACGAACAAGCGAAATAAAAACAGTGTCTTTACAACGAAACGTAGCAAAACAAATCGAAGGTTATTAAAATAAGCAGACTTCATGATCGTGAAAAAGACGACACAGCTTTATCTCGTTTGAGGGAAATGATCATGAAAGAGGATATCTGACTGACTGAAAAAACAAAACAAAGAGCACAGCTTGGTGTATTACGGAAATAAACCAAACTTATGATAAATAAACAGTTCAATAAATGAACACGGTAGTAAATAAATAAATAAACAAATAGATAATAAATAAATGAGAAAACAAGTTAATGGAATTTTTTTTTCTGAGCCTGCACATAATATTAACCATTTGACTCCTGCACCCTGTCAACCAACTGCAAAAACTTAACCCTTTGACTCTCTCACCCTATCCATCATTTTCCTGCAGGAAGCTGGTGGATAGGGTGATGGAATCGAAGGGTTAAGATTTGTTTTGCTGACATGGTTGACAATGCAGGATGCTGGTAGACAGGGTGTGGGAGTCGGAGGATTAAATGACGCATGTAATCAGACTCTATAAAGTTGTTTGTTTTGTTTTCCAAAGAAGCATTGAACAGTTCAGTAAATGAACACGTTTGTAAATATATAAGTAAACAAATAGATAAACAATAAATTAGAAAATAAGTAGGCCTAAATGAATTTTTTTTTCTGAGCCTGTACATAACATTAACCTTTTGACTCCTGCACACTGTCGACCAACTGCAAAAACTTAACCCCTCGACTCTCTCACCCTATCCATCAGCTTCCTTTAGGAAGCTGGTGGATAGGGTGAAGGAATCGAAGGGTTGTTTTTCTTTTGGTAGCATGATTGACAATGCAGGATGCTGGTGGACAGGGTGTGGGAGCCAAAGGGTTACCTTGTAATAAGAATCTGTGGAGTTGGGTTGTTTGTTTTTTTTGTTGTTGTTTTTTTCCCCCAAGAATCATTGAAATATATGTTTGGCGACGACATATCATATCGGTTTAGATCAGCACAAGACTTTGTCGCGAATCGTTTTCAGGAACGGCAACTGCAGGTGGCAATCCTCCTCAGTTCTCAGAAAGGAAAGGCGGGTTGTCTATCTTGTGAGAGAAGGACAGACAAATAAACAGAAAACAGACAGAAATGTTGTGGGCTACATGACACCAGGAATGGGGGATTAGGGACAAACAAAACACATATACAGAGAAAGAAATGGAAGCCTAAACGAGATTCATCTTTACTTAAAATCCGGGCTTAGTTACTCCATAGACCAGTATTTGTGTCTTCATATGAAAATCATTAGCAAGAGCAGCAGCAATAATGGCAGCATCGTAATTGTTATCCTCATCACAATATCATCATCATCATCATCATCATCATCATCTTTTCTTCTCCTTCGGTTACATTGTCAATGAGGACACAAATACAGTGTTAATGAGGACATACCCACATTGTTAATGAGGACACAACTATAGTGTTAACGAAGACACAACTATAGTGTTAACGAAGACACAACTATAGTGTTAACGAAGACACAACTACAGTGTTAATGATGACATAACTTACAGTGTTAATGATGACATAACTACAGTGTTATGATGACATAATTACAGTGTTAATGATGACATAACTACAGTGTTGATGATGACATAACTACAGTGTTAACGAGGACATAACTACAGTGTTAACGAGGACATAACTACAGTGTTACGAGGAAATAACTACAGTGTTAACGAGGAATAACTACAGTGTTAACGAGGACATACCTACAGTGTTAACGAGGACATAACTACATGTTTAATCGAGGACATCTAGTGTCTAAGAGAACTAGCTAAGTGTTAACTATGAACATACTACAGTGTAAGAGGCATAATGGCACATG
This sequence comes from Monoplex corrugatus, assembly GCA_030674185.1. Lineage (NCBI taxonomy): Eukaryota > Metazoa > Mollusca > Gastropoda > Littorinimorpha > Ranellidae > Monoplex > Monoplex corrugatus. The sequence goes on along the minus strand of JAPXFY010000031.1, from coordinate 4,161,267 downwards.
AATGTTACCTATGACATAAACTTGTTAACGAGGACATATCACTACAGTATACGAGTGCGTTTCTCCCAGAACATTGTCTAATGAGGACATAACTACAGTGTTAATGAGGACATACACAGTTGTTAATGAGGACATCAGCTACAGTGTTAACGAGACATAACTAAGTGTTAAGAGGACATAATTTATAGTGTTAACGAGGACATAACTACAGTGTTAAGAGGACATCTACGTGTTAAGAGACATAAGCTACAGTGTTATAGAGACATAACTACAGTGTTAAGAGGACATAGCTACAGTGTTAAGAGGACATAACTCAGTGTTAACGAGGACATACTACAGTGTTAAGAGGACATAACTATAGTGTTAACGAGGACATAACTAAGTGTTAATGAGGACATAACTTAGTGTTAATGAAGACTATAATACTACAGTGTTAATGTATGAACATAACTAACATTTATTATATGAGGACATAACTACAGTGTTAATGAGACATATACAGTGTTAATGAGACATAACTACAGTGTTAATGAGGACATAACTACAGTGTTGAAGGACATAACTATAGTGTTAAGAGGACATAACTACAGTGTTAATGAGGACATAACTCAGTGTTAATGAGGACATAACTCAGTGTTGAATGAGGACATAACTACGTGTGTTAATGAGGACATAATAGTGCTAATGATGGACATAACTACAGTGTTTAATGAGGACATTAGGGTTTAATGAGGACATAACTGTGTTAATAGGACATATATAAGGTATATAGTGAGGACATAACTACAGTGTTAAGAGGACATAACTACTAGTGTTAATGAGGACATAACTACAGTGTTAATCGATGACATGTAACTATATAAGTGTTAATGAGGACATAACTACAGTGTTAATGAGGACATACATACAGTGTTAATAGGACATAACTACAGTGTTAATAGGATACATAACTACAGTGTTAATGAGGACATAATACAGTGTTAATGATATAACTACAGTGTTAATGAGGATATAACTACGTGTTATACGAGGAATAACTACAGTGTTAATAGGAATAACTACAGTGTTAATGAGGATATAACTACAGTGTTAATGAGGAAAACTAAGTGTGTTAATAGGAATAAATTACAGTGTATTAATGAGGACATAATACATGTGTTAATGAGGATAAACTACAGTGTTGATCAGTGATATAACTACAGTGTTAATGAGGACATAATACAGTGTTAATGAGGACATAACTACAGTACTATGGACATAATCAGTGTATGAATAATACAGTGTTAATGAGGATATAATACAGTGTTATGAGAATCAGTGTTAATAAACTACAGTTTAATAGGACATAATTACAGTGTTAATCGATGACATAACTACAGTGTTAATCAGGAATAACTACGTGTTAAATCAGGATATAAATACAGTGTTAATCAGGACATAACTACAGTGTTAATCAGGATATAACTACAGTGTTAATCAGGAATAAACTACAGTGTTAATAGGATATAAATACAGTGTTAATCAGGATATAACTACAGTGTTAATCAGGATATAAATACAGTGTTAACGAGGATATAACTACAGTGTTAATCAGGATATAACTACAGTGTTAATCGAGGATATAACTACAGTGTTAATCAGGAATACTACAGTTTAATAGGATAATAATACAGTGTTAATCAGGATATAACTACAGTGTTAATCGAGGAATAACTACAGTGTTAATCGAGGATATATAATACAGTGTTAATCAGGATATAACTACAGTGTTAATCAGGATATAACTACTGTGTTAATCAGGATATAACTACAGTGTTAATCAGGATATAACTACTGTGTTAATCAGGATATAACTACAGTGTTAATCAGGATATAACTACAGTGTTAATCAGGATATAACTACTGTGTTAATCAGGATATAACTACAGTGTTAATCAGGATATAATACAGTGTTAATCAGGATATAACTACAGTGTTAATCAGGATATAACTACTGTGTTAATCAGGATATAACTACTGTGTTAATCAGGATATAACTACAGGTGTTAATCAGGATATAACTACAGTGTTAATCAGGATATAACTACAGTGTTAATCAGGATATAACTACTGTGTTAATCAGGATATAACTACAGTGTTAATCAGGATATAATACAGTGTTAATCAGGATATAACTACAGTGTTAATCAGGATATAACTACAGTGTTAATCAGGATATAACTACTGTGTTAATCAGGATATAACTACAGTGTTAATCAGGATATAACTACAGTGTTAATCAGGATATAACTACAGTGTTAATCAGGATATAACTACAGTGTTAATCAGGATATAACTACAGTGTTAATCAGGATATAACTACAGTGTTAATCAGGATATAACTACATGTTAATCAGGATATAACTACTGTGTTAATCAGGATATAAATACAGTGTTAATCAGGATATAACTACATGTGTTAATCAGGATATAACTACTGTGTTAATCAGGATATAACTACAGTGTTAATCAGGATATAACTACAGTGTTAATCAGGATATAACTACAGTGTTAATCAGGATATAACTACAGTGTTAATCAGGATATAACTACAGTGTTAATCAGGATATAACTACATGTTAATCAGGATATAACTACTGTGTTAATCAGGATATAACTACAGTGTTAACGAATGGATATGAATGAAGGAGTGGTAGTGAGATATAACTATGTAACACGACTAACTGAATGTTGGAAACTATGTTAACAGGCATGAAAGCCAGTTTTAATGGATATAACTACGGAATCAGGAAACACATACATGTAACACACACCAGACATAACTACATATAACGACATGGAAGATGGGAAAGGGGGCTTGATGATGAAACACACAACACTCGACACACACACAATATAAACTAAAAGGCAGAACACCATTTAATGGTGCACACACGACACACACAGTCGCGCACACACACCACACGCACACACAGACACACTACACAACACACAAACACATACAACACACACACAACACACACACACACACATACACGACAACAGCCACACACACACACACACCACACACACACACACACACACACACACACACACACACACACACACACACACACACACATACAACATCACAC
>JAPXFY010000031.1:4143133-4145633 GCA_030674185.1 Monoplex corrugatus | reverse complement strand
GAACGAAAAGAGGCTGGTGACTTAAAAAGAGAGAACGAAAACGAGGCTGGTGACACAAAACGGGAGAACGAAAACGAGGCTGACAACATAAAAAGAGAGAACGAAAGCGAGGCTGAGTATATGTGAATGAAAAAAAGAAAGCGATATTTATGACAAAACAACAAGAGAGAACAAAAGCGTGGCGAGAAGGCAAAAGCAAGGATGTTGAAGTAAGAAGGGAAATTAAAAGTGACGCTGGTGATGTCAGAAGACAGTATGAAAGCGAGGCTGGTGACATAAGAACACAAAAACCAAAGCGAGGCTTGGTAACATATAAAGACGAAAACGAGATTGGTGATCCAAAAAAGGAAACGGAAATCGAGACTCCCAACCTTATCGTGACGTCCCATGCAAAACCTATGATGATTTACGCAATATGGACAACAGCGAGGCTGGTGACGTCATACGAGTGAACGGAAACGAGGCTGCTGACGTCAGAAGTGAGGTGAAGGCGAGGCGCAATCGGAGGAACTTCAGCGAGGGTCAGTTGCGGGAGTTGGAGGATGTGTTTGCCAGAACCCGGTACCCTGACGCCACCATCAAAAGACATCTCTGTCAGCGTCTGGTTCTGTCTGAAACCAGGGTGCAGGTCTGTGAATGATATTAATGATGATGATGATGATGATAGTGTTGGTGGTGATGATGATAGAGATGAGTAGCAGCTAGAAAGTCTGGGGAGAGCCAGACAGCAGTAAATCCTCAGAGGAGAACCTCCGTCAAGCAAGTGTTTCGGCTTTTAAGTTCTGACACTCTGAGGGGGCTCGGCCACATCCAGGTCATGACTCCTGGAGACCTTCTGCTGTTGCGGTTTTTTTTTTTTTAATAGAAATTGGTCCTCAGCCTGGAATCAAACCCGCGCATCCAAAGTGATAGACGTCTGTAGGCAGTCACCTTGCACAACCCTTTCTCGTCCTGTGGATCTTTATGCCATGCTTGGTAGAGAATCTTGATGATACTGATGACTGAATGATGATGACAGTGGTGGTAATGGTAGTTGTTAGTGATTGTAATGACGAGGATGATGATAGTGATGATAGTGATGGTGGTGGTGATGATATTGATGATGGTGATGGTGGTGGTGATGATATTGGTGATGATATTGATGATGGTGATGGTGGTGGTGATGATATTGGTGATGGTGATAGTGGTGGTGATGATATTGGTGATGGTGATGATATTGATGATGGTGATGGTGGTGGTGATGATAGTGATGATGGTGATGATATTGATGATGGTGATGGTGGTGATGATGATATTGATGATGGTGATGGTGGTGGTGATGATATTGGTGATGGTGATGATATTGGTGATGGTGGTGGTGATGATAGTGGTGATGGTGGTGGTGATGATAGTGATGATGGTGATGGTGGTGGTGATGATAATGGTGGTGGTGATGATAGTGGTGATGGTGATGGTGGTGGTGATGATATTGGTGATGGTGATGATATTGATGATGGTGATGATAGTGGTGATGATATTGATGATGATGATGGTGGTGGTGATGATATTGGTGATGGTGGTGGTGATGATATTGGTGATAGTGATGATATTGATGATGGTGATGGTGGTGGTCATGATATTGATGATGGGATGGTGGTGGGAGTATGGGGGTGGTAGTGGTGGCAACGATAACGATGATAATGATGACGACGATGACGGTGGTGGTGATGCTAGTGATGATGATTATGATGTATATGATGATAATCATCATCATGTTGATGATGATGTTACGATGATAATGGTGGTGGTGATGATATTGATGATGATGATGATGGTGGTGATGATATTGATGATGGTGATGGTGGTGGTGATGATATTGATGATGATGATGGTGGTGGTGGTGATGGTGTTAGAGACAGAGTTTGGAGTTCGCAGTTTTTTCAAGAGGAATTCATCGCGCTTGGACAATTCCATATGCACCTCACCCGAATCTGCTAGCAAATTTTCAGGCAGACCCCTTGAGCCTGCACAAAACCCTATGCATTGGCCAGGTCTTGAATGTGAATAGTGATGATGATGATGATGACTACGACGACGACGACGATGATGATGATGACGATGACGACGACGATGATGATAATATTGGTAGTGTGGTGGTGGTGGTAGTGTAGTTGTTGGTGATGATGATGGTAGTTGGTGGTAGTGGTTGTGGTAATGATGATGATGACGACGATGATGACGATGGTGTTTTGTGCTGGTAATGTTGATAGTGGTGATAATGATGATGATGATGATGACGGCGAAGACGGTAATAATGATAAGGACGATGATAACTGAAACTATACTGATGAAGACAATGCGTGTGTTGTGTGATGTGTGTGATGTGTGTGTTATGTGTCAATGTGAGGTATTGTGTGTGTATGTGTGAGGTGTGTGTATTATGTGTCAATGTGGGATGTATGTGTTATGTGTCAATGTGTGTTATGTGTCAATGTGTGATATGTGTGTTATGTGTCATTGT
>JAPXFY010000031.1:4095633-4138133 GCA_030674185.1 Monoplex corrugatus | reverse complement strand
AACGCAGTATCCTGAGAAACAAGCTTCTAAGCTCTAAGAGTCTTTATGCAGTAGAACATGCTGTGTGTGGTTTGTTTGTTTCTTTGCATTTCTTTGTTTATAATCTCCCTTTTAAATTTAGTTTGCATAACCCAAGGTATGTGAGCGTGTATGTGTGAATGTTTGTGTGTGTGTGTGTGTATATATATATATATATATATATATATATAGTTATTGATTTAAGTGTGTGTGTAGTGTGTGTGTGTAAGTGTGTGTGTGTAAGTGTGTGTAGTGTTGTGTGTGTAAGTGTGTGTGTGTGTGTGTGACAAAAATTAACTTGTGGACATGATTTTCTCGGTTCTTATATTCTCTCTCTCTCTCTCTCTCTCTCTCTCCTCCTCCTCCTCCCTCCTCCCCTCCCTCCTCCTCTACACCATTGCCGGATTGGGTTGTCTTGTTTTGTTTTTGTTTTTTTTTTTACATTTTTAGCTAGAAATTTCAGGCAAACGGTATATACAGTACTTAATCGTTTTGCCCTACTGTCGCATTCATCTTGTCCTAAACGGGTATAGTGGAGACTAATGGGACGTGCTGATTACGGTGCTAATTGTTCTGATTCCGCTAATGAGTGCGTGATTTGGCGCACATTGTATAGTAGAGAGCGCGAGAGCGACGACTGTGATATATGCCCTTTTGACCTGCTGATCTCTTCGTGCTGACCTGGTGAATCATTGCCTGCCTGATAATATGACATAATTATCATGTCCACCTTTCTCATTATCTCTGTGCGTCTGTCTGTCTGACTGTCTGACTGTCTGTCTGTCTGTCTGCCTGTCTGGCTGGCTGGCTCTCTGTGTCTCTCTGTCTGTGTGCACGTCCACTTTAGCGTCTGTGTGTGTGTGTGTGTGTGTCTTTCTGTCTGTCTGTGACTGTGTCACTCTATGTGCATGTCTGTCTGTCTGTGTGTCTGTCTGTCTGTGAGTGTGTCCGTCTGTGTGTGTGTCTGTCTGTCTGTGGCTGTGTGTCTGTGTGCACGTCCGTCTGTCTGTCTGTCTGCCTGTGTGTCTGTGTGCACGTCCGTCTGTCTGCCTGTGTGTCTGTGTGCACGTCCGTCTGTCTGTCTGTCTGCCTGTGTGTCTGTGTGCACGTCCGTCTGTCTGTCTGTCTGCCTGTGTGTCTGTGTGCACGTCCGTCTGTCTGTCTGTCTGCCTGTATGTCTGTGTGCACGTCCGTTTTAAGGTCTGTCTGTGTTTGTCACTGTATGTGCACGTCCGTCTGTCTGTCTGTCTGCCTGTGTGCACGTCCGTTTTAAGGTGTGTCTGTGTCTGTCACTCTATGTGCACGTTCGTCTGTCTGCCTGTGTGTCTGTGTGCACGTCCTATTTGTCTGTTTCTCACACTGTCAGTACACTTGGGAGCTGCTGCTCACAAAGGCAGGAAACCAAAAGGCCGTTAGTGGTGGTCTGGGTGATAGTCTTTCGGATCAGACTTCATCATTAGATCAAGGACCAAACAGGCCAGATCTGTGTCAAACTTCAAAGTGCTGTGACAGACTTTTTAAGGTACGAAAACATTGTTGTTAATAATTGGATGACTCTCATGCATATTATTTGAAAATAATTAGATCAGAGAAAAACTGGGCCAGGGATGTGTGTGTGTGTGTGTGTGTGTGTGTGTGTGTGTGTGTGTGTGTGTGTGTGTGTACTGGGTTTCTATGTGTGTTGAGTTTCAAAAAGCTGCAATAAAGACTTCTTTCGTTGTTAGAACATTTTTGCTATTTAGTGGTTTACCCTCACAACGCAGAGATTTTGTGTTCAATCCTCTAGCTAGTCACAGGAGGTCTTCTTTTTTGTTTGTTTGTTGTTGTTTTGTTGTTGTTGTTGTTTTGTCCTGTGTGTAGTATGAAAATGTAGAGTAGGTAAAACATAGGCCAGGTGGGACCTCAGGACCTGGCCAGCTCACGGGTATATGTGCAGGCTTAAGGCTTGTGCTATGATCATCATACACATGGCACTTGTGACGTTAGTGCATATGGAATTCGTTTCAAGCACGGAGAGGTCATCTTAAGAAACTGAAACTGAAACTTGTCCTATGTTCTTTTTGTTCTTTTTTTCCATCTGTCCATTTTAAAAAAAAATTTAATCTCTGGTGTCAGTGCATAGAGCATTTATTCCGAGCGCGAAGATGCCATCTTAGCAAAAGCGAAAGTGCTGACAAAAACATAGAATATACATGCCGTGTACCACCCCTCCCCCGTCTGGAGGCCATGTCGTTGTGTGCAGCTAAACTACAATAACTTATTTGTTCCTCGAATTTGGTCTCCATTGATTCCACTTTCTCACCTGTCGGCGTCATCGGGTTCGGTGTTGGCCGCTGCACATTTTGACACCACCATCTCCGTCCAGGCAGCTCTGTCTTGACTATTATGGACAATTTCTTGAATATTTAGGCCACTGATGTTGGTTCAGGTTGATAAATTCAAATACCTGGGAACGATCATTTCATCAGACGGCAGATGCACATCAGAAATAGCCGGCAGAATCGGCCAAGCCAAAACAGCATTCAAGAAGATGACAAGCATTCTTACCAACAAATGCCTGTCAATTGACATCAGGAAGAGAGTTCTTGGATGTTATATAGAACCAATACTGTTGTACGGTTGTGAGGCGTGGACAGTCAACGAAGCCAGAACAAGATTCAGGCAGCCGAGATGTAGTTTCTAAGAAGAATGTTGAGAGTTCCATGGACAGCAAAGAAAACAAACGAGACAGTCTTGATGGAGGCAGACACAAGTAGATCACTCATAAGGAAGATTAGGAAAAGACAGGCAACATTTATAGGCCATTTTATGAGGAAGGGGGATTTGGAGCACCTGGTCACAACGGGAAAGCTGGAGGGAAAGAGAGCACCAGGTAGACCCAGGGAGAAAATGCTGGACGGACTTACAGAGTGGCTGGGGATGAGGAGCGTGGGGGAAATGCTAGGGGCAACGAGAGATAGAGACAGATGGAAGACCATGATCGCCAACGCCATGCGGCAGGGCACCTGATGATGATGATGATGATGTTGGTTATGTTTCTCGATGGAGTTCTGCCTTTCTTCCTTTCTGCCACTGCTTTTCCTTGAAAGATGGTTGCTATGAGGTCCGTGTTCTTGCTGCGTGACACATGGCCAATGTATTTTAGTCTTCTCTCGTTGATGTCTGCTAGTAGTTTTGTGGTGGTATCAAGTTCTTCCAGGACACTTTCATTACTTTTTCTATCTGTCCATTTGACACATAGTAGTCTCCGATATAAAACCACATCTCTATTGCCTCAATTCTTTTGCAATCAGTTTTTCTCAGACTCCAGGCTTGGCAGCCATAAATATGACTGGCCGCTATGTTACTGTTGATATAGGCGAATCAAACCCAGGATCTTCCCACTGCGAATCCGACACTTACCCACGTGACTACTGCACCCGTCAATCGTTTCCATGCACTGTGCTTAAAAAAGTGCTAATCATTGTTCCTCATGGTGGCCCACAGTGCTTCATGCCATACTCTGTCATGGTGGGCCACCATGAGGAAGTACAACATGGGAAGGAAGCTTATTGACACCATCACACAGCTATACGCAAAAGCGAGCAGCGCAGTGCTTGTTGAGGGCACAGTGGGGGACTGGTTTCACACATCAGTTGGAGTTCGCCAGGGCTGTCTCCTCTCTCCAACCTTGTTCAACATCTTCCTTGAGCGCATTATGACGGATGCCCTTGAAAACCATCACGGTTCAGTCAGTATTGGAGGAAGGACAATCACCAACTTGAGATTTGCCGACGACATCGATGGGTTGGCTGGAAGTGAAGACGAACTTGCCAACCTGGTGAAACACCTGGACGAGACATCATCCAGATATGGCATGGAGATCAGTGCCGAAAAGACAAAGTTGATGACAAACAGCACAAAACCAATAGAAAAGAAGATTACAGTCAGCGGGAGTGAGCTGGAAACCGTGGCTCAGTTCAAATATCTCGGAGCCATTATCAGTGAACAGGGATCGAAAACTGAAGTTCTTGCAAGAGCAGCACAGACAACAGCAGCACTAGCCAAGCTGAAGCCCATCTGGAGGGACAAAAACATCGCCCTCACTTCCAAACTGAAGCTAATGCACGCATTGGTCCTGTCAATCTTTCTCTACGCGTGCGAGTCATGGACACTAACAGCAGAACTGCAAAAGAAGATCCTGGCAGTAGAAATGAGATGCTTTAGAAGAGTGCTTGGCATCTCATACAAAGACCACATTACCAATGAGGAAGTGCGAAGAACAATTTCACAGCATGTCAAAAACTATGAAAACCTTCTGACAACAGTAAGAAAAAGGAAACTTCGGTGGTATGGTCACGTGACAAGAACTAACGGACTATCAAAAACAATACTCCAAGGAACAGTTCAGGGAGGAAGAAAAAGAGGCAGACAGAGAAAAAAGTGGATGGACAATATTGACGAATGGACAGGAAAAAGCTTTGCCATGACCCAGACCCTTGCTCATGACAGACAGAGGTGGAGACAGACGGTGCGATGTTCATCCATGTGGAGCCCCCACGACCCTGGATAGGGTTAAGGGACAGGAAGAAGAAGAAGAAGAATCATTGTTGCTGTCGTCATTATCATCATCGTCATCATCATCGTCGTCGTCATCATCATCGTCGGTGTCGGCGTCGTAGTCATCGTCGTCAGCTCCGTCATCGTCGTCGTCATCATCACCATCACCACCATCATCATCGTCGTCATCATCATCGTCGCCGCCGTCGTCATCATCATCATTGTCGTCGTCATCGTCGTAGTCATCATCATCATCAGTTTGGTTCCTGCGTAATGGATAATTAATGACGTTTCTGGCTGTATCCATATCCTTCTAGTAACCCTTCCCCATCCCTCCCTATCTCTCTCTCTTTCTCAATTTCTCTGTCTGTCTCCCTGTCTCTGTCTCTGCTTCTGTCTCTCTGTGTCTGTCTCTGTCTCGAATGTGTCTTTCTCTGTCTCACTCTCGTTCTCTCTGTCTCTGTCTGTTTCTCTCTGTCTAGACGTCTGTCTGCCTCTGTCTATCTGTCTGTCTTTGTCTCTTTTTCTTTCTCTCTCTGTCTGTTCCACTGTCTGTCTCTCCGTCTCTGTCTCTCTTTGTCTGTCTGTTTCTCTATCTCTCTCCCTCCCTCTCTCTGTGTATCTCTGTGTGTGTTTAGTGTGGTGTGTTTAGTGTGTGTGTGTGTGTGTGTGTGTGTGTGTGTGTGTTTAGTGTGTGTGTGTGTGTGTGTGTGTGTGTGTGTGCGGGCGTGTATGTGTGTGTGTGTGTGTGCGTGCGTGCGTGCGCATGTGTATGTGTTTGTGTGTGTCACAGTCCTAATCTCTCAGCAGTGGTGTGTGGAATGTGACATATCGTGATGATCATAATCTGTATGCATGGAATGCAGTCCTCATTATGAGCACATCGACACGTGATACAGGCAAATTGTACAATAATGATGATAGTGATAGATGGTGATGATGATGATGAGGGTGATAATGATAACAACAACAGCAACAACGATGATGATGATGATGATGATAATAATAATAATCAGAAGAAGAAGAACAAAGATGATATGATGATAACAAATAAACAACAACAACAGCAACAGCAACAACAACATCAACATCAACAATAACAATAATGATGATAATAATAAAAAACTGAATGTTGGTGATAATAATAATGAAATAATAATAATAATGACAGAAATATTAATAGAGATAACAATAACAATATTAAGAGAAATGATAATAGAAATAAAATAATAATAATAATATAATAATAATAATAAATAATAATAATGAGGAAGAGGGTGATGATGATGATAATGATGATGATGGTGATGATGATGATGATGGTGATTGTAATGGTGATGACACTACAACAACAACAACTACTACTACTACTACTGCTACTACTACTACAACTACTACAACAACTACAACTACTACTACTATTGCTGCTGCTACCACTACTATTACTACCATTACTGCTAAAAGACCAGTGTTGATTTGATCATGTCTGTGTTTCAGCACCAACAGTAGGAACAGAGTCACAATACCCTCCCCACCACACCTCCCTCCATCTCTATCACCCCCACCCTCCCTCACTTAACACTCTGCACCTGCCTCAGCCTGCCAGGGACCCGCTGTCCCTCCCCCCTACCTGTCCCCACCCCCTTTTCTCTCCCACCCCCACCCCCATCAACTGCAGACCTCTACAACCCTATCCCGTCATGCCCCTGCCTCGTCACGTGACTGCCATCCATGACCTTGACCCGCCCTTCTACAGCGGTCGCCTTGACGACCAGCTCCGCGACACGTACGGAGGCTGTCTTCAGGGTTTCCGTGACAGGGCTGTGTACGGCTGTGTCGAGGCCTCCTCCAGTGACGTGGGTGACCTGAAGGCGTTCAGCGATGTGTCGATGTATGGGCTGGCCTGCCCTGAGCTTTCGGCACCATGGCGCCGTTTGCCACCGTCCCCCAGTAAAGCCAGTGCTGCTGACCTCAGGAGAAAGGCCAGGCACCATCTGGCCACTCTGGGACTCTGAGCTGATCCCAGCTCACAAACAGTATCCATCCATCTCCAGGAATCGTGGGAAATATCGTGATTGGGGTGGGTTGGAGGTACAAGTCTTCGTTTTGCCCTCTTCTTCCACTGTTGTCTGGCGACTAATGAAATTTGGCGATTGGGGTGGGTTGGAGGTACAAGTCTTCATTTTGCCCTCTTCTTCCACTGTTGTCTGGCGACTAATGAAATTTCACGTTGGGGTGGGTTAGAGGTACAAGTCTTCAATTTGCCCTCTTCTTCCACAGCCGTCTGGTGACTTACAATCTCATTTCTCCTCGCTCAACTGTTCACCCTTTGTTGTCAATGAGCACGGTCATTGGGCGGCACTCCTCTCTCTGGTTGACATTGATGCTCATGGACTTCAGGTCTGGTGTGTACTCGTACTTAACAGCAAAAGATGGGGGCATTCTTGTGATCTGAAACCATCAGCCAACTCGCCGTAGAAAAGGTCTTTGGGGATTCTTCCATCCGCCATTCCGTGACCAAGTCAGCGGAGGCACTGTTGTTGAGGCAGGTTGTAGAGGTTGTGGATCTGGACACGAGTCAGGACTTTTTTCCGTCCAGCTAACGCTTAGATGCGCCTGAGTTTGCACATGTATATGAAGAGTTTTGTGTCCTCTGCCTTGATGAGATAGTCTTGAAGGAGGCAGACACAAGAAGATCATTAACAAAGAAGATTAGGAAAAGACAAGCAACATTTACATGACATTTTTATGAGGAAAGGGGAATTGGAGCACCTGGTCACAACAGGAAAGCTGGAGGGAAAGAGAACACCAGGTAGAAAATATTGGACGGACTTGCAGGTTGGCTGAGGGTGGAAGATGTACTTGCAGCGACAAGGGATAGATTCGTAAGGAGGGCCATGATCGCCAAAACCATGCGACAGGGCATTGATGCTGATGCGATGCGGCTGCTGCTTCTGCTGCTGCTGTTGATGATGATGATGATGATGATGCATTGGGGACTCCAACTCGGTCTGAAATCAAAACCTTCTATATGTATGTGCATGTCTGAGGGCTTTGCTAAAGTGGGACATTTTGGCCTGCTAGGTCAGAAACATATGCAGAAAGACCAGCAAACGCTTGTCAACACTTTTTTCAAGACCTCGCTAACATGTAAACTTACATTATATGTTAGGGTTCATTTGTGTTGTGTTCTTCCACGGAGTCATCCACGCTCCGCAATGCCATCTTGAGACTACTCATGACAGTAATGGTTTTCTTCTGTAGTCATTCGGGAGATCATGTGAGGATAAGTGTAACAGAGTAGACAAACTTTAGACTTGAAGCATGGTGGACCTAGCGCTTACGAAGACAGTCCATGGCTGATGTGACTAACCAAGTAGTTTTAGAATAAAGTCGTTGTAAGTGACATAGAACCCAGCTAGTTTGACCAAACCTGTTCCAAACCTGATTGCAAACTTTGGCATATGACTGATGCTTATGAAGCATAGTGGACCTAGCGCTTACAAGACAGTCCATGGCTGATGTCTGTATGAAGCATAGTGGACCTAGCGCTTACCAAGACAGTCCATGGCTGATGTCTGTATGAAGCATAGTGGACCTAGCGCTTGCCAAGACAGTCCATGGCTGATGTCTGTATGAAGCATGGTGGACCTACGCTTACCAAGACAGTCCATGGCTGATGAGACTAACCACGTTGTTCTAGAATAAATTCTTTTAAGTGACGTAGAATTCAAATAACAGCAAATGGCACAATCTTCACACAGGTTAATAAGTTCAAATACCTGGGAACGGTCATTTCATCAGACGGCAGATGCCCCCGAAAATAGCTGGCAGAATCGGCCAAGCCAAAACAGCATTCAAGAAGATGACAAGCATTCTTACCAACAAATGCCTATCAATTAACATCAGAAAGAGAGTCCTTGAATGTTATATAGAACCAATACTGTTGTACGGATGCGAGGCGTGGACAGTCAGCAAGCAAAGCCAGAGCAAGATTGAGGCAGCCGAGATGTGGTTTCTCAGAAGAATGTTGAGAGTTCCATGGACAGCAAAGAAAACAAACGAGACAGTCTTGATGGAGGCAGACACAAGCAGATCACTCATAAGGAAGATTAGGAAAAGACAGGCAACATTTATAGGCCATTTTATGAGGAAGGGGGATTTGGAGCACCTGGTCACAACGGGAAGGCTGGAGGGAAAGAGAGCACCAGGTAGACCCAGGGAGAGAATGCTAGACGGACTTGCAGAGTGGCTGGGGATGAGGAGGGTGGGGGAGATGCTAGGGGCAACGAGAGATAGAGATGGATGGAGGTCCATGGTCGCCAATGTCATGCGGCAGGGCACTTGATGATGATGATGAGAATCCAGCTAGTCTGACCAAACCTATTCTGAGCCTGGCTGCAAACTTTGGCATCGTCATTTCAGTGTGGGCTTTGATACAGACATGTCCTGGTGCCTAGCTTTCAAACAGGATGTCGTCATGCCAGTGTATTTTTAACCAAATCACTCTTGCCAGGGGGTCTTTCACTGGGTCTGGGTCTGTGACTGAGTGATTATTGTCGTTTGTCGGGAACTTTTTTTTTTATTAAGTATCATCGCACCCAGAGAGGTTACCTGTGTGCTCATCGTTATTTTTTGTTTTTTTGTGTTTTTTTTGGTCCCATTTTCCATGCCACTTTAATGGTCACAGAAGCTGGTGCAGTTTTTACAATGCGATGATGTTGATGTCGATGAGGATGATAATCATGATGCTATGGAGTTCCATCTAGGATTGAGACTGCGTGACAGGGCTGTACTCTACGCTTACTATCATAATGTATTCTGGCCCGAGAGATACAGACACCTGAAGTACTGGTCAGAAGATTTGAGCAACACCCTCAATGACGCATCCATGCTGTGGATGAGACTGACTGTGTGGTTCCAGTCTTCCCAATGAGCCCATAGCACGCCCAACTCTGAGTAGGAACCGTTTAGAGCCGAAAAATTTCACAATGATTTTTGAAGAGACTGATGGGATTCGAACCCACAACCTTCCAGTCGGTAGTCCGTAGTGCTAACCACTACACCACAGCGACTGGTGTTAGAAGTAAACTTAGTAGATGACGTCCTTAATGAATGAAAGCAATTCATAAACACATTTGAATAGAGCAAGACAGCTGTATTTGACAGGAAAGGGAACAGCTGAAGCTGAACCTGCAGGGTTACTCACGCAGCTCCTTTGGAAGAACATGTGCCTTCAGGATAGGTATTGTATCCCAAATGAAGACCTATACCAGACCATGGAGACCTATACCAGACGATGGAGACCTATACCACACGGTGAATATCCACATAAAGACCTATACCACACAGTGAATACCCACATAAAGACCTATACCACACAGTGAATACCCACATGAAGATCTCTACTACACAGTGAATACCCACATAAAGACCTATACCACACGGTGAATACCCACATAAAGACCTATACCACACGGTGAATACCCACATAAAGACCTCTACCACACGGTGAATACCCACATGAAGATCTCTACCACACGGTGAATACCCACATAAAGACCTATACTACACAGTGAATACCCACATAAAGACCTATACCACACGGTGAATACCCACATAAAGACCTATACCACACAGTGAATACCCACATAAAGACCTATACCACACGGTGAATACCCACATAAAGACCTCTACCACACGGTGAATACCCACATGAAGATCTCTACCACACGGTGAATACCCACATAAAGACCTGTACCACACGGTGAATACCCACATGAAGACCTATACCACACGGTGAATACCCACATGAAGATCTCTACCACACGGTGAATACCCACATAAAGACCTATACCACACGGTGAATACCCACATGAAGACCTATACCACACGGTGAATACCCACATGAAGATCTCTACCACACGGTGAATACCCACATAAAGACCTATACCACACGGTGAATACCCACATAAAGACCTCTACCACACGGTGAATACCCACATAAAGACCTATACCACACGGTGAATACCCACATAAAGATCTCTACCACACGGTGAATACCCACATGAAGATCTATACCACACGGTGAATATCCACATGAAGACCTATACCACACGGTGAATACCCACATAAAGACCTCTACCACACAGTGAATACCCACATGAAGACCTATACCACACGGTGAATATCCACATAAAGACGTCTACCACACGGTGAATACCCACATGAAGACCTATACCACACGGTGAATACCCACATGAAGACCTATACCACACGGTGAATACCCACATAAAGACCTATACCACACGGTGAATATCCACATAAAGACCTATACCACACGGTGAATACCCACATGAAGACCTATACCACACGGTGAATACCCACATGAAGACCTATACCACACGGTGAATACCCACATAAAGACCTCTACCACACAGTGAATACCCACATAAAGACCTATACCACACAGTGAATACCCACATAAAGACCTATACCACACGGTGAATACCCACATGAAGACCTATACCACACGGTGAATACCCACATAAAGACCTATACCACACGGTGAATACCCACATAAAGACCTATACCACACAGTGAATACCCACATGAAGACCTATACCACACGGTGAATACCCACATGAAGACCTATACCACACGGTGAATACCCACATGAAGACCTATACCACACGGTGAATACCCACATAAAGACCTATACCACACGGTGAATACCCACATAAAGACCTATACCACACGGTGAATACCCACATAAAGACCTATACCACACGGTGAATACCCACATGAAGATCTATACCACACAGTGAATACCCACATAAAGACCTATACCACACAGTGAATACCCACACGAAGACCTCTACCACACAGTGAATACCCACACGAAGACCTATACCACACAGTGAATACCCACATGAAGACCTATACCAGACGATGAAGACATATACCAGACGACGAATATCCACATGAAAACCTATACCATACGATGAATAGCCACACGAAGACCTATACCAGATAATGAATATTCACATGAATATCTATACCAGACTATGAATATCCACAGGAAGACCTATACCAGACGATGAATATCCACATGAAGACCTCTACCAGATGATGAATATCCACATGAAGACCTATACCAGACTATGGATATCCACAGGAAGACCTATACCAGACGATGAATATCCACAGGAAGACCTATACCAGACGATGAATATCCACAGGAAGACCAATAACAGACGATGTATACCCACAGGAAGACCTATACCAGACGATGAATATCCACAGGAAGACCTATACCAGAAAATGAATATCCACAGGAAGACCTATACCAGACGATGAATATCCACAGGAAGACCTATACCAGACGATGAATATCCACATGAAGACCTATACCAGATGATGAAGACCTATACCAGACGATGAATATCCACAGGAAGACCTATACCAGACGATGAATATCCACATGAAGACCTCTACCAGATGATGAATATCCACATGAAGACCTATACCAGACTATGGATATCCACATGAAGACCTATACAAGATTATGAATATCCACATGAAGACCTATGCCAGACTATGGATATCCACATATGAAGACCTATACCAGACTATGGATATCCACATATGAAGACCTATACCAGACGATGAATATCCACGTGAAAACTGTACCAGACGATGACTATCCACGTGAAGAACTGTACCAGACGATGAATATCCACAAGAAGACCTATACCAGACGATTACTATCCACGTGAAGAACTGTACCAGACGATGAATATCCACAAGAAGACACCTATACCAGACGATGAATATCCACATAAAGACCTATACCATACGATGAATATCCACATGAAAACCTATACCAGATGATGAATATTCAAATGAAGTCTGATACTAGGCGATGAATACCCACATAAAGACTTATACCAGATGATGAATATCCACATGAAGACCTATACCAGAGGATGAATATCCACATGAAGACCTATACCAGAGGATGAATATCCACAATAAGAGTTATACCAGACAATGAATATCCAGAGGAAGACCTATACCAGACGATGTATACCCACAGGAAGACCTATACCAGATGATGAATATCCACAGGAAGACCTATACCAGACAATGAATATCCACAGGAAGACCTATACCAGACGATGAATATCCACAGGAAGACTTATACCAGACGATGAATATCCACAGGAAGACCTATACCAGACGATGAATATCCACAGGAAGACCTATACCAGACGATGAATATCCACAGGAAGACCAATAACAGACGATGTATACCCACAGGAAGACCTATACCAGACGATGAATATCCACAGGAAGACCTATACCAGAAAATGAATATCCACAGGAAGACCTATACCAGACGATGAATATCCACAGGAAGACCTATACCAGACGATGAATATCCACATGAAGACCTATACCAGATGATGAAGACCTATACCAGACGATGAATATCCACAGGAAGACCTATACCAGACGATGAATATCCACATGAAGACCTATACCAGATGATGAATATCCACATGAAGACCTATACCAGACGATGAAGACCTATACCAGACGATGTATACCCACACACGGATTGACTGAAAGTCCATTATCATCACCATTAAAGCGACTGCTCTGCTTGATGTTTAGCGTATACTTGATGTATTTCACTTCAGTTATCTTTTCATGGTAACAGATACAGTTAAGGTACAAGTGACGGTTTTAAATGCATTATATAACAACAACTCTGCTTATTGTTTAGCGTACACTTGATGTACGTCACTTCAGTTATCTTTTCATGGTAACAGTTACAATTTGGGTGCAAGTGACGGTTTTAAATGCATTATGTAACGACAACTCTGCTTATTGTTTGACTTGATGTACGTCACTTCAGTTATCTTTTCATGGTAACAGATACAGTTTGGGTGCAAGTGACGGTTTTAAATGCATTATGTAACGACAACTCTGCTTATTGTTTAGCTTACACTTGATGTACGTCACTTCAGTTATCTTTTCATGGTAACAGATACAGTTTGGGTGCAAGTGACGGTTTTAAATGCATTATGTAACGACAACTCTGCTTATTGTTTAGCTTACACTTGATGTACGTCACTTCAGTTATCTTTTCATGGTAACAGATACAGTTTGGGTGCAAGTGACGGTTTTAAATGCATTATGTAACGACAACTCTGCTTATTGTTTAGCTTACACTTGATGTACGTCACTTCAGTTATCTTTTCATGGTAACAGATACAGTTAAGGTACTAGTGACGGTTTTAAAATGCATTATATAACAACAACTCTGCTTATTGTTTAGCTTACACTTGATGTACGTCACTTCAGTTATCTTTTCATGGTAACAGTTACAGTTTGGGTGCAAGTGACGGTTTTAAATGCATTATGTAACGACAACTCTGCTTATTGTTTAGCTTACACTTGATGTACGTCACTTCAGTTATCATTTCTTCGTAACAGTTATGTACAGTTAGGATGCAACTGACGGCCTTATATGTATTACAGGTTTTGTGTTCGTCTCATCATAAGGTAATACAACGTGCTAATGACTGCAAGGCTGTGGGTTCGAATCCTCATCAGTACTGTCAAAATCATCGAGGAATCTTTTTTTTTTTTTTTTTTTTTTTTTTTAAGAACCCACCCAGATTGTATTCAGAGCTGAACGTGCTATGGGCTCATTGGGGATACTGGGACCACGAAGTCGAGTCTCATTCACTTCACGGATGCATCATTGATCATTGAGAGGGCTGCTCCGTTTTTTGTTTTTTAGCTCAGTACCACAGGTGTCTGTATCTCTCAGGCCTGGTTGACACGAGTATACATATTATGAAAACATTTTAATGTAGAATGTAGACATGTCACACAGTTTCAATTCTGAATGGAGTTTCGTATCATCATCATCATCATCATCACCACCACCACCACCACAACCAAAATCATCATCATTGCGGTCGTCGCCATGGTCATCGTCATCCTATTCCACCTCCTCATCGTCATCATCGTCGTCGTCATCATCATCGTCGTTGTCGTCATCCTCCCTCCCCCATTATCGTCGACATCGTCATCATATCATCATTGTCGCCATTATCATCAGTAGCATCAGCATCATTGTCGTCAGAGTCGTCGCTGTTGACTTCATCATAATCACCGTCGTCGTCGTTGTCATCATCATCATCAGTCATCACCATCATCAGTCGTCATCATCGTCGTCCGTCCTCTCATCATCGTCGTCGTCGTCGTCATCACAATCATCATTCATCATCATCATCATCATCATTCATCATCATCATCATCATCATCATCATCAACATCATCTTTCAAATCGTCTGTAGCATTTTCGAACAATTATTGTATAATGTGTTGCAAACTTCGTTTCGCTGGAAACAAAATGTACCATAACTGCGATAAACTGGTTTTGAATAAATGAATACAAGTGTGTTTTGTAAATGTTTGTGTGCGAGTGTGTGTGTGTGTGTGTGTGTGTGTGTGTGTGTGTGTGGTGTGGTTGTGTGTGTGTGTGTGTGTGTGTGTGTGTGTAGTGTGTGTGCTGTGTGTGAGTATATTGCTATGTGAGCATTAGCGTGTACATGGGTATGCGTATATGTGTGTATTGCGCGTGTGTGTGTGTTATGAATGTAATGTGTTTGTGTGTGTTCGTGTATATGTAATGCTTGTGCTGTGTGTGGTGTTGTGTGTGTGTGTGTGTGTGTGTGTGTGTTGTGTGTGTGTGTGTGTGTGTGTGTGAGCAGCTTGCTTGGGTTTTTTTCTGTGCAAGTGTACAGCGTTGATGTATGTGTGTGTTTGAGAGAGAGAGACAGAGAGAGAGGTGTAATGTATTTTACGAATGATTTTAATCACAACGAGATTGTCCACCATTTTAATAATCTTCCTTTTCTAACAAAAAATTATTACGGAAAATTAGTTACCTCTCCAACCGGCTCCTACCCACCCACATTTGAGTAGGCTTTTCTATGGATTCCTTGGAATGACTGGGATTTCACAGTCTAGTCTCATCCACTTCACGGAGGCATCATTGCAGGTGTTTTTCAAATCTCTGACCAGCACCGCAGGTGTCTGTGTCTCTTGGGTGTGCTTAATGCTAGGATATACTATGACAGTAAGCACAGAGTACAGCCCTGTCACGCGGTCTCAGTCCATGGAATCGTGGTTATCATCCTCACCGTTATCAGAATCATGGTGTTGTGACAGAATTGTCCTAGACTCTATGGCCATTAGTGTGGCACAAAGAATGGGACAGAACCCCAGAACATCCAGATTTTGTACTTTTCAATGTCACTATGAGCATGGTCGAGCGAAAACCGGTGTTTTCAACATGGTGTGGCCGTTGGGGAGAAGAGTGGAAGAATGGTTCAGACGTTCGCAAGCCAATAACTAAACTCGAGGTTCCAAGGTTCGCTCCCCGTAGAGGCCTCGACTTTTCTCCTCAGTTCGATCGGATGTGTGTGTGTGTGTGTGTGTGTGCGCGCGCGCGTATCGCCTTGACCTTGGTGCCTTATCTTTCATATTTACACTTTGGTAAGTGCTCAGTAGGACTCCAGCATCTTTGATCAAATCTGGTGTAGATTTTCCCGTAAAGAGCAGATATCATCTTGTTCATATCATTCACACACACACACAACACGAATGCATACACACACACACACACAACAACACACACACACACACACACACACACATTTTTGAAGCAAAACTACACCAAACATGAAGGGAATTTTAAGCATTTACATACAAAACTGATATAAAATCAATTCTTAATGCAATCTATGGCTTTCAGTGGATCATCCCCGGAAATGTTCAACAATAATTGAGGAAAAGGAATTTGAAAAAAGACTTTTCTACTGGGAAGTAACAACAGCAGCAGCAGCAGTACCAGCAGCAGCAGCAGCAACAACAACAACAGCAACACACACACACACACACACACACACACACACACACACACACACACACACACACACACACACACACACAAGGCTACCCCTCTCCCGAAGGAAGGTGTTCTTTGCAATGAAAAAAAAAGTGTATACATGATGTGTATGTAAATGAGACAGTTAATTAAGCAAGGAATGGGAATCACACGCTAAGTTACTCAGGAGGTTGGGGCAGGGGAAATGATTCTTACACTTGGACAATTACGTCCCTTGTAATTAACAAGAAACACCACGAGGAAGCGGATTGGAACCTGGAGGCACCAATGCCTCGCCACTCTCCGGGAGGGGAGATGATCCTTGCACAATTACGTCCCTTGTAATTATAACCCCCACCCCCACCCCCCCACCCCACCCACCCCCTTAGTTGTGTCAAATCTTACGTCAGTACTCATCTCAGGTGATACGGCTGGCGAAAAAAACTGTCCCAGGGAAGTGAGTGAAAGGTTACCAAATTGTGGTCAGTGAGATGATGAGATGGCGAACTGTGCATAATATGTAAAAATTTGTAATGACAACACTTTTGCCGATGAGTTACTCTTTATTTTTGAATTTCTAAATGGTGATTGATAGAAGTGTATCCCCCCAAAATAACAACAACAACAACAACAAACAACACAACAACAACAAAGTTTGTCAGTTAAATCAATGTTTTCATTGTGAAACTTCATTTCTGGAAGGAAAACAGTTGAAATAAGCAAAAATTATCAAATTTTCTAACACCTTATCGCTACGTTCTGTGCATTGGAGTATCCTATCGTATGACAGTTCCAGAAGTACTTTTTTGTTTTGACTGATATAAATTCTGTCTGCTTCATGTCATCTGTTGATCCTGTTTGATTTTTCGATTCTTTGCTATTATCCTCAACTGGCGTTAACCCTTTGACTCTTGCACCCTGTCCACCAGCATCCTGCATTGCCAACCATGCTAGCAAAGCAAAAACTTTAACTCTTTGATTCCCTCACCCTATCCACCAGCTTCCAGATGGTGGATAGGGTGAGAAAATCAAAGAGTCATGTTTTTGTAGTTGGTGGATAGGGTGCAGGAGTCAAAGGGTTAAAGGATCTATTAAACACTTAATAAATTTATGCCCGTGACGATTTATATAGTCATCGTCTTATATAGCAGCTGCCGCCGTGAATATAGCCACTTGCGAGTAATGCTCACAGGTTTTAAAAAAAAAAGTCTCTTGCTTTTCTTTTTTTGTAGTTACAGCTTTGTTAAATGAAAAACTCACAACTTGTATTAGCATCTTGGAAAATCTATTGGATAGGAAATCACGATGATAATGACAATAATCAAAACAAACAAGAAGACAAAAACGCAACAATGGCGTCTTGAAAACGAAAGTAGGAAGGGAGATCACTGTCACTATAGCTATCAGGCGGGAAGTGGAGGTCAAGGTAGTTGGGGATCATTGTGGCCCTTTTCGCCTGGCAAGAAACATGGCTGCCGATCTGTCACAGTTCCAGCTCCTCCTTGAGGGCATCCTCAGCCCTGACAACGACATTCGTTCGCAATCAGAGGTAATTTGAACGTAACAATGATCATTTGTGATCCTTACAGTGTAACTAGGATCCAGTCTTTGTCCTTTGAAGCTCGATCTCCGCACTTTCTTCTTCTTGTATGGAACGATAGCTTGCCACATGGCGGTCATTTTTTTTTTCCGGGGGGATTCATGATTTCATCAGTGAAACCACGTGTGAGGTCATCCTTTTTCACTTTTATGTGATCGAGTATGTGTGGTCCAGTGCCTGTGGGTCAGGCATTTTACCAGAGAAGGTGGATTTGCCTGTGATTATTGAACGAGCTAGAAAGATTTCAGAATTCATGATAGAAGATCTGGTCCATTGACCATAGCCCATAGTGATGATCACCGACGATCGGTTTTTTCCGTGGTCTAAATTTTTGTTGAGACACAGTTAGCTTTACCTAAAAGTTAATATAGTTATGTTTTCATTTTGTGTATTGTCTTTAGTTTGCTGAACGTTCTGATTTTTCTTGAAGCGTGTATCATTGTAGGAATGTTGTACTTATACTACTCACAGGAGACCGGGCATGTTGTTTTACAAGCTGCACAGTCTGTCTTCGGTGGGCGTACATGTTGAATGTGTTATATTTCTATAAGCCACGGGACACTGATATGACTTACAGGATTAATGTGCCTGTTTGATGTTCAGCATGTAGCCTATACATACATGAAGGGGGTTCAGGCACAAACAGGTCTCTGCACACATTGACCTGGTGAATGGAAAAAATCACACACACACACACCCCTTCTCCTTGTCTACTGAGTAGAAGATATCCAGGTAGGATTGAACCTAGGCCTGATTTGGAAGTCTGATGTCTTACCCACTTGACTGTCACATCCATTATTTAACACCAACCAGTTGCTGTCAGATAAACAGAACATGGCATTTACCAAATTAATCCCATAAGTGCCAGAGTGTAAGTAAAGAGGTAAGTCCCCTGTGCCAGGGAATTTTAAACGTTTTGACTTAAAGTAGAAAAAAAAAATCATATCTTCATCCAGCTCAGAAAACCCCACAACACTATATGTTTTCTTGTTCAGTATACTTTACAACACATCCAGGAGCAGCAGTACTTTCATTTTGACATCGCCAGTGCCATTAATGTTACTCCAACTCATATATCTGGGTCAAGTCCAACTTCGGACATCACATCGAAATATCGGCAACATGCGCCATATTATCGTAATTTTCACTCTTATCGAGTGAAACAACAGACTGCAAATCAGAATCAGCTCCATGAGTAATGATTTCTGCAACTTCTTATGCTGTATAAGTTGTTTTTTTCGGGTCCCGAGCGATGGACGCTCAGTGTTGAAGCGAGTTAGTCCGCCATTGTTTACAGTCGCTGAATAGTAGTCAGCTGTGGGGAGTCAGCTTTTCAATCACACACGGGCGGAAAAGACAGTAAAACATCACACATATAATTAGCATCTATTTATAGAGGGAATCCTAAAGTTTCTGTTAATATCTCACACGTCACTGAAAGTGATGGGGTTTTCTGGCTAAAAATAGGGAAAGGTCACCGACTGAATATTCGGTCAGTGGCACTGAATATTCAGTCGGAAGCAGTTAACAGGTTAAAGATGTTTGGAGAATGTGTGTGTGTGTGTCACTGTGCATAATGATTGGTTAGGGCAGGGCAAACAAACGTCATTAGTGTTATGGTATTTACTATGGTTATGGTATTTGTGGCACACATACATAGCACACAGGGTTTTGCAGAGGCTCAGGGAGTCTGCCACTTTGTTTATGTTTATATACATGTTTGTATTCAGGTTTGTTTTCTTCATCCTCCTGGTGATAAATTGGGCAGAGTGGTCAATGCGACATGTGTATCTTAGATTATATTATGTGTACGAATGCATTGATACTTAACTGATAGACATACTTAATTTTCTTTTCAAGGTGGTTTTTTTTTTTCAGAGTCAATGAAGTGTTGTGTATGTTTTGAGATGGTTAGCCAAGATATGGCTCTGTGCAGTTGGCTGGCCTGTAAACATTATTATCAGTGATAAACATAAGAACTATGGGTCGTAATTGCTGGCTGATTTGGGTGGAGCACATAATGAATCCTTCTTGAACAATCATCAAACTTCCTTGTAATGGAGTCATGCTGCTATTGATTGCTTTCCTCCTTTTATACTTATTACATTATAAAAGCATGGCAACCTCCCAAAGCTGGTGTTCTCTTTTTCATAAATGAATAGGGTTTTTGTTGTGGATGATATATTATTAGTTAGATGTATTTCAAGAGTTGTTTTTCATTTTGATGGTTTGATTTTACTCTGTGTGTGTGTGTGTGTGTGTGTGTGTGTGTGTGTGTGTGGTGTGTGTGTGTGTGTGTATGTGCGTGCGTGTGTTTGTGAGTGTGTGTGTGTGTGTTTGCATGACATTTGTATGTGTGGATGCGTGTGGGTGTGTGGTACATGTGTATGTGTCCATATGCATGTGTGTGTGTGTGTGATATTCGTTTATGTGGATGTGTGTGGTACATGTGTATGTGTCCATATGTGATGTGTGTATGTATTGTGTGTGTGTATGATATTCATGTATGTGGATGCTTATGGGTGTGTGGTGTACATGTGTGTATATGTGTCTGTGTCCATGTCTCTGTGTGTGTGTGTCTGTGTTTGTGTGTGTGTGTATGATATTCGTGTATGTGGATGTTTATGGGTGTGTGGTGTACGTGTGTGTGTACAGGCAACATTTGAAGGACTGCCGGTGCCTACCAGGCTTACGTTGCTTGTTCAAAGTCTTCGTAACCATGATGCTTCTGTTGAGGTCAGTTTCAGTTTCACCTGTCTGTCTGTGCTTTTGAAAATGTATTAAAACATTCTACCCCATGTGTGTGGCCAGGGTTTTCCTCCCACTGCCCAGGTGTGCAACAAGGTGTGCACAGAAATGTGACTGAGTCACCCAGAATGTCGGTAACTTTTAAACTACTTCATAGATTCCATTCAAACTTTATTATGTTGTTGGTAAATGTCTAAGTTATGTTTCCACCATTTTTCAAGGGCATTGCTTTAAAAATTAATTTATGAATTTTAGTCATTCACACGCAGTGTCTGCTGTGATAAGCCACACACACACCTTGATTGGTTGTTACAACATTTGATCAACTGGTTGATGTGAACGGAACAGCGTCGTCTTGACTGCCGCTATCACTTTCATCACTCGGGTTGACGTTATCTTCAACAGATTTGTCGTTTTCATCACTGTCGTAGTTCATCACCCTCTCATGGACTTAACATATCACTTCATAAACACTGATTGCTGCATATCTTCGTCATCGTAATGAAAAGATCAATAATTTACAAAGCGTTGTTGGAAACAAAATTGCCGTGTGGCAGGTTAGCAAACCATTTGCGGACAAGCTTAAAACCATCAAAGGGAAGTAAGCATTAGAACAAACTGATTGGGATTATGCCAACTAGGAATAGTGAGCATTACGACTAAACTTGTAAATGGTCAGAAACTGTTGGACAAGCTTTTCGAGTATACTTATAAATGTGGTAGAATGAGTTGACACATTTCTGACCATAATCTGTGTTATTGAAGGATTGGTAACTCTTGTTTTGATATAATCCTAACTCAGTATCTGTGTATACGTTATTGAAAGAATGTTAAAACTTTTTTAACCATAATTCTGTCTGTCGACATTATTGAAAAAATGTGAACACTCACTGACTGAGATCCTATCTGTCTACATTATTGAAAAAATGTTAACTGTTGTCTGTAAGCCTGTCTGTCTGTCTATGTTATGGAACGAATGTTAAAACATTTCTAACCATGCTCTTGTCTGTCTGCTACGTTATTGAAAGAATGTTAACACATTTCTGATGTAATCTTGTCTGTCTACATTATGTAAAGAATGTTAACTTATGTTCGTAATTCTTTCTGTATACGTTATTGAAATAATGTTAACACATTTCTAACTGTAATCCTGTCTATGTTATAGAAGAATATTAAACATTTCTGACAGTAATCTGTCTATGTTATCAGAAAATGTAACACATTTCTGACTGTAATCGTGTCATGTCTTCTAATTATTGGAAGAATATTAACTTATGTTTGACTGTAAGTCTTTCTGTATAGTTATTGAAAGAATGTTAACTCATTTCTGACTGTAATCCTGTCGTTGTCTGTCAAGTTTTGAAAGATTATTACAATTTCAAAATGTTACATATTTCTGATGGTAATCTTGTCTGTAATGTTATTGAAAGAATGTTAACTCATTCTACTGTCTGTTGCTAAGTTTGAAAGCTACTTAAATTTCAAAATGTTACAATTTCTGATTAATCTTGTCTAAGTTTTAAAGAATGTTAATCTTCGCGGGACACAAAGAAATTAAATTGTTGTGAACATTGTTTAGAGTTTCTGGGTGAAAGAAAGTAAATTTCATGTAGATTAGTGAACTACCTCGTTATTTCCTTAAATGAAATTCGTTTTTCTTTGAAATCATGAAAATGAAAATTTTATCGGGCTTAACAAGTGCTTGACACAAATTTCTTGGACAGAAATAGTGATAATAGTGATAATTCCAGGGGTGATTTTGGCGGTACAATTTTCTGAAGGAAACATTGTTGAAAGTACTGAAGGTGATGCTTGTTTACTTGTCATGATCGCCATGAGAAACAAGAATCAAAGTATTTATGGTGCCAGTATACTTGAATATTGTCAGATTTGTTTTAAATATATGTATCCTTTTTTTGTTGTAATGGACAATTGCACAGTATACCATGCAATGATTTTTAAAATGATTTCACAAAGTTTTTAGCAGATGTATTCAGGAACAAGTATTTAAAAGGATTAAAGGATTAAATTCAGTGCAGTCTGTAGTGCTAACTGCGACAGTCAAAATTGCTTAGTACAGGGGTAGCAAACCCATCAGGTATCACATGGTCAGAATTATGTTAACATGCCTTCATCAGTTAGCAGTAGATTGTTGTCGTCACTGAAGTGTTTTGTTTGTTAGCTGCCTCCTTTTCTGCCCTCATTGCAGATTGACGATCATGCAGCTTACTTCAGTGTCTGAAGTTTTTTTTTACTTAAAAGATTCACTTGTTTTAATCCCTTCTACATCACTTAACCCTTTGACTCCCGCACCCATTCCACCAGCGCTCTGCATTGCCAACCATGCTAGCAAAGCAAAAACTTAATCCTTTGATTCCCACACCCTATCCTTCAGCTTCCTGCAGGAGGCTGGTGGATAGGGTTAGGGAGTCAAAGGGTTAAGTTTTTGCAGATGGTGGATAGGGTGAGGGAGTCAAATTGTTAAGTTTTTGCAGTTGGTGGATAGGGTGCGGGAGTCAAAGGGTTACGTTTTTGCAGTTGGTGGATAGGGTGGGGGAATCAAAGGGCTAAGTTTTTGCAGTTGGATAGGGTGCGGGAGTCAAAGGGTTACGTTTTTGCAGTTGGTGGATAGGATGTGGGAGTCAAAGGGTTAATGGCTGTCTATATAGGCCATTATCTGGCAATGAATGTGGCCATTTTTCCACTTTATGTTGACTGCCATGGAGCTTGATGGTCCAGTTGACCGTTCTAAGTCACAGCCTGACTTTGACATGTAATCCAGTGTTAACTGTTGCATGTTTCATTGTATGATATGCTATCTTTTGGACAGGTTCGCAGCATGTCATGCATCTTGTTGCGCCGCATGTTTGCATCGGGATTTGACGAGATGTGGCCGCAGTTGGGGGCAGAGCTTCAGGCTGGGCTCAAACAGGAGGTGATGGTGGCCGTCAAGGAAGAACCTCTCCCTGCCATCCGACGTAAAGCCTGTGACGCTGTCGCTGAACTGGCCAGAAATATGCTGGGTCAGATTTTTTTTTAAAATTCTGTTGGTTTTGACTTGATTTTAGTCTCCATAGACGTTGGTGTGAATTGGAGAAAGACTGTGCATGTGTGAGAGCGTATGTGTGTGTGTGTGTGTGTGTGTGTGTGTGTGTGTGTGTGTGTGTGTGTGTGTGTGTGTGTGTGTGTGTGTGTGTGTGTGTGTGTGTGTGTGTGTGTGAGAGAGAGAGAGAGATCCTCTGTAGGGGTGCTGGGGGCTCTTTCAGTATAAACAATGTCCCCACCTTCTGTGCAAGAATTTTCCTTTTTTATGTCATTCTGTTTCGTTCTCCCTCCTTTGCTTTCTTTTGTGTTTATTTATCATTTTTTACATTGCTGGCCCATTCACCTACATATTTTCCATAATGATAAAGCCTTCGATACTTTCCCTTAGGATTGATAATAGGGTACACATATTAAGTGCATTTTTGGCTTTAAGGAAATGCGATAGGCTGAAGTAATTTTGTGGTAATTTAGTCCAGGTTCTTTGTATGTGTTAGTGTTCTTAGTTGTGTTTGTATTTGAGTTTGTTTGTGATAAATTGGACAGAGTGGTCAGTGCCAGGGGCATATTCTAAGATTATGTGCATTGATATGTGTACCTAATTTTCTTTTCCATATTTTTTTTTGGGGGGGGGGGGGGGGGAGGAGTTCAAAGAAGTATTTAGATGATTATAGCCCTGATATGGTTATGTATATGTGACGCAGCATGGGAAAAGGAGGCTAAAGTGCAAAGTTTTCACGTTTCCTTTTTTTTCATTTTCTGAAATTTAAATGTTTCCAGAACAACATGCAAAAAACAGAAATCAATTATCTTCAGTAGTTTGTATTTTACACGGGTTCAAAGTTTTGACATCTGTCTTTTTCTGCAAATGACGAAGGGAAGTAATCGGGTCTCAAAATGTCCGAACTTTCTTTTCAGTGTTTCTCTAGAATCTGAATTTTGTTGGCATAGTGTTTGGTATCAAAAGATACATAATAAAGTGAACTATTTGCACATAAGTTGAAGGAACACAGGAAAATTCTTGTTTGCAAGCTGTATTAAAATAAATATAAGAAGAAAATTCACCATTGCTCAAATTCCGGTTAACCCGCAAGATCACATATTTCTCACAAAAGAAACTTTAGAAAGCATCTGTAGGATTTCTCTGGCACAGAGTAACATAAAACACAACACAAACAAATAAAAAGTTAACATAATGCAAATTAATGGCCTATATAACCTATGTCTTTTCCTTCTTCAGTTCATCAAAAAAAGGTCAGCCTACACGGCTACAGTGTTCCGTCACCTACTTGAATTTTACACAAGTTCTCACAAGTCACTGTTATTTTACAATACACACATCACAATCACAGTTTTTTGTTATTCCTGGCAGCAAGCCCTCTAGGAGACTTCTTGGGCCTGCCGACTTTCTTTTTAGACACAGGAGTGACTGGAACCTCCTGGCTGGTGCTGGCAGTTGTAGGGGCTGAGGCCCTGGTGTTGCACAGCTTTGACTGGATGGCAGGCGGCATGGGACATACCACATCCTGATGCTTGTCAGCAACAAACTCCCTGATCTCTTTGTAGAGATATTCTGTACGCTGCTGGGAGAGACCAGGAGGCTTGATGATGGGAGCAATCTGGTTGTCCAGTGGAAGCTCTGGATCTCTCAGCAGCTTGATCACCTGGCGGTTTGAATCGACGTTAAGTCGCACATGGACCTCACCTGACTCAAAAAATTCAAAATGGTGGAATTTCTTAATGCCCACAAACTTGGTAAAGTGATCAGCCAGAAATTCACTCCATTTCCTCACTGGAACTAGAGGGCTTCCATCCTCAGTGCCGCACAGCTGAGGGACGATGATGCCAGATGCTGACGACCGCTTGGCAACATCAACAATATCACCAAGGCAGTCCACTTTGGTGCGTCGGAATGTTCTCTTGAACAGACCAAAACACCAGTCGGGGCCAAACTTGGTATGACCAGCAACTAGGAAGGAGAGGGTGATCTTCTTATGTCGCCTGGTCATAACTCTCCACAGCAGATACTGGATCATGGCATTGTTCTTGTTTTGTCCCACACAGTTGTCTGCATGGAGGTGACACTCCGTCTCCTTCAGTCCATAATTTTCAAAAAAGAAGTCCAGCATACTGATCACAGCATTGGCCCCCTTCCCGGTCTCTACAGCCTCGTCCAGCAGGAACAGAGTCATTTGAGGAATGGCTTCAGCCATCACTCCAAATACTCCACACTTTCGGGGCGTCTTGAAGTACATGGGGCCTGGCTGCTGGGGATTGGAGGGGTAGTGGACCTGCTGGGCAAAATCAAAGCTGTAGTGGGTCATCATGTCCATGTGGCAGTCAGGGACGGCATGGCCAGGCACATGCAGACGGACGGGGGCTGCTGACCTTCCACGGCTTCCTGGAAAACCATATTCATACAGATGTAGAGCACGTTTTTCCATATTTTTTGTGTGATAACTTATGAATGAATGAATGAAAATTTATATCGCGCAACAAAAATCTCCATGCTATAAAAGCATGCTCGCGGCGCACATACACATATAAACACACAAATAAGAAAAAAATATACACACATAGCCACACACAGATAAACACACACACAGATAAAAAATAACACACCATGGATGTTTCCATTCAAAATAACATACTTTTGCTTTCTGAATGACAGCCTTGTACTCTGCTCTCTCTTGAGTAGCATGTAGGAGATGCTGCTGTGCTGCGGCAATCCTTTCCAGTCTCTCCTGCTCTGTCATACTCCCCAGATGACCCAGCACCATGCTGTTTCGCTGACAAGTCCAGCAAAGGTCAGTGCTGATCTTCATTGGCATGACATCAGGCATGCATTCCCCGCCAGAGCTGAAGAAACGCACTCTGACTCACAGTGCGCTGCATCTTCCCAGCTTCACAGGCTGCGACGTATATTCGATAGACAGAGGCCTTTGTACAAGATGATGGCAGCAACTTCAAGTCATCTCTTGAGTAGCCAGGGATGCGGCCTGGTAGGAGAACTGCATGCTCCTCTGCATAATTTGAAATAAACCGGACAACATCCAGTCTTTGTTGATATGTGAGAGCATTGTGAGGAAGGCGAATAGTATTGCCATGGATGCGAGCCACAACACCATATTCCTGATAATGGGAAATAAGATTTGTTAATCTCTTCTTAAAAATCCCATGAATATACATGAATGTGTCTCGGCAGATTCTGGAACCTTTATGGAAATAATCTACTCTCACTCTCTGTCTTTCTTTTTGCTCCTTTTGTTTTGGGCGCTGGGTTTTCTCCCCATCATGCAGTCCAGCCTGGATCTGGGACAAGACAACCAGGTCCAGCTCCTCCCTTCCAAGGCTCTGGTGGACAGTGCGCAGGTCTTGCAGGTCATGTTGTTGGAAACTGAGAGAGCAAGGCTTTCCTTCATTGTAACCACAGCTGCAAGAAAAGTTATTTCGGCTCTTCGTGTCAAACTTGCCTGCATTGGCTGCATAGTCACACTCACAGACTTTGTCTTCTGCCTTGCAGTCAACATCTGTTTTGACAACAGGAAATTCCTCATCTTCATTGCTGCTGTCAGTATCACCTTGCCTGACTGAAACACACACACACACACACACACAACACACACACACACACACACAAATCCAACAAGAATAAGTGTGTGTGTGTGTGTGTGTGTGTGTGTGTGTGTGTGTGTGTGTGTGTGTGTGTGTGTTCATATTTAAGTGTTCTATGAGTAAAAAGTACATGACAAACAAGGTCAAGAGAAAATATTTAATGAAAACAAATACAGATTCATGTGTGTCAATGTGTATGTGTATGTGTATGTGCACAGTGTGTGTTGGGTGAGTGAGTGAGTGAGAGAGAGTGAGAGCGAGAGAGAGAGAGAGAGAGAGAGAGAGAGTGTGTGTGTGTGTGTGTGTGTGTGTGTGTGTGTGTGTGTGTGGAGACTCTCATAACAGGGATAAATATAACCATAAATGATAATAATAATTACTGTAGACCTGCAAATACAACTCGGTGATAAGCAGATATGATGCTGCAAAAACTAAAATGAACGAGTCGAGTGATTGCGATAATGAAAGTAGTTGTTTGCTTACCTTCAGCTGGTTGTGGCTGATCGTTTCCCCCGTTCACTTCTTCGCTGTCACTGTCACTATCATCATTATTTTCCTGTGCTGACAAAGACGCATCAAAATAGTCGGCGATCACATCAGTAAACTCGGGAACACCAAATTCCGATGCTTCGTTCAGCAGCACTGTAAGCTTAGCAGACGACACTTTCTTCTTAGACGCCATCTTTGTTCGCTTCCGGCAGGTCAGGACAATACAGTAGAGTCGAACTCTTAATTATTTTGGCTTCATCAAGAGGTAGAAGCAAAGGAATTCGATCGATTTAGCTTCTAAAGAGCCTAAAATTTCTTTATAAAATGTTTTCAGGTTGATTCCGATGAATCACCGGTCAAACTCGCTGTCGCTTGAGGCAGGAGGCTAAAGGCGGAAAAGTCGGCCACAACACGTTTCGAGAAGGGAAATTCTTTCTATATTAATGCGCTAGAACAGCCTAGAATAGCTAAAAGTAGTCCACACACCTCCTTTCACCCTGTCATTTGCATATGTCAGTCCGCGACATGGAATTTGGTCACAGTTTCATGCTTCGAACGTGAGGCTGATCTAGGTCGAAATAGTCCCGTTTTGGGGGCGTAGTTATGAAAGTATAGCATCGAAAATGACAAAACAGGGTATGTTATTGGGCGTTATTAGTCATAACATTTTGAGACAAGAAATATTAGATGTTAAAGATTCATATTTTGCAAAAATATCAAAATGGATAATATTGACTGCCTTCAGCTATTTTTAACCACAGCCGGGTTTTCCTGGCTGCGTCTTTAGCCTCCTTTTCCCATGCTGCGTCACATATTTTGCTGGGCTTTAACCAGAAATGATGATGGTGTGTGTGTGTGTGTGTGTGTGTGTGTGTGTGTGTGTGTGTGTGTGTGTGTGTGTGTGTGTGTGTGTGTGTGTGTGTGTGTGTGTGTGAGTGTGTGTGTGTGTGTGTGTGTGTGTGTGTGTGTGTGTGTGTGTGTGTGTGTGTGTGTGGTGTGTACAGATGACGATGGCAACAACAAGTGGCAAGAAGTACTGAAGGTCATGTTTGAAATGGGCAGCTCTGGAAACCCTGCACTAATGGAAAGCGCCCTGCATATTTTCGCGTGAGCATTATAAATATTTATGATAATGATGATATAATGGTAATAATAATAATGATTCAGAATAACTTTTTTTTTTTATTAACAGGGCTCCCAATTTGGAAATCTGAGAAAATCCACAGGCTGCTTCTGAGAAAAAAATGTGCTTTCAGAGAAAATAAAAAAATTCAACTGATAATTTATTTTTTCTTCTGCCAAACGTTTAGCTGTTTGTCAGTCTGCCAATCTCTAGTAGCAGACGACGAAACTTTGGGAAGGGGGATAAATCCGGTATCATTTTCCGCTAAAGTCATTTACGGTGAGTTTTGTTTATCAGGCGCGACTTGTTTTCAGAACCGATTGCAGAACTTTTGAAGAGTGTGACCATGTCTCGAGCTGATATTTTGGAGAGAGAGTCTGCTGCAGCAAAAACTTGACAAAGACTGCAAAAATGAGTGTGTTGGGAGTGGATTTCATGATAAACTGATGTCATGGAAATAAGCACATGGCTGTCAAAAATAGCAGAGGCTGGCATAGCCTACTGTCTCTGTATCTTGTGCCACTGTGAAGTCACAATTAACTATAGTTGAGCAGGCATCCATAAACTTTCAGACCATTTCAAGTCAAAGAAGCACCAAATGAGGCAGAAAACTGCAAAGAACATTAATCCTTAGCTGTTCACAAAGCCGGTAACCGCCCTGCGGAAGAATGTGCCAATCCATATGTAGCGGTTGAGATCGCCCGACCTTTTCCGGCACATGTGTGGGGAATTTACGTCACTACTGGCCTTGCTGTCTTATCGCGCGTGTGGTTAGAATCTTGATCAGTCTCGCGTTGAATGTTCTAAAAATAGTACGAGCATTTTGGGATGCAAGGAACTTTCCATTCACTACTGAAAGACTTCGTACTGATGCTGTGCTACATTCGAATGCGAATACTAGGAGCTAGCTTTACATCTAGCAGTGCAAATGCGAAAGGGTTAAAGCTGTTTAGTGTAGGTTGTTTAATGTTTGTTGGACTGTACATTAGTAAAATACTCGCCAAATTATTTTTCTTGAAATCTGACACTGGTGTGTATTAATTATTTGCTTCAATACAAAGGACCGTAAACAACCTAAAGTTGTGCCAGATAGCGGCAGATTGCGCGATTTTGCATCCATATTAAAAAAAGATTCGGGGGGAGCATGTCCCCAGACCTCCCTAGATTTTCAGAGATTTTTTTCATTTGTCATTGGGAGACCTGCTTTACTCTGTGTGTGTGTGTTTCAGTGTCTTTCCTGGTATTTTCGGCAACCAACAGACCCACTATCTGGACGTCATCAAGCAAATGTTGGGGCAAGCCCTTTTGCTGAGAACCTCCCCACAGGTTGGTGTACACTGTCACAAGCATGCAGACATGCTCGCTCTTGCATATGCAAGCACATACTGAGAATGTGCATGTGCAGACATGCACACGTGCACACACACGTGCACATTTCTAAAAGCAAATATGTGAATAGACATTAAAAAAAGAAAACAATGAACGAACGAACATGCAGTTTCGCACATATGCACAGAGTATGCCTAAGCAAATATGTGCACACACACACACACACACACACACACACACACACACACACACACACACACACACACACACACACACACACACACACACACACACACACACACACACACACACACACACACACACACACACATTCACACAGAGCATGCACATACACATACACAACACATAAAGCATGCTTGCACACACGGATGTACATATCAACACACTTTCACACATGATAAAGATAATGCATATTCATACGCACACCTTACACGCACAGAGCCTCACAACCATGCACATACATAACAATTTTATTTGTATAATGTAAATGGTCCATGCACACACGCGCGCACACACACGCACGCATACATGTGCGCGCGCGCATACATACATACATACACACCTCCAAAGTAATAAACCATCATACACACACGGAAGGACACAGATCACGTCTCCTTAGAATTTATGGCACAATCAGTTGAGGAGATCTGGATGGCGTAGATGTTGGATATTCTGCTTTTCTTTTTCATGGCACTAGTTGAAAAAAAAAATGTGCAGCCTGCACTGAATAGATATCTTCAGCTAGTGCTTAACCCTGTGACTCCCACACCCTATCCACCAGCTGCAAAAACTTATGCTTTGGCTCCCTCACCCTTTAACTCCCTCACCCTATCCACCAGCTTCCTGCATGAAAGTGGTGCCTCCCTGCTGACCCTAAGAAAAGTTGAGGTCCCTTTCTTCTCATTCCCCTCTGACATTAACAGTTATGTGACAGGGGTTACCTGTACATTTGTTGTTATTGGTTGGTTGATATGTGACAGGGTTTACCTGTACTGTTATTGGTTGGTTGATAATATGACAGGGTTTACTTGTACTGTTATTTTTTATGGGTTGGTTGATAATGTGACAGGGTTTACCTGTACATTTGTTTTATTGGTTGGTTGGTAATGTGACAGGGTTTACCTGTACTGTTATTGGTTGGTTGATATGTGACAGGGTTTACCTGTACTGTTATTGGTTGTTGATATGTGACAGGTTTACCTGTACTGTTATTGGTTGGTTGATATGTGACAGGTTTACCTGTATTGTTATTGGTTGGTTGATATGTGACAGGGGTTACCTGTGCATTTATTGTTATTGGTTGGTTGATATGTGACAGGGTTACCTGTACATTTGTTGTTATTGGTTGGTTGATATGTGACAGGGTTTACCTGTACTGTTATTGGTTGGTTGATATGTGACAGGGTTTACCTGTACTGTTATTGGTTGGTTGATAATGTGACAGGTTTACCTGTACATTTGTTGTTATTGGTTGGTTGATATGTGACAGGGTTTACCTGTACATTTGTTGTTATTGGTTGGTTGATAATGTGACAGTGGTCACCTGTACTGTTGGTTGATAATGTGACAGGGTTTACCTGTACATTTGTTGTTATTGGTTGGTTGATAATGTGACAAGGTTACCTGTACATTTGTTGTTATTGGTTGGTTGATAATGTGACAGTGGTCACCTGTACTGTTGGTTGATAATGTGACAGGGTTTACCTGTACATTTGTTGTTATTGGTTGGTTGATATGTGACAGTGGTCACCTGTACTGTTATTGGTTGGTTGATAATGTGACAAGGTTTACCTGTACATTTGTTGTTATTGGTTGGTTGATAATGTGACAGTGGTCACCTGTACTGTTATTGGTTGGTTGATAATATGACAGGGTTTACTTGTACTGTTATTTTTTATGGTTGGTTGATAATGTGACAGGGTTTACCTGTACATTTGTTGTTATTGGTTGGTTGGTAATGTGACAGGGTTTACCTGTACTGTTATTGGTTGGTTGATATGTGACAGGGTTTACCTGTACATTTGTTGTTATTGGTTGGTTGATAATGTGACAGGGTTTACCTGTACTGTTATTGTTGGTTGGTAATGTGACAGGGTTTACCTGTACTGTTATTGGTTGGTTGATATGTGACAGGGTTTACCTGTACATTTGTTGTTATTGGTTGGTTGATAATGTGACAGGGTTTACCTGTACTGTTATTGGTTGGTTGATAATGTGACAGGGTTTACCTGTACATTGTTGTTATTGGTTGGTTGATAATGTGACAGGGTTTACCTGTATTGTTATTGGTTGGTTGATATGTGACAGGGTTTACCTGTACTGTTATTGGTTGGTTGATAATGTGACAGGGTTTACCTGTACTGTTATTGGTTGGTTGATAATGTGACAGGGTTTACCTGTATTGTTATTGGTTGGTTGATAATGTGACAAGGTTTACCTGTACATTTGTTGTTATTGGTTGGTTGATATGTGACAGGGGTTACCTGTACATTTGTTTATTGGTTGGTTGATATGTGACAGGGTTACCTGTACATTTGTTGTTATTGGTTGGTTGATATGTGACAGGGTTTACCTGTACTGTTATTGGTTGGTTGATATGTGACAGGGTTTACCTGTACATTTGTTGTTATTGGTTGGTTGATATGTGACAGGGTTTACCTGTACTGTTATTGGTTGGTTGATATGTGACAGGGTTTACCTGTACATTGTTGTTATTGGTTGGTTGGTAATGTGACAGGGTTACCTGTATATTTGTTGTTATTGGTTGGTTGATAATGTGACAGTGGTCACCTGTACATTTGTTGTTATTGGTTGGTTGATAATGTGACAGTGGTTACCTGTACATTTGTTGTTATTGGTTGGTTGGTAATGTGACAGTGGTCACCTGTACATTTGTTGTATTGGTTGGTTGATAATGTGACAGTGGTTACCTGTACATTTGTTGTTATTGGTTGGTTGGTATGTGACAGGGGTTACCTGTACATTTACTGTTATTGGGTTGTTGATCTTGATTTGATGGATGATTTTGATTGTTTTTTTGAGTAATAACATTTATGACTGATATAGTCTGTATATGGCCAGGTGGTTTACGAGGGAGTGAAAGCGACCACAGCCTTCTTGGTCAACAACGACAAAGACGCACACGTACACCACCACCTGCGAGATTTGTTACCTGCCGTCATTGAGGTCTGTTTCCACGTTATTAGTATTATTACATGGGTGAAACTTTTCTGTTTGTAGACAGAATTCTATCAAAATGAGTTTTTGTCATGACGGAACTTACATCAATTGAAAAAAAAAAAAAAAAAAAAGTAAAAATGTCCTGCTGGTTTCAATTTTTCCTCCGATCCGCATTTTGTATCTCTTAACCCTACCAGACCGAGTTCCCGCTATTCCGGGAATGACGAAAATGACTATATACCGAGTTCCCGCTATAGCGGGAATAGCACACTCACACGATCGTCACTTTATCAAGAGCTAAAAATAGCTACCGGACCGTTGCTAAGCGTCGCGTGAGCGTGTGTTCAGCCTATTGCAACTGTCTGCCTTTGTGTTGATGGTATTTTGAGGTGATTTGGGTGCAAAATTGACCATGAAGCGAGCTAGTGATGAACCAAGCACTTCAACAGGTAAACGGGCGAGGCCAACTCGCTTCACAGTTCAACAAGTGGTGGACATTTTGCAGATTGGAGAATTTGATCAGGAATACGTTTCCGATTCAAGTGACGATGATTACGTTGATGAAGCATTGAGTGAAAGTGATGATTCTGACAATGAAAGAAGTAGGTCGAGACAGAGTGTTGGAAGAAGGGGGCGTGCCCGTAACCCCCAACCAAGTGATAGGGGAGATGCTTGTGTGATTGAGGGTTGGACTGGCGTTAGATGAAAGATAGGCCTATTTTCTACAATCTCTCCACGTTTCATATAATTCTAACCATTGGTGTGCATGATATGAACAGTTTTCTAACGTATATACATTTTTTTCAAAATTTTGCTCAGGAGGCCAGGCAGGGGGCACAATTACACTCAGGGGCTAAGGTCTGGTAGGGTTAAGTGAAGTAGGTGTCTCTGCACGTCCGGTGTGTCCTCAAGTCTTTTCTCAGCATCTGTCACTGACTATTGAGGAAGATTTTGCGAGAGTATTTTGAAGTAAAGTGATCGTGGCTTTTTTGAAAGAAGGATTCAGTGATATCCATCGTAGGACACTTTTGCACTTTTATTGCAGAACCTCCCTTTCAATAACAAGACACTGCTCAGGTATCAAAAATTTATGTCAGAGGTTCTGTTGATAGTTTGGAAAGTTTGATTTATATTGGACTTTTAATTATGCTGCAGTTAAGCTTTTTCTGTGCAGGGGATTGACCAAAATGCCATAATAAAACTGAAAAATCCATTTCTTCTAGGGGAGGGGGGGGGGGGGTTGCCCCCCTTACCCCCAACAGGGCTCTACCTCTGTACCTCTCCGGATCTCAACCTTATTTCAGTCAGATTGATTTTCAGAAGTTTCACCCATGTTATTATTATTTATGTTTCATCGCCTGTCTTGTGAAAGTCTGGATTATTATTCAGACATGTCTGTAGGATTTTTGATTCCAGATGTTTTGTTAGCATTGAGTAAAAGAATGGAGTGTTATGTGATTCTTGGTTGTTGTAGTTTGTGGATGATTTGATCTGTTGAAGCATTTTTATTTAATCTGTCGTGTAATCGATGTGTGTTTTTGTTGTGATTGTGAGAATGATAGATGTGTGATGTATGTCCTGCACATACACATTTTGATTTCCAAGTGTGGATTAACTTACTCAGAGCGCACTGAAATGACTTGTGCTTTCATAAAATGCAGAATTTTGACTGTTAAAAAAAAGAAATCTGTTGACAAGACACTTCCAACACAGGTACAAAGTTATATTCTTATAAAGATGAAAGTGTCAACAGTCCAAGCAACAGGGCTGAGCTTTAACACTTGCCAACTCGCCAATGGCCCCTAAAAATGGAGTCTGGCAAACTCGATTTACGTACCATTCGCCCGGTTGGCGACCTGAAAATTACCGCCAGTGGTAGAGATTCCGTACCTGTACACAGACTCTTTACACGCGCTGTAAAACAAAACACACGCCTCCCGCCTGATCCGACACACGTACAACGCTTCAGCTTCCCCGTGCCATCTTTCGTCACTGCTAGAGTCAGCACCGGGCTTTCCCGATGACTCATGAGTCACGCGAGACTTTGCCGTAGATAGATCTATTTTCGCTGTTCTTTCGGCAATCATGCACCGTTTTTTAATCGGTGTCTCTGAGCCTCCAGCAAAGAAAAAAAAATCAGAAGAAGAAATAAAGAGGCAGAAGAAGGAATATGAAGAAGAGAAGAGAGATGGAAAGTGGGTGCCTGGATGGAAGAGGACAGACACAGGGGAGGAGAGAGCATGGCTTGTGTACGATGCCGATAAGAAGGAGATGCACTGTGCACCCTGCTGAAAATGGATGACAATCTACAAACAGCAGCAGCAGTCCTTTGTAATCGGCACAAATTTGTTTAAACTTGATTCGATCAAAAAGCATGAGCAGTCAGTTTTGATATACCTGGCATATCAATGAAAACTGAAAATAAAGTTGTTTTCCAAAAATGAAACAGTGTTGTTGTTGAAAGTTATCTTGTTTATTAGCTGCAATAGTTATACAATTTAAAATAGGACCGCATTTTCAATCAAAGGGTCTGGCAACCTGAAAAATTTTCTGGCAACCTCAACTTCCAGGTTAGGAGCCCTGCTGGCTCCTTAGCCTGGCTTGCTAAATCTCAGCCCTGAAATAACATGATAAAAAAAAGCGTGCACACTAACTCATGACAGAAAAGCATGCACACTAAGTTGTTTCATGAAAAGAGCCTCCTGGTATCCATGCCAAAAACAAAATCACAAAAACTGTTTTTGCGTCCAGATGAGCAAGTGTTGGGTGATCTGTCACTTACACTTTACTCATCAGTTTCATTCCCCAAGTCTTTGCTTGCCGGCAAAAATTCTTGAGCTGATTTTGAGGAAAGATTCTCCAACTGATTTTTATGCTTTGCCATGGTTTCATCTTCTTTGAACGAAATGTTTTACAAGTGTTGCATCTCTTGTATATTGCTACCTCTTCGATGGATGTATCATTTTGTGTTAGAAATTTTCGGATTTTCCTGTTCAGGATACTTGGGAAAACTGGAGATATCTCAGTCTGTAATTAAATTGTGGTCTTGGGGAGACAACCAACTTAAATAGAAATGATTCCTTACATGCCTGTAGTTAGTTCCTATTATCTCCTTGACAGCAAATGTCGCAAATAGAGTATAATTATATGCGTATCAGGGAAACTCGCATTGTTCTGAACAGTGATGTCCGCGTGCGCATCAGATGATGTAGTAAGTCTTCAGTTATCTTTCATTGAGCATGATGAGCATCAGGTGTTGTCTTTTTATGGTTTTTTGTTGTTTTTTTTGTCCTTAAAGTTTGATAATTTGATAATTTATTATTTGTTGTATTTTATATTTTATATACCTCTGACAAAGGCCAGTTGGTCTAAAATTTGCACCTGTCTTGATTTTTGTATTAAAATTTCACGTTCTGACTCTGTTTAGTGTATGTGTGGTTTTTGTGTGTTTTATGTTTACAGGGAATTTGTAACAGTGTTGGCACTGAAATGTATCTGTTGATCCATTGATATTTTATTCATATTTGCAGGGAATTTCTAACAGCATTCAGTCTCAGGACGATGACAGTGTGCTAAAATGCCTGATCGAAATCGCAGAAAATATTCCCAAGTTTCTGCGACCCGCCATTGAAAGCATCTTTGATCTGTGTCTGAAGGTAAGGTTTGTGTTTTCTGTGTGTGTGTGTGTGTGTGTGTGTGTGTGTGTGTTTTTTTTAGGCGTTCTGAGAACTGTTTTCCTGGGTGCACGATGCATGTTTGAGCATTGTTTGGTCCAGTGTGTGTGTGGGCTGTGTTGCTGCACAGTCTCTACACTTGATGGTCATGCACGCTGGGTATTTTCCTGTGTTCAGAAGTCACTGATGTATCTTTCATGATCTGTAACATGCGTAGACAACGTTTTGTGTGGGTATGCATGAAGGAGAGTTAGATCTAGCAGATCTGTATACATTTTGCCCTGGGACATTGGAAACATCTCCACTCTTTGCCCTGGGACATTGGAAACATCTCCACTCTTTGCCCTGGGACATTGGAAACATCTCCACTCTGTGCCCTGGACATTGGAAACATCTCCGTTCTTTGCCCTGGGACATTGGAAACATCTCCATTCTTTACCTTGGGACATTGGAAACATCTCCACTCTTTGCCCTGGGATATTGGAAACATCTCCACTCTTTACCCTGGGACATTGGAAACATCTCCACTCTTTACCCTGGGACATTGGAAACATCTCCATTCTTTGCCCTGGGACATTGGAAACATCTCCACTCTTTGCCCTGGGATATTGGAAACATCTCCATTCTTTACCTTGGGACATTGGAAACATCTCCATTTTTTGCCCTGGGATATTGGAAACATCTCCGTTCTTTGCCCTGGGATATTGGAAACTTCTCCATTTTTTGCCCTGGGACATTGGAAACATCTCCGTTCTTTGCCCTGGGACATTGGAAACATCTCCACTTTTTGCAGTTGGTGGATAGGCTGGGGGAGTCAAACGGTTA
The DNA here is from genome assembly GCA_030674185.1 of Monoplex corrugatus. Classification (NCBI taxonomy): domain Eukaryota; kingdom Metazoa; phylum Mollusca; class Gastropoda; order Littorinimorpha; family Ranellidae; genus Monoplex; species Monoplex corrugatus. The sequence goes on along the minus strand of JAPXFY010000031.1, from coordinate 4,099,959 downwards.
TTAGGTGTGTGTGAAGGTGTCTACCATTACTACATGTGGTATGTGTGAACAATTGGGTAATGGGTTCTTGTTTATGAGGCGTGTGTGAAGGTGTCTACCATTACATGTGGTATGTGTGAACAATTGGGTAATGGGTTCTTGTTTATGAGGCTTGTGTGAAGGTGTCTACCATTACTACATGTGGTATGTGTGAACAATTGGGTAATGGGTTCTTGTTTATGAGGCGTGTGTGAAGGTGTCTACCATTACTACATGTGGTTATGTGTGAACAATTGGGTAATGGGTTCTCACTTATGAGGCTTGTGTGAAGGTGTCTACCATTACTACACGTAATATGTGTGAGCAATTGGGTAATGAGTTTTCTTCTTATTTATGGGAACTTTGCTGGAAATACTTTTCAACTTGAAAAAGTTGACATTCTGTTATATTTAGGAGTGACTTATTGTTTTCTTTTCTCAGTAAATCAAGTCTGATAATGCAGTTCAGACTTGTGTGCTGGGTTGTTCCGAGATTAGAGTACAGATTTACTCAGTGTGTAACCTATTTCCACAATAAATAATTCTGTGTGTGTGTGTGTGTGTGTGTGTGTGTGTGTGTGTTGTGTGTGTGTGTGTGTGTGTGTGTGTGTGTGTGTGTACAGCTGATATCCAATGCAGAGCTGCCAGACTCGTGGAGACAGCTGGGGCTGGAGGTCATCGTGACCATGTCTGAGACGGCGCCTGCCATGGTGCGCAAATACAGCAAATACATCCCATTGCTGGGTGAGTTGAAGGTATTTGTACAGTGTGCATAAATACATGTACATCCACATTGCTGGGTGAGTTGAAGGTATTTGTACAGTGTGCATATATACATGTACATCCCCATTGCTGGGTGAGTTGAAGGTATTTGTACAGTGTGCATAAATACATGGACATCCCCATTGCTGGGTGAGTAGAAGGTATTGTACAGTGTGCATAAATACATGTACATCCACATTGCTGGGTGAGTTGAAGGTATTGTACAGTGTGCATAAATATATGTACATCCCCATTGCTGGGTGAGTAGAAGGTATTGTACAGTGTGCATAAATACATGTACATCCCCATTGCTGGGTGAGTAGAAGGTATTTGTACAGTGTGCATAAATACATGTACATCCCCATTGCTGGGTGAGTAGAAGGTATTGTACAGTGTGCATAAATACATGTACATCCCCATTGCTTGGTTAGTAGAAGGTATTTGTACAGTGTGCATAAATACATGTACATCCCCATTGCTGGGTGAGTAGAAGGTATTTGTACAATGTGCATAAATACATGTACATCCCCATTGCTGGGTGAGTAGAAGGTATCGTAAAGTGTGCATAAATACATGTACATCCCCATTGCTGGGTGAGTAGAAGGTATTGTACAGTGTGCATAAATACATGTACATCCCCATTGCTGGGTGAGTAGAAGGTATTGTACAGTGTGCATAAATACATGTACATCCCCATTGCTGGGTGAGTTGAAGGTATTGTACAGTGTGCATAAATACATGTACATCCCCATTGCTGGGTGAGTAGAAGGTATTGTACAGTGTGCATAAATACATGTACATCCCCATTGCTGGGTGAGTAGAAGGTATTGTACAGTGTGCATAAATACATGTACATCCCCATTGCTGGGTGAGTAGAAGGTATTTGTACAGTGTGCATAAATACATGTACATCCCCATTGCTGGGTGAGTAGATGGTATCGTAAAGTGTGCATAAATACATGTACATCCCCATTGCTGGGTGAGTAGAAGGTATCGTAAAGTGTGCATAAATACATGTACATCCCCATTGCTGGGTGAGTAGAAGGTATTGTACAGTGTGCATAAATACATGTACATCCCCATTGCTGGGTGAGTAGAAGGTATCGTAAAGTGTGCATAAATACATGTACATCCCCATTGCTGGGTGAGTAGAAGGTATCGTAAAGTGTGCATAAATACATGTACATCCCCATTGCTGGGTGAGTTGAAGGTATCGTAAAATGTGCATAAATACATGGGTGCAACTTTTTCCGTTTGATGACGGAATCCGTTTTTTCCAAAAGTCAGAAACGGAAAATCCGTTTTTTGAAAAAATCACCGAGCTAGGGTCGTTTTTTTTTGTGTGGTCTAAAATCGTTTATCAAACATGAATGTTTCGCGACGGTTATCCCCGGTGTAGAAAGGAAAGCAGAAGCACTCTTTTGTGAATGAAGCTATGAAAGTCAATGCACATGCTCCGTTGCGAAATCTCGCATCAACTTCCGTGAAATTGCTGCCATTTTCGAGCTTCACGATGCCAGCGGTGAAAGAAGGCGAATATGTCGCCTTAATCGACACAACTGTCAAGAATAAATGGCATTTGGAATGGCTAGAGGAGAAAGACACAGACAAAGATAATTCCCGTTGCCTGTGGTGTGTGAAAACGACCGAGCAGTTATTAAGATACTTGAAATTGTCTGAAATAGGATGAAAAGCATCTGCTGTTTTTCTTGAATCTAATTGCAGGAGAAAGCTTAAGATTCAGTTTTATTTTTAAAAAAGCATCAGCGTCTGGGGGGCTTGTACCCCTTTCCGTTTTTTTACTTTTTCTAAGTTGCACCCTTATAAATACATGTACATCCCCATTGCTGGGTGAGTTGAAGGTATTGTACAGTGCGCATAAATACATGGATGTTCAGTATGTGTAAATACAAGGTTGTTCAGTGTGTGTAAATACAAGGTTGTTAAGGTTGTTCAGTGTGTGTAAATACAAGGTTGTTCAGTGTGTATAAATACAAGGTTGTTCAGTGTGTGTAAATACAAGGTTGTTCAGTGTGTGTAAATACATGTACATCCCCATTGCTGGGTGAGTTGAAGGCATCGTTGTACATGTACGCATGTTCAGTGTGCGCATGTACAGTGTGCATAAATACAACAAGTACATGAATGTTATATCGTGTGTTGGTGTTATCGTTATGTATTTGTTGATGTGTTCCATTGCCTGAAGTATTGGCCATAATTATGAATGTCATATTTTGTGTTGTTGTTATCGTTATATATGTGTTGATGTGTTCCATTGCCTGAAATATTGGCCATAATTATGAATGTCATATTTTGTGTTGTTGTTATCGTTATATATGTGTTCCATTGCCTGAAGTATTGGCCATAATAATGAATGTCATATTTTGTGTTGTTGTTATCGTTATATATGTGTTGATGTGTTCCATTGCCTGAAATATTGGCCATAATTATGAATGTCATATTTTGTGTTGTTGTTATCGTTATATATGTGTTGATGTGTTCCATTGCCTGAAATATTGGCCATAATTATGAATGTCATATTTTGTGTTGTAGTCATCATTATGTATTTGTTGATGTGTTCCATTGCCTGAAATATTGGCCATAATTATGAATGTCATATTTTGTGTTGTAGTCATCGTTATATATTTGTTGATGTGTTCCATTGCCTGAAATATTGGCCATAATAATGAATGTCATATTTTGTGTTGTAGTTATCGTTATGTATTTGTTGATGTGTTCCATTGCCTGAAATATTGGCCATAATAATGAATGTCATATTTTGTGTTGTAGTTATCGTTATGTATCTGTTGATGTGTTCCATTGCCTGAAATATTGGCCATAATAATGAATGTCATATTTTGTGTTGTAGTCATCATTATGTATTTGTTGATGTGTTCCATTGCCTGAAGTATTGGCCATATTGATGTTATATTATGTGTTGTTGTTGTTAGTATGAATTCATTGATGTGTTCCATTGCCTGAAGTATTGGCCTTCCCCTGTGGGGATGCTGGGGGCTCTTTCAGTATAAATAGTGTTTCCACCTTGTAGAAATTCTGTGCTAGAAATTTCTTCTTCTCTCTTGCTCTCTTTATTTTTGCCTTGTTCCTTTGCTATCTGTCATTTCTTCCTAGAATTTTCTCCCCTGCCGGTCCATTCACCTGTATGTGTTCCATAAAGTCTGCCATAGTTTCTCTTAGAATTGATAATTAGGTACATGTATTAAATGCATTTTTGGCTCTAGGGAAGTGAGATATGCAGAAGCAATTTTAGGTAATTTAGACCTGTTTTTGTATATATTTCTGTGTCCTTATTTGTGTTCAAATAAGTTTTCAGGTATATTTTTTAGATCCCCTGTGTGATAAATTGGACGGAGTGGTCAACACCAGGGACATCTCCTTAGATTATGCGTGCGAATGCATTGAAGTGTGTACTTAATTTTCTTTTCTTTTTTCTTTTTTCCTGTTGAAGTAGTGTGTTTGTTTTGAAACAGGTTATGGCTCTAGGCAGTGGGCTGGGCTTTAAACAACACTAACAGTGAAAATAACA
>JAPXFY010000031.1:4083133-4090633 GCA_030674185.1 Monoplex corrugatus | reverse complement strand
ATAAAAGGGAGAGAGAGTATTTCTACCCACCAATATGTCTCACTTAGTCTGATGAAAACATTGACAGCTATGGTGTTATGTTACAGTTATAAAAGGGAGAGAGAGTATTTCTACCCACCAATACACCTGTCTCACGTAGTCTGATGAAAACATTGACAGCTATGGTGTTATGTTACAGTTATAAAAGGGGGAGAGAGTATTTTTACCCACCAATACACCTGTCTCACTTAGTCTGACGAAAACATTGACAGCTATGGTGTTATGTTACAGTTATAAAAGGGAGAGAGAGTATTTCTACCCACCAATACACCTGTCTCACTTAGTCTGATGAAAACATTGACAGCTATGGTGTTATGTTACAGTTATAAAAGGGAGAGAGAGTATTTCTACCCACCAATACACCTGTCTCACCTAGTCTGACGAAAACATTGACAGCTATGGTGTTATGTTACAGTTATAAAAGGGAGAGAGAGTATTTCTACCCACCAATACACCTGTCTCACTTAGTCTGACGAAAACATTGACAGCTATGGTGTTATGTTCTCATCAATGGCATTTACTCTCAACCTGCATACCTGACCTGTGGTGTTCCACAAGGATCTGTCCTTGGCCCTGTTCTTTTCACTCTTTACACCTCCCCCCTGTCCACCATCATCAACTCCCATTCTATAAAACACCACTTCTATGCTGATGACACCCAACTTCAAGACAGTGACTCACCTGATAATATACAGCGCCTGTTGACTCGCACCACTGAGTGTTACTCGGACATTAAGAACTGGATGACACACAATAGACTTCAGCTTAATGACGACAAAACAGAAGCTATCCTCATTGGCACCCGTCAGAAACTTTCTCAGCTGCCTCCTCTTTCTCTCCCATTATGTAACACATCAGTCCCAATTTCTGATTCAGCTAAAAACCTTGGTGTCTGCATTGACTCTACCCTCTCCATGAACAACTTTGTTTCTCAAACTGCCAGATCCTGCTACTATCATCTCCATCGTATAAAGCTGATCAGGAAGTATCTCTCTGTCGAAACAACTGCAAAACTCGTTCTCTCCTTCATAATGTCTCGCATTGACTATTGCAATTCACTCCTGTCTGGTCTTCCTGCCTCCACCATTCACATCCTACAGCGCATTCAAAACAATGCTGCACGCCTTGTACTCAAAAAGAAAAAAGCTGACCACATATCTCCTCTCCTGGCACAACTTCACTGGCTCCCTGTATCAAAGCGCATACAGTACAAACTAGACACCATGTGCTACAAAAGCCTCAATAACGCAGCCCCCGATTACCTGTCAAGCCTACTTGAGATCTATGTTCCCTCACGTACCCTCCGCTCTGCCTCTGATCCTCTGACTTTTCGCTTTCCACGCACTAAGCTCAATACCTATGGTCCACGAGCCTTCTCTGTTTCTGGTCCACTCTCCTGGAACAAACTTCCTCTCTCAGTCCGTCAGCAACCTACTTTTGTCTCCTTCAAGTCCGCTCTCAAAACTCACCTTTTCTCTTCTGCATAAAATCCTAACCTCACTCAACCCTCCCCTCTGCAGCCTGTCTCCGCTCGGAGGGAATCACATGGTTATAATATATAATTGTATGCTATGCTCTCTATAATTTTCCATTGCTTTTATTCTTGCTTTTATTGCTTTTATTCTTTCTCCCCATTTATAGCCATGCGTGTGTGTGGGTGTGTGTGTGTGTGTGTCTGTGTGTGTGCGTGCGTGTGTGTCGTGCGTGCGTGCTGCCTGCGTGTGTGTCTGCTTCAGCGCTTAGATTTGATTTTATCAAGATTTTGCGCTATATAAATATTGTAATTATTATTATTATTATTATTATAAAAGGGAGAGAGAGTTTTTTTACCCACCAATACACCTGTCTCACTTAGTCTGACAGAAACATTGACAGCTATGGTGTTATGTTACAGTTATAAAAGGGAGAGAGAGTATTTTTACCCACCAATACACCTGTCTCACTTAGTCTGACGAAAACATTGACAGCTATGGTGTTATGTTACAGTTATAAAAGGGAGAGAGAGTTTTTTTACCCACCAATACACCTGTCTCACGTAGTCTGACGAAAACATTGACAGCTATGGTGTTATGTTACAGTTATAAAAGGGAGAGAGAGTTTTTTTACCCACCAATACACCTGTCTCACTTAGTCTGACGAAAACATTGACAGCTATGGTGTTATGTTACAGTTATAAAAGGGAGAGAGAGTATTTCTACCCACCAATACACCTGTCTCACTTAGTCTGACAGAAACATTGACAGCTATGGTGTTATGTTACAGTTATAAAAGGGAGAGAGAGTATTTTTACCCACCAAGACACCTGTCTCGCGTAGTCTGACGAAAACATTGACAGCTACAGTGTTATGTTACAGTTATAAAAGGGAGAGAGAGTATTTCTACCCACCAATACACCTGTCTCACTTAGTCTGACGAAAACATTGACAGCTATGGTGTTATGTTACAGTTATAAAAGGGGGAGAGAGAGTATTTCTACCCACCAATACACGTGTCTCACGTAGTCTGACGAAAACATTGACAGCTATGGTGTTATGTTACAGTTATAAAAGGGAGAGAGAGTATTTCTACCCACCAATACACCTGTCTCACTTAGTCTGACGAAAACATTGACAGCTATGGTGTTATGTTACAGTTATAAAAGGGGGAGAGAGAGTATTTCTACCCACCAATACACGTGTCTCACGTAGTCTGACGAAAACATTGACAGCTATGGTGTTATGTTACAGTTATAAAAGGGAGAGAGAGTATTTCTACCCACCAATACACCTGTCTCACTTAGTCTGACGAAAACATTGGCAGCTACGGTGTTATGTTACAAACAGTAAATTTTAGCGTCACACACTCATCATGTCCAACTGATATGAGTTGTAAAAACAGAGCTATTCTGTGTGCCACTCTGCCTCAGTTGGATGTGGTAAGTGCACTAGCTGAATGGGAATTTACTTGCAAATTTCCTCTATTGACAGTGATAAGTATGTTCTAGAAATCACGAGGTCAGATAAGGTATGCAAAATTCACACCCAAATTTTCAGAGAGTCACCAGGATATAACCTTTAGAAAATGAACTGAAACCATGCGCACACGCACACACACACACACACACACACACACACACACACACACACACACACACACACACACACACACACACACACACTCTCTCTCTCTCTTTCTCTTTGTCTCTGTCTCTCTCTCACACACACATGACTGTCTCACACATAAACATAAATGTAAAGTGCAATGAATATGCTTTGACTGGACTGTTCACGCTATAGAAATGTAATTCTTGCTATCATTATTATGATAGAAACAGAGAGCTAGAAATGCACAAGAAAAGAGGAGTAAAAGACAGAGTTCATAAAACCATGCAGATATATGCTAAACATTATTCATACACTGGCTGAATCCATACACATGCACCACTATTAGCATTGCCATTGCTGAGACGTTGATTTAGAGGATAAAAACCTGAATTTCATGAGGCTTGCCATGCTTATTGCGCTGGGGCAACTTGGCTGAATCACGTGATCTTGAGATCCAGTCATAAACTGGGTTGGCTATTTTGAACATTCTTGTTGGTTTTCACTCAAAAAAAGAGTTCCCGTTTGGAAGTTGGTAAAACTGATAGAAAGTCGTTACTAACTGTTGACAGATTGTTCCGGGTCTGCTGTCCGTGTTGAATGAAGACTCTGTGCCGCGTGTTCAGTCTCACGGCGCCGCTGCCCTGGTCAACTTCAGTGAGGATTGTCCCAAAGGCATCCTGGTGGGTTACCTGCCCACCATCATCGCCAAGCTGGAACTGGTCCTTACCAGCAAGTTCAAAGAGGTAGGTACTGTGTTTCGTGTGTTGTGTGCTGCTTGTTCTGTTGTTTCACTGTTCTCCAACAACCTGTCCCTCCACCTACAACTCAAGAGACGGACAGGGAAAGCTGCTACTGCCAAGAGAATGACCTGTTTGTGTTTCGCAGTTGCGCCTGTCACAATCTTTGAAATGGCCACCAACGGACAATGTTTTAATGTCCAGAAGTTCTGTACAGAATGTTACTGTGAAGAAATCGGCACCTGTCATTTCATTTTATGATCACATGAAAACAATAGGAAGTTGAACAACTGTACTAACGTTAAGTGAAATGCTTCGATAGAGACATCTATTTCATTGTTGTGAAGTCTCTAGTCTTTTGCCTGTGTTGTTTTTTCCTCATTCTGAAACTGGAAGTTTCCCTCGCTGTGTTGGTCTGCATCTCTGTGTGTGTCCAGGGTACTTGTCTGTAACGTGTGTTTATTTGGTCCCTTTTTATCCACTGGACGAGGCGGCAGGGAAGTTTTTAGTCCTGTTTTTATTATCCATTGTTTGTTGTTTGTGGTCTGTTTGTGACTGTACGTTCGCGCTTGACAAAGGCTGGTTGGCCAAAAAATTTGCGCTTGTTTTGTTAAATACGCACTTACATTGATTTTCTTGTTCTTCTGGTTCCTGTTTGCTTGGGCGCAGGCAGTCGCACTTGTTTTGGTGTGTAAAATGTTCAGAAATTGTGTATCAGTCAGTCACTGTAATGTGTGTGTGTGTGTGTGTGTGTGTGTGTGTGTGTGTGTGTGTGTGTGTGTGTGTGTGTGTGTGTGCAGCACATGGAGAAGGGTAACAAACTGGTGTTGGAACAAGTCATCGTCACCCTGGCCTCTGTTGCTGATACTGCTGAAGACAAGTTTACAGAATATTACGACAGGTACCAGGCCTTTCCTTCTTGTTCTCTTTCATTCTTTTTTTTTTTTTCTCCTCTGTCTTCTTTTATGTGTCAGTTTATACAGGGCTCCCACTTTTCTGCGAATTTGCGGATTTTCGCGAAAACTGAGAGTGAGAATCCGTGAAAAAAAAATTTTCCACGAAAAAATCTTTACTATAATTTAAGTTCAGATATGTGTCAGATTGCGCCATTTTAAAGGTAAATTTTCAAAATATTCCATACACCCCTGATTTTCAGGGATTTTTGCTTTTCCTCAGTGGGAACTCTGTTTATACCTTCTGTTGTCACAGGTAGTTGGCGTTAATGGTCAGCAAGCAGCTGGAAGGTCTGAAGAGGAGAAATGCCTTGTGCAGACCTGCCAACCCATACGATTTTGGCGTATTTAGTACGCCAGTTTACTCAAAATACGACCAATACGCCGACTTAATAAAAAATACGACGAAAAAAAAATTAAAGTTAAAAAAATCAAGTACCATTAGAAAGTGAATTTTTGGGCTCAGAATGCTCTAGATTGCACAGATTTGCACCAATTCTTTAAAAATTTTCCGGGGGGGCATGCCCCCGGACCCCCCTAGTTAGCTTGCGCCTTCGGCGCTGCGCACTCAGAATACACAAATATTTTCAAAAATACTCCATTTTTCCTGGACAAATACTCCAACTTAAAAGTCAGGGTTGGCAGGTCTGCTTGTGACATTAAAATCTCCATCACACTGTTAATAGAGATCTTCCTTGGTCTACCTCTCACCGTCAGTGCACATACATTTTGTTGTATGGCTGTCGAGTCAGCTGGTGAGGTTGCATTCTGGTCAGATGACCAAACCATGTAATTCTTAGTGAATCAATCTTATAGGCAGACTTGTGCAGCCATACGACTTCACCATGTTTTGTGTGCCAGTTTGTAAAAAATATGACCAGTACACCAACACCTTGGAAAAAATAGACAAGGAAATCGCCAAACAAATGTACTTCAAGGCATGACTGAAACTGGTTCTTATTTTGCGGGAAGAGTGACTTCCCTTGCCACAAGAACCTGGTTCAGGTTTGGTAGGAAGAGTGACTTCCCTTGTTGTTACAACACAGGAGTCTTACAAAATGCCATTACTGCATGAAAACCATCGATGCCATGTTGACAGAACTCAGCAGCAATAATGAAGCAAAGTTTTTTTGTCAGAGAAAATTTATTTCCAACTTCAGCAAAGAAACTAGCAAGATACCAAGAGATGTGCCAAAGCACAAACAAGCCAGCTGGGATCGAAGAGAACAAGCTAGAAATCAAAAACACTATGCTCAGTGTATGAAGAGTGATTTGTTTGGTTCCTGGGGACAAGAGTGGAAGGACTTCAGACTTCAGAGTACTGTAGTAGCATTCAGACTTTAGTATACTTTATCACTCAAAGATATTAGCATTGGGTCGGTCCCATTGGACCTCTCTTACAGCTTGTCCTTGCTGCTGTACGCAAAATATGGGCTGAAAAAAAAAAAGAACCATTACGCTTAAAATGGGGAAACAAGTTATAAAAATGCGTCATAAAACACTGACTTATATACATATTCATATGTATATTTTTCATGATGTCACAACATATTTTTCATGATGTCACAGCATAATAACTTTCATGTCTTGTTGTGTTAGGTTCATGCCATGCTTGAAATACATCATACAGCACGCCACGTCAGACCAGCTGCGACTGCTGCGTGGTAAAACCATCGAGTGTATCAGTCTGATTGGGCTGGCTGTGGGCCGGGAAAAGGTATGTATGCCATTCTTAATAATAATAACAACAACAATAATAGTAATATTAAAAACAATAATAATTACAGTCTTTATGCTGCGCCCAATCTTGACAATTTAAATCAAAGCGCACTCACGCACCAGGCATACGCATACAATGGACAAAGACCACCTTACAATATTTAATACACAGACTGAGGGAAAGAAATAGTTGTGGAATTCATTGTTGTCTCTCTGTCTTCAGCTGTTGGTCTGCTTTTTGTTTCTGTTGGAAAAACCAAACTGACAACAAACTTTTCAAATCTGCCTCAACCTTAACCGTTTGACTGCCCCACTCTATCCACCAACTGCAAAGACTTAACCCCTTGACTCCCTTGCCCTGTTCACCACCTTTGTGCAGGAAGCTGGTGGATAGAGTGAGGGTTTCAGAAGGTTATGTTTTTGCTTTGCTAGCATGGTTGACAATGCAGGATGCTGGTAGATAGAGTGCGGGAGTCAAAAGGGTTATTGAACAATGCGTCCCATCTGTTCTTTGGAACCGTAAGAAAGAAAATTGTGTTATACAGGTTACGCTTGGGTCACACGTCCTATATTGACTTGTATCTTTTGAAAGACAAAGAAGCATCATGATGTGTACTGTGTGATGAACCATTCAGCATCAAACACCTTATTGAATGCTTGGACTTTTTTCAGGATGTGAGACATGAGCATTATACAGCAGACTAGGTGACCCTTTGACTCCTGCCACCCTGTCCACCAGCATCCTGTATTGTTAACCTGTTCAGTGCTTCCGACCCAATATTTGGTCGGAAGAAACATATGCCTTCAGTGCCTCCGACCAAATATTCGGTCGGCGACTTTTCCTATTTTTAGCCAGAAAACCCCAACGCTTTCAGTAACATATGAGATATCAACAGAAACTTCAGTATTCCCTCTACATATTGATGCTAATTATGTATGTGTGACGTTTTACGGTCTTTTCTGCCCGTG
>JAPXFY010000031.1:4070633-4080633 GCA_030674185.1 Monoplex corrugatus | reverse complement strand
CCCTGCGGAAGAATGTGCCGATCCGTTCATAGCGGTTGAGATTGCCCGACCTTTTCCGGCACATGTGTGGAGAATTTCCATCACTACTGGCCTTGCTGTCTTATCGCGCGTGTGGTTAGAATCTTGGTCAGTCTCGCGTTGAATGTTCTAAAAATAGTACGAGCATTCTGGGATGCAAGGAAATTTACATTCACTACTGAAAGACTTTGGCCTGACGCTGTGCTACATTCGAATGTGAATACTAGGAGCTAGCTTTACATCTAGCAGTGCAAATGCGAAAGGGTTAAGTGATGTGTTTTGTGTCTGTGTGTGTCTAGGTGAGGACATGAAGGAATTGGAAGAGGATGAAGATTGGCAGTTTGTTACCATTGGTGACCAGGTAGACTGACATTGTTTTCTCTGTGTGTGTGTGCAGGTGTGCATGCGTTTGTGTGTGTGCATGTGTGTGTGTTAGAGTATGTATTGTGTGTGGGTGGCATGTGTATGTGTATGTGTGTGTGCGTGTGCGTGTGCGTGCGTGCGTGAGTTAGAATATTTAAGTTTGTATTCAGAGGTTTTTTTAAATCCCCTGCGTGATAAATTGGATGGAGTGATCAACGTCAGGGGCATCTTAGATTATGTGCGTGAATGCATTGATATCTGTACTTGATTTTCTTTTCCTTTTATTTTTCCATGTTGAAGTATTGTATGTGTTTTGAAACGGGTATAGCCCTGATATGGCTGTATGCAGTCAGCTGGGCTTTAACCCTTTGACTCCCGCACCTTGTTCACCAGCTTCCTACATTGCCAACGATGTTAGCAAAGCAAAAACTTAACCCTTTGATTCCCTCAACCTAGGGTGAGGGAGTCAAAGGGTTAAGTTTTTGCAGTTGGTGGATAGGGTGCGGGAGTCAAAGGGTTAAACAAACATAACAGTAACAGCATGCATGTGTTTGTGTAGTATAGTATGTGCGTAGGCTGTGTATTTTTCTTTCTTTCCTTTTTTTGGCAGCAAAACTTTGGAATCCGCACAGCGGGCTTGGAAGAGAAAGCCACCGCCTGCCAGATGTTGGTGTGCTATGCTCGCGAGTTGAAGGAGGCATTTGCCGAGTACTCCGAGCAGGTGGTGAAGATCATGGTGCCTCTACTCAAATTCTACTTCCATGATGGTATCCTTTGTTCTGCTCTGTCTGCTGGGGGAGGGTGATGAAAGAGAAAACTGCTACCACTGATAATAATAATGGTAACAAAGTAATACTACCACTGGTAATAATAATGGTAACAAAGTAATACTACCACTGGTAATAATAATGGTAAAGTAATACTACCACTGATAATAATAATGATAACAAAGTAATACTACCACTGATAATGATAATGGTAACAAAGTAATACTACCACTGGTAATAATAATGGTAACAAAGTAATACTACCACTGGTAATAATAATGATAACAAAGTAATACTACCACTGGTAATAATAATGGTAACAAAGATATACTACCACTGGTAATAATAATGGTAACAAAGTAATACTACCACTGATAATAATAATGATAACAAAGTAATACTACCACTGATAATGATAATGGTAACAAAGTAATACTACCACTGGTAATAATAATGGTAACAAAGTAATACTACCACTGGTAATAATAATGGTAACAAAGTAATACTACCACTGATAATAATAATGGTAACAAAGTAATACTACTGCTGATAATAATAATAATGGTAACAAAGTAATACTACTGCTGATAATAATAATAATGGTAACAAAGTAATACTACCACTGATAATAATAATGGTAACAAAGTAATACTACCACTGATAATAATAATGGTAACAAAGTAATACTACTGCTGATAATAATAATAATAACAAAGTAATACTACCACTGATAATAATAATAATAACAAAGTAATACTACCACTGGTAATAATAATGGTAACAAAGTAATACTACCACTGATAATAATAATAATAGTAACAAAGTAATACTACCACTGATAATAATAATAATAGTAACAAAGTAATACTACCACTGATAATAATAATAATAGTAACAAAGTAATACTACCACTGATAATAATAATAGTAACAAAGTAATACTACTGCTGATAATAATAATAGTAACAAAGTAATACTACCACTGATAATAATAATAATAGTAACAAAGTAATACTACTGCTGATAATAATAATAGTAACAAAGTAATACTACCACTGATAATAATAATAATGGTAACAAAGTAATACTACCACTGATAATAATAATAATAGTAACAAAGTAATACTACTGCTGATAATAATAATAATAGTAACAAAGTAATACTACCACTGATAATAATAATAATAGTAACAAAGTAATACTACCACTGATAATAATAATAATAGTAACAAAGTAATACTACCACTGATAATAATAATAATAGTAACAAAGTAATACTACCACTGATAATAATAATAATAGTAACAAAGTAATACTACCACTGATAATAATAATAATAGTAACAAAGTAATACTACCACTGATAATAATGATAGTAACAAAGTAATACTACCACTGATAATAATAATGGTAAAGTAATACTACCACTGATAATAATAATGGTAACAAAGTAATACTACCACTGATAATAATAATGGTAACAAAGTAATACTACCACTGATAATAATGGTAACAAAGTAATACTACCACTGATAATAATAATAGTAACAAAGTAATACTACCACTGATAATGATAATGGTAACAAAGTAATACTACCACTGATAATAATAATGGTAACAAAGTAATACTACCACTGATAATAATAATGGTAACAAAGTAATACTACCACTGATAATAATAATAGTAACAAAGTAATACTACCACTGATAATAATAATGGTAACAAAGTAATACTACCACTGATAATAATAATAGTAACAAAGTAATACTACCACTGATAATAATAATAGTAACAAAGTAATACTACCACTGATAATAATAATAGTAACAAAGTAATACTACCACTGATAATAATAATGGTAAAGTAATACTACCACTGATAATAATAATAGTAACAAAGTAATACTACCACTGATAATAATAATGGTAACAAAGTAATACTACCACTGATAATAATAATAGTAACAAAGTAATACTACCACTGATAATAATAATAGTAACAAAGTAATACTACCACTGATAATAATAATAGTAACAAAGTAATACTACCACTGATAATAATAATGGTAAAGTAATACTACCACTGATAATAATAATAGTAACAAAGTAATACTACCACTGATAATAATAATAGTAACAAAGTAATACTACCACTGATAATAATAATAGTAACAAAGTAATACTACCACTGATAATAATAATAGTAACAAAGTAATACTACCACTCAGACATGGGATTCTTGCGTAAATTTACGGAATTCCGTAAATCTGAAAGCTCCAGGGGTCATTCTTGAGATTCGCGCAAATCCGTTGAGAAAATTTTAGGGTGTATATATGTATGAATGCAAGTTTGTTAGCCACGATCCCGACGCTACACATCGATCCGTTATTCCTAAACGGTTTCTTCGTAAAATGATTTCGTATTCCAAACAAGACTTCCGCTGTATGGGAACACGGTTTTATTGTTAACCGAGACTATTTCCGATAAGCTACCGAGGATCCAATCCACACATGGTATGTGTATTATCAGCCAGTATGAGAATACTATGGCGCCATTTTGATTTTCCTGCGGTGTACTTTGCTGAATATCACTGTGCTGATAAACGATGTTGAGAAAACTTAAGCGAGAAGAGAGTGCTTTCGCTCGAGAGATCGACAAAGGGAAAAAGAGCATATGGCGTTTTGACTGGCTCGACGAAGTGGTCAGTCTGAGCTGGAAATTATTATATACGTAGATCTATAGTTTTGTTTTGTTGAAGCTTAACTGATTCATCTGATGAAATTGGAAGAACTGTGAAACCGAAAGTACTGCACAAGCTCAGGTCATGTGGCCAAATAAAAACCCTTCAATCCTTGAAATGAATGCTTTTCTAGAAGTAAAGCTGTGTTTACTTACGTTTCAGTGCCAGTTCTGGGTGACTAAATCACAATAACCCTTCAGCTTCAGACCCCAGCACTTTTTTCAGTAAAAATGACATTTTCAGAATCCCATGTCTGACCACTGATAATAATAATAGTAACAAAGTAATACTACTGCTGCTAATAATACTAGTGACCAGAAAAACATGAAATTAGAATCAAAACATGAATTTAATGCAACAAGGCATGATAGGTACAAGGTTTTGTTGTTTGATGTTTGTCATTTGTTGTCATTACTTTTACGCTTGACAAAGGCTATTGGCTGAAAAACTTAAAAACACGCTCACCAGCTAACTTAACCCTTTGAGCCCTAGCCCCCTGAGCCATACAATACACTATTCCTGGGCTCCTGAGCAGAGTGCACTGAAAATCTACCCCATCGTAGTAATGCATGCATAAGAGGCAAACTACTGACAAACAACCACAAAAAACAGTGTAAAAGTATTACAGAAAGGACTACCTTGAAGTTATCTCCAATACTCCACATCTGAATCGGAATCGTACAAAGCTTCGAGCACTTGCTCAGTGGTGAAAAAAACGCTGGCGCTTGTTTGCCTCACGAGAGGTCGAAAGTTGAGGAGTTGATCTTTTCATTGTGAAAACTGACAAAACGTACACCAAACTATCACAATGGAGGCTGCCATGTGCAAATTGAAGTGTTCTGCAGCGACTGGGAAGGAATTATTCTGATTGGATAATATAAAAATAGAGCGAGACCCGGCTGTTTGCCCCACTGTGCTGTGGCGATTACAGCGTGCACTCGGAATACGGTCACACAAAGCGTTGCGACCTGAAGGTCGCATTCGGGCCCAGAGGGTTAAGATAGTGTTTTGGCACCATCACCTTTTGTAGTAAGCATTCTGTATATGTTTGATATGTGCAGAGATGATAGGAAAGGTGATGGTGATAAACAGGAGATGAGATCACGTGGACTGCTCTCTTGGGGATGCTGGGGGGCTCTTTCAGTATAAATAGTATCCCCACCTTCTGGAAATTCTGTGCTAGAAATTTCCTCTGTTCTTTCATTCTCTTTGTTTCTTTCTTCTTCCTTTGCTTTCTGTCATTTCTTCCTATTATTTTCTGACTTGCTGGTCCATTTACCTGTATATGTTCGAAAAAGTCTGACATACTTTTTCTTAGGACTTATAATTAGATTCATGTTTTGACTGCGTTTTGGGCTGTATGGAAACGTGATGCACAGAAGCAATTTCAGGTAATTATAGACCAGGTGATTATAGACCAGGTAATTATAGACCAGGTAATTATAGACCAGGTAATTATAGACCAGTTTTTATAGATGTTGTAGTGTCCTTAGTGATGTTTATGTTTGCATTCAGGTTTGTTTTTTGTAGACTCCCTGGTGATAAATTATTATTATTATTATTATTAAGGGCATTTAGAGCGCCTAATCTTTCTGGAAAGCCCTAAGCGCTTACAAACTGTACAATACACATTACATCAAACATAGAAACATAGGCCTAATATAATTTTCATCATACATGGCGGACCTCTGTCACTCCATCCCACAAGCACATACACACCGTTAATAATATCAAATATTAGTACCTACTCTCTGGCACACACACACATATCCTCCTCCCACCCCGAGACATATCTATAGGCGCACAGCAATAACATACACAGAAGCACGCTAGCGCGCAGACAGCATAGCTCTTTTAGGTTAATAAATTTCAGAGAGGAAAGAGATGCGTTTTCAAGCCAGATTTAAATGACTGAAGACTTGTTTTGTGCCTCAGCGGGTAGGGAAGTGAATTCCATGAGGAAGGGGCTTGAAAAGAAAAGATGGAATGGTCAACACTAAGGTCATATCCTTAGATTATGTGCAGGAATATGTTGATCTGTGTAATTTCAGTGAGGTGTTGTGTGTGTTTTGAAATGGTTATACATAGCTGCCAACCTCCGATATTTTTCGGGAATTCCAATAAGTGTGAGCTGCCCGTGTAAATCCGGTAATCGATGAAATTTCCCGCATTTAATTATTATCGATTTGTATTTTTAGCCGGTTAGCTCTGTTTTCGTCAGAACGTGTAAAAGGGACAGCTGCGTGAAAGCGAAACTTTCGTCACACATGCGCGTATGCGCAGAGGGCCATGTAAACAGCTCCTGCGCGCACTTTCTTGCACAATGGCTTTGAGAAGACAGACGCAAAGCTGTAAAAGCGAAAGCAAAAATGAAGTTTTTCGAATTATGCGGAAACGTACGACTTCATCACAGCCTCGGACAAAGGAGACACCTTTGCTTTCTGTAAATCGTGCCGGTGCGACATAAACATCGGTCATGGTGGCAAGAAAGACATCGACTTGCCTTCCGCGGCCCCCGGACCCCCGCCTCTTGTCAGGAATTTTTTTTCAGGAAAGTTGGCAGCTATGGGTTATAGCCCTCATATGGCTCTGTGCGGTTGGGAACACGCATAAGGTATAGCGGGGTTGTTAGTTCACTTGAGGTGAGCACGACTGCATTTTCCCAGCCATTCTGCCACCCTTTAGTTGTGAGCCGGCGTCGCCTGTGTGTGCTATTTTTTAGCCAGGCAGGGTCGACCAAAGTCCGTCAGTGTAGCGCATCTTTGTGCTCCCGCACTAGTGATAAAGGGACGGGTGAAAAGGGTGTGGGGAGTGGAAGGGAAGTGGCGCGCTATTAATAGCCGGCAGAAAGTGGCCAACTAAAGTATCTCGGATTTGTGCGCCGTGTGAGGTAGAGTGGAGTGGGTGTGGTCAGTGGAACGGTCAACTATAATTTTTTGGGAAAAAGAGACATGCACAATATATCAAGCAATGTTTTTTGTTTTTTTTCCATAATTTCACAAAGTTCAAACCAAATCTATTCAGAAACGAGCGTGTAAATGGATTTTATGTGAAGCAACCTACGGCATTTACTGCAAGTCAGAATTACTTGGTGCGGGACAGCAATCTCAGCAGTTATTTTGGTCAGAAAAGTGTTAACGTGTGCGTTACTCACCAGCATTGTCATTGCTTACCTTGACCACCCTGTAGACGTGCGGATAGCGGCGTCAGAGTCGTTGCCCTACCTGTTGGAGTGTGCCAGCATCAGGGGGGAGGGCTATGTGTCCGACATGTGGAGGAATTACATCTGTCCCAATCTGCTGAAGGCCATTGAGATCGAACCTGAACAGAGTGTGCTGCCTGAACATCTCAACTCTTTCGCCAAGGTATTGTTGTCCTTTGTTTGTCTCTCTGTTTAGGGAAGGGAGGGTTTTCGTAGTGCTTGGGTGGAACATGTGTGTGTGTGTGACCAGAGTGTGTTTTTAAATTTTTCTCAGACAGAATGTTCCAGCAAGGTTCCCCCACTTGTTGTTTATATGGATCTTTACGAAATAGTTGTCAAAGATGTGAACTGTTCGGGTATCAGAAGTGCCTAAATTTGGGGGACAAGGTGTCAAGGGTCACAGAAACCCCCCCAAAAATGGCCCAAATTGACATTGTGTGAAGATGTGTGAACAGTATCTTGTAGAGAACAATATTTAAAGTCTGTCATCAGTGTCATGACCATCCACCAATGTCCGTGTTGCATGTCAAGCTTTTTTGAGCTGAGGTTTCCTTGAGGTCTGGGTTTGTTGTAATCATTTCTTTTCAGTTTTCTCAAAGATAAATATTCTGTGCTGAGAATCTTTCGTGAATAAATTTTTGTGAAGCTCTCCGTAAGGCACTGAACAGAATTACTTGTGCTGGAGAATCTCTTTCCGTAAGTCAATAACTTTTCTCTGCTGAGAACTCTTCCGTAAGCACTTACCTCTCTGTGCTGAGAATCTCTTCCGTAAGCACTCTAACTTTTGTGCTGAGAGTCTATTCCTGTGAGAATAACATTTCCTCTGCTGAAGACCTTCGAAGCCTATAACATTCTCTGTGCTGTCAAATCTTTCCGTAAGCCTTATATTTCTCCTGTTGGAAGAGTTTTCGTATGCACTATGAACTTTTGTGCTGGATTCTTGTAGACCAATGTCTTGTTAATTTAGAATTTTTCTCAGTAAGCACTATAACTTCTTTTGTGCTGAGATCTCTTCCGTAAGCACTATAACTTCTCTGTGCTGAGAATCTCTTCCGTA
Source organism: Monoplex corrugatus (assembly GCA_030674185.1). Lineage (NCBI taxonomy): Eukaryota > Metazoa > Mollusca > Gastropoda > Littorinimorpha > Ranellidae > Monoplex > Monoplex corrugatus. The sequence continues at coordinate 4,072,488 of JAPXFY010000031.1, read as the reverse complement.
AGCACTATAACTTCTCTGTGCTGAGAATCTCTTCCATAAGCACTCTAACTTTTGTGCTGAGAATCTCTTCCGTAAGCACTATAACTTTTCTGTGCTGAGAATCTCTTCCGTAAAGCACTTAACTTCTCTGTGCTGAGAATCTCTTCCGTAAGCACTATAACTTCTCTTTGCTGAGAATCTCTTCCGTAAGCACCTGCCACAGATGGAATAGACTTGATGATGGGAACAATGATGATAATGTTTCATTGTATAGAACTAGGTCAGGGCTGTCTGTCGGATGATGATGATAACTGATGATGATAACATTGATGATAATGCTATATTTCAGTGTGTAGAAAAACTAGCTCAGATGATGATGATAACGATGATAATGATAACGATGATGATAATGCTATGTTTCAGTGTGTAGAAAAACTAGGTCAGGGCTGTCTGTCAGATGATAATGATGATGATAACGATGATGATAATGCTATGTTTCAGTGTGTAGAAAAACTAGGTCAGGGCTGTCTGTCAGATGATGATGATGATAACGATGATGATAATGCTATGTTTCAGTGTGTAGAAAAACTAGGTCAGGGCTGTCTGTCAGATGATGATGATGATGATAATGCTATGTTTCAGTGTGTAGAAAAACTAGGTCAGGGCTGTCTGTCAGAGGCGGACATGGAGACACTGGTGACAATGGTGACCAAATTGTTACAGAAACATTTTGAACGACAGGCAGAGAGACAGGGTGAGTGCTGGGGAGACTCCATATGTGTGGCTCACATTGCTGGTGTACAGGGTGGTGGGTGTGGATGATAATGATAACAATAATAATAGTAATGATAATAATGATGATGATGATGTTTCAGTTTCAGTATCTCAAGACATCTTCGTGCTTGGTACAAATTTCATATGCACTAATGTCACAGGTGTCAGGTGTATGGTGATCATGGCACAAGCCTTAACCCTACCAGACCTTAGCCCCTGAGCGTAATTGTGCCCCCTGCCTGGCCTCCTGAGCAAAATTTTGAAAAAATGTATATACGTTAGAAAACTGTTCATATCATGCACACCAATGGTTAGAATTATATGAAACGTGGAGAGATTGTAGAAAATAGGCCTATCTTTCATCTAACGCCAGTCCAACCCTCAATCACACAAGCATCTCCCCTATCACTTGGTTGGGGGGTACGGGCACGCCCCCTTCTTCCAACACTCTGTCTCGACCTACTTCTTTCATTGTCAGAATCATCACTTTCACTCAATGCTTCATCAACGTAATCATCGTCACTTGAATCGGAAACGTATTCCTGATCAAATTCTCCAATCTGCAAAATGTCCACCACTTGTTGAACTGTGAAGCGAGTTGGCCTCGCCCGTTTACCTGTTGAAGTGCTTGGTTCATCACTAGCTCGCTTCATGGTCAATTTTGCACCCAAATCACCTCAAAATACCATCAACACAAAGGCAGACAGTTGCAATAGGCTGAACACACGCTCACTCGACGCTTAGCAACGGTCCGGTAGCTATTTTTAGCTCTTGATAAAGTGACGATCGTGTGAGTGTGCTATTCCCGCTATAGCGGGAACTCGGTATATAGTCATTTTCGTCATTCCCGCAATAGCGGGAACTCGGTCTGGTAGGGTTAAACCTGCACATAACCCATGAGCTGGCCAAAAATATAAACCCATGAGCTGGCCGTGATAGTCTAGAGGTTAGGACCTTGCGTTGTGATGATGATGATATAATGATAATAATACTAGCAATGATGATGATGATAACGGCGTCCATAAGAAGTCAGTGAACAAGAAAAACCCAAGGGTGCCAGATGGAACTGAGAGCAGCAGTAAACAAGAAGACATCAAAGGGT
>JAPXFY010000031.1:4018133-4065633 GCA_030674185.1 Monoplex corrugatus | reverse complement strand
AAGCAGAGTTAAAGAAGGACAACAAAATTCTCTGCTTTTTCCTTAGCAACCAGTATTCTATCTTCATCAAACTTAGTGAAGTGATAGATAAAGTGGTTCTGCACTACATACTAGCTATTTCGCGAGCTGATTCCAACGGTATGCGATATGCTGAGGCCCTGTACGGTTTCATGGCCTAAATTAAAGCTCAAACACACGCATTTTGACGGAAAAAAATCTGCACATTCTCGATGGGTTATCACTTTAAAATGTTATTTTAACACTCTTTCAGCCCAAATTTCACTTTAATCTTTGCCATAATTAATAGATTAATGGTCAGACAATGTGTAGGAGCAAAAATCTCAAATCACCCAGATCGACCCTCACCACCTTTTCAGGCCCGTATCTCAGTTCACACGTTGCGACTTGTGACCCCGTTCGCAAGAACCAGTCACATATAGTTATGCGCATGTATTCAAATGACCCTGTTGACAGTGATGTATGTGTTTTTAGAGTGCCGAACGGCCATGGGCAGACAAGCAGTGGGCGCTGTGCGTGTGGGACGACGTCTTGGAGCACTGCGGACCGGTCAGTTGTTTCCCCTTAGTTTGTGTAACTGTTGTCCCCCCTTCTGCTCTCTAGCTCATACTGTGATTTTTTTTGTTTGTTTTAATGTGGTGTGTGTTTGTTGTTTTTGTGCCATTGTCTGTGGCCCTTCTGTACTAGAAATTTCCTCTTTTCTGTCACTCTGTTTCTGCTTCATTTTTTTGCTTTCTGTCCTCTTTTCTTGTCATTTTCTGTCTTGCTGGTCATGCACGTGTGTGTGTGTTGTATAAAGCAGAGCCTGGAATGCGTCGCGGAAACGAGGATTTCCGCAGAAATCAAAATCCAAAATCGCGCAAAAAAATATTTTTCGCGTTAAAAAAATCGACGACCATACTTAAAAAAAAGTTTTGATGAATATATCTGTGTATGAACACACTGAAACGATCTGTTGTGTATGATGGATCCTGATCTTGTGCCCAATGTTTATTAAATACTCTTTTGACTGATATTCATTGTGATTTTCAGTGTGTTAGATGCCTTTAAATTTGTCTTCAGAATGCACAGATTTTAGTCTTGATTTTAAAAATTTTCCGGGGGAGCATGCCCCCCGGACCCCCCTAGAAGTTTCCTCTTTTTTTTTTTCTTAGCAATTCCAGGCTCTGCTTGTCATTTTCTGCCTTGCTGGTCCATGCACGTGTGTGTGTGTTGTATAAAGCTGTAGATACTTGCTGTCAGGATTGATAATTGGGTACATGTATTGACTGCATTTTTGATTCTTGGGAAAATGTAGTGTGCAGAAGCAATTTTAGGTAATGTAGGCAGTTTTTGTATGTTTTACTGTAGTTTATGTTTATTTGTTTGTATTCAAATGTGTTTTCTGAAATTTCATGGCGATGGTTTGGGCAGAATGGTCAGTGCCAGGGGCATATCCTTGGATTATATGCGTTAATGCAGTGTGTGTGTGTGCTCTGAGTATGTCTATTATGTGTTTTGAGTGAGTGTGTGTTCTCTGTGTGTGTATATTCTCTGTGTGTTTATGCTCTGTTGAGTGAGTGAGTGTGTGTGTGCGCGCTCTGTGTGTATGTACTGTATGTGTGTGTGTGCTCTGAGTGTGTCTGTTATGTGTTTTGAGTGAGTGTGTGTTCTCTGTGTGTGTATATTCTCTGTGTGTGCGCTCTTTGTGTTTATGCTGTGTGTTGAGTGAGTGAGTGTGTGTGTGTGCGCGCTCTGTGTGTATGTACTGTATGTGTGTGTGTGCTCTGAGTATGTCTGTTATGTGTTTTGAGTGAGTGTGTGTTCTCTGTGTGTGTATATTCTCTGTGTGTGCGCTCTTTGTGTATATGCTCTGTGTGTTGAGTGAGTGTGTGTGCGCGCTCTGTATGTGTGTATGTACTGTTTGTGTGTGTGCACGTGGCACATGTGTGCGCACATGCGAGCATGTGTATACTGTGTGTTGTGTGTGTGTGTTACTGTGCGTGTGTGTAACTCTGTGTGTGTGTATACTTTTTGTGCTTGTGTATATACTGTGTGTGTGTGTATATGTGTGTGCATGCATGTGTGTGTGTATGTATTGTGTACTGTGCATGTGCTTGTATACTCTGTGTGTGTGCGTACTGTGCATGTGCACATACACTCTTGTGTGTGTGTGTATATACTTTGTATACATGTGTGTGGGTACTCTGTGTGTGTATACTTTGTGTGCTTATGTATACTTCGTGTGTGTGTGTGTATACTATGTGTGTACACTATGTGTATATTGTATATATGTGTGTGTGCAGGTGTCAGCCAACTACCAGAACTACTTCCTACAGCCCATGGTGGAGTACATCACAGACAAGCAGGCGGAGGTCAGACAGGCAGCGTCCTATGGCATCGGCGTCATGGCACAGTTTGGGGGTGCTGTCTATGCCGATATCTGTCCAGGTCAGTAAAAGTTGTTCCACGTTTTGTTATGTCCATGTTTAAAACCCTTGTTATGTCTTTGTTTAAAACCCTTGTTATGTCCTTGTTTTAAACCCTTGTTATGTCCTTGTTTAAACCCTTGTTATGTCCTTGTTTAAAACCCTTGTTATGTCCTTGTGTAAAACCCTTGTTATGTCCTTGTGTAAAACCCTTGTTATGTCCATGTTTTAAACCCTTGTTATGTCCTTGTTTAAACCCTTGTTATGTCCTTGTTTAAAACCCTTATGTCCTTGTTAAAACCCTTGTTATGCCTGTTTAAAACCTTATGTCCTATGTGTAAAACCCTTGTTATGTCCTTGTGTAAAACCCTTGTTATGTCCGTAGTAAAACCCTTGTTATGTCCTTGTTTAAACCCTTGTTATGTCCTTTGTAAAACCCTTGTTATGTCCTTGTTTAAAACCCTTGTTATGTCCTTGTTTAAAACCTTGTTATGTCCTTGTTTTAAAACCCTTGTTATGTCCTTGTTTAAAACCCTTGTTATGTCCTTGTTTAAAACCCTTGTTATGTCCTTGTTTAAAACCCTTATGTCCTTGTTTAAAACCCTTGTTATGTCCTTGTGTAAAACCCTTATGTCCTTGTTTAAAACCCTTGTTATGTCCTTGTGTAAAACCCTTGTTATGTCCTGTTTAAAACCCTTGTTATGTCCTTGTGTAAAACCCTTGTTATGTCCTTGTTTAAAACCCTTGTTATGTCCTTGTTTAAAACCCTTGTTATGTCCATGTTTAAAACCCTTGTTATGTCCTTGTTTAAAACCCTTGTTATGTCCTTGTTTAAAACCCTTGTTATGTCCTTGTTTAAAACCCTTGTTATGTCTTTGTTAAAACCCTTGTTATGTCCTTGTTTAAAACCCTTGTTATGTCCTTGTTTAAAACCCTTGTTATGTCCTTGTGTAAAACCCTTGTTATGTCTTTGTTTAAAACCCTTGTTATGTCTTTGTTTAAAACCCTTATGTCCTTGTGTAAAACCCTTGTTATGTCTTTGTTTAAAACCCTTGTTATGTCTTGTTTAAAACCCTTATGTCCTTGTGTAAAACCCTTGTTATGTCTTTGTTTAAAACCCTTGTTATGTCTTTGTTTAAAACCCTTATGTCCTTGTGTAAAACCCTTGTTATGTCTTTGTTTAAACCCTTGTTATGTCCTTGTTTAAAACCTTATGTCCTTGTTTAAAACCCTTGTTATGTCTTTGTTTAAAACCCTTGTTATGTCTTTGTTTAAAACCCTTATGTCCTTGTGTAAAACCCTTGTTATGTCCTTGTTTAAAACCCTTATGTCCTTGTGTAAAACCCTTGTTATGTCTTTGTTTAAAACCCTTGTTATGTCCTTGTTTAAAACCCTTGAACTCCCCCCGCACTATCCACCAGCTGCAAAAACATAACCCTTTGATTCCCTCAGCCTTTCCACCAGCTTCCTGCAGGAAGTATGTATTATGTGTATTGAGTACAATTTTGGCTGTAGGGAAATGAGATATGTGAAAGCAGTTTTAGGTAAGTTATGTCCTTAGTTATGTTTAAATTTGTATTCAGGTATGTTTTTTTAAATCCCCTGTGTGATAAATTGGACGGAGTGTTTGTATTCAGGAAGATAGCCACAAGGACCCGAGTCATCTAGAGGATAAGGGTAGGCGTGACAGTTGTACATGATGGTGGATGTCTTTTCACCAATTTCTGGAGCGCTTGTCAAGTATTTTGCTGTCTCACAATTGCTGAGCTTATTTATTTGTAAAATATAATGAACATGTTTGTTAACCCTTCAACTCTGCACCTTGTCCACCAGCATCCTGCATTGTCAGCCGCGTTAGCAAAGCAAAACTTAAGCCTTTGACTCTCTTACCCTATCCACCAATAACCTTTGACCCTCTTACCGTATTCACCAGCTCCTGCGGGAATCTGGTGGATATGGTGAGAGAGTAAAAGGGTTAAGTTTTTGCAGTTGACAGGTAGGGTGCAGGAGTCAAAGGGTTAAAAGGAGATTCTAATTAAAATCCCCTGTGTAACCTGAACATTTCCGACCCATTTTCCATCAAAAGATCTTAGCATTTGTCACAGTTGATGATTTTTGTTGTGTTTTACCCTCTCACAGAATGTGTCCCTCGTCTCGTGAGTGTGATCGAGCACCCAGACTCCAAACAACCAGAGAATGTCAACGCTACAGAAAACGCCATTTCTGCCGTTGTCAAGATCTGCAAATACAACAGTTCAAAGGTCAACGTGGATGACATCATCCCTCGCCTTGTCCATTGGCTTCCTGTGACAGAGGACGTGGACGAAGCCATTCATATTTATAACTATGTCTGTGATCTGTTAGAAGCGTGAGTACTGTTTTTGTCTTTGTCGCTTTGTGGGTCAGCGTGCATGGTATGGGTAAATGTCCGTTCATATTTATAACTATGTCTGTGATCTGTTAGAAGCGTGAGTACTGTTTTTGTCTTTGTCGCTTTGTGGGTCAGCGTGCATGGTATGGGTAAATGTCCGTTCATATTTATAACTATGTCTGTGATCTGTTAGAAGCGTGAGTACTGTTTTTGTCTTTGTCGCTTTGTGGGTCAGCGTGCATGGTATGGGTAAATGTCCGTTCATATTTATAACTATGTCTGTGATCTGTTAGAAGCGTGAGTACTGTTTTTGTCTTTGTCGCTTTGTGGGTCAGCGTGCATGGTATGGGTAAATGTCCGTTCATATTATAACTATGTCTGTGATCTGTTAGAAGCGTGAGTACTATTTTGGTCTGTCGCTTTGTGGTCAAAGGGCATGGTACAGGTGAATGTTAGACATGCACTCAGAAGGTCACCCCTGTGGGGGGGAGGGGGGGGGCTCTTTCAGTATAATTAGTATCCCCATCTTCTGGAAATTCTGTGCTAGACGTTTGCTCTTTTCTGTCACTCTCTTTGTTTCTGCCTTGTTCCTGTGCTTTCTGTCATTTTTTCCTATCATTTTCTGCCTTGCTGGTCCATTCACTCCTGGTGTATTGTTAAGTATACTGAACAAGAAAATATATAGTTTTGTGGGGTTTTCTGGGCTGGATGAAGACGTGAATTTTTTTTCCCAGGCACAGATGACTTACCTTTTTATTTAAATTTTGGCACTTAAGGGGTTATATATAGAACCTGTTCAGTTTTTGATTGTTTGCTGGAAAAACACTTGAGGTGTTAACCTGATCCAAACGTAACCCCTGAAGTCATGGTGTGTGTCAGGAACCACCCGGGCATTCTGGGAGACAACGGAGCAAACTTGCCCCACGCCTTCGCCATCATTGCGGCGGCCATTATGCACGAAACCCTGGAGCCTTCCTCTGACGTCTTCATGCGTCTGCTGAACATAGTGCGGCAAGTTCAGGTCAGTCTGTGTTTTCTATTGATGACAGGTACGGTAGTCAGTTGTGTAATGATGACAGGTACGGTAGTCAGTTGTGTAATGATGACAGGTACGGTAGTCAGTTGTGTAATGATGACAGGTACGGTAGTCAGTTGTGTAATGATGACAGGTACGGTAGTCAGTTGTGTAATGATGACAGGTACGGTAGTCAGTTGTGTAATGATGACAGGTACGGTAGTCAGTTGTGTAATGATGACAGGTACGGTAGTCAGTTGTGTAATGATGACAGGTACGGTAGTCAGTTTGTGTATGATGACAGGTACGGTAGTCAGTTGTGTAATGATGACAGGTACGGTAGTCAGTTGTGTAATGATGACAGGTACGGTAGTCAGTTGTGTAAACGTTGGACTTCCAGTCAGGAGGCCTACCCCTGGTTAGTGAAGATGGAGATTTTCCCTCATCTCTCAGGTCAGCATGTGCAGATGTCTGGGTCCCTAAACCCCTTCATGTGTAGACTTGTGTGTCTGGCGGTGTGCAGATCAACAGGTGATGATGATGATGATTTTGATGATGACATTATGACATATCTTATGACTTGTGTGTCTGGCGGTGTGCAGACCAACAGATGATGATGATGATGATGACATTATGACATATCTTATGACTTGTGTGTCTGGCGGTGTGCAGACCAACAGATATGATGATGATGATGATGATGATGATGATGACATTATGACATATCTTATGACTTGTGTGTCTGGCGGTGTGCAGACCAACAGATGATGATGATGATGATATTATGACATATCTTATGACTTGTGTGTCTGGCGGTGTGCAGACCAACAGATGATGATGACATTATGACATATCTTATGACTTGTGTGTCTGGCGGTGTGCAGACCAACAGATGATGATGATGGTGGTGGTGGTGATGATGTTGATGTTGATGATATGACATATCTTATGACTTGTGTGTCTGGTGGTGTGCAGACCAACAGATGATGATGATGGTGATGGTGATGATGATGATGATGACATATCCTATGACTTGTGTGTCTGGTGGTGTGCAGACCAACAGATGGTGATGATGATGATGATGACATATCCTATGACTTGTGTGTCTGGTGGTGTGCAGACCAACAGATGATGATGATGATGATGTTGAAGATGATGATATGACATATCTTATGACTTGTGTGTCTGGCGGTGTGCAGACCAACAGGTGATGAGATGATGATGATGACATATCCTATGACTTGTGTGTTCTGGCGGTGTGCAGACCAACAGATGATGATGATGATGATGATGTGATGATGATGATGATGATGACATATCCTATGACTTGTGTGTCTGGGGTGTGCAGACCAACAGATGATGATGATGATGATGGTGAGATGATGATGATGATGATGATGATGACATATCTTATGACTTGTGTGTCTGGCGGTGTGCAGACCAACAGATGATGATGATGATGATGTTGATGATGATGATATGACATATCTTATGACTTGTGTGTCTGGCGGTGTGCAGACCAACAGATGATGATGATGTTGATGATGATGATATGACATATCTTATGACTTGTGTGTCTGGTGGTGTGCAGACCAACACTGATGATGATGATGATGATGATGATGTGATGGTGATGATGATGACATATCTTATGACTTGTGTGTCTGGTGGTGTGCAGACCAACACATGATGATGATGATGATGATGATGTTGATGATGATGATATGACATATCTTATGACTTGTGTGTCTGGTGGTGTGCAGACCAACAGATGATGATGATGATGATGATGATGATGATGATGACATATCTTATGACTTGTGTGTCTGGTGGTGTGCAGACCAACAGTGATGATGATGATGATGATGACATATCCTATGACTTGTGTGTCTGGCGGTGTGCAGACCAACAGATGATGAGATGATTTTGATGATGACATTATGACATATCTTATGACTTGTGTGTCTGGCGGTGTGCAGACCAACAGATGATGATGATGATGATGATATGACATATCTTATGACTTGTGTGTCTGGCGGTGTGCAGACAAACAGATGATGATGATGATGATTTTGATGATGACATTATGACATATCTTATGACTTGTGTGTCTGGCGGTGTGCAGACAAACAGATGATGATGATGATGATGATGATGATGACATTATGACATATCTTATGACTTGTGTGTCTGGCGGTGTGCAGACCAACAGATATGATGATGATGATGATGATGATGATGATGACATTATGACATATCTTATGACTTGTGTGTCTGGCGGTGTGCAGACCAACAGATGATGATGATGATGATATTATGACATATCTTATGACTTGTGTGTCTGGCGGTGTGCAGACCAACAGATGATGATGACATTATGACATATCTTATGACTTGTGTGTCTGGCGGTGTGCAGACCAACAGATGATGATGATGGTGATGATGATGATGACATATCTTATGACTTGTGTGTCTGGTGGTGTGCAGACCAACAGATGATGATGATGGTGATGGTGATGATGATGATGATGACATATCTTATGACTTGTGTGTCTGGCGGTGTGCAGACCAACAGATGGTGATGATGATGATGATGACATATCCTATGACTTGTGTGTCTGGTGGTGTGCAGACCAACAGATGATGATGATGATGATGATGTTGATGATGATGATATGACATATCTTATGACTTGTGTGTCTGGTGGTGTGCAGACCAACAGATGATGATGATGATGATGATGATGACATATCCTATGACTTGTGTGTCTGGTGGTGTGCAGACCAACAGATGATGATGATGATGATGGTGATGATGATGATGATGACATATCCTATGACTTGTGTGTCTGGTGGTGTGCAGACCAACAGATGGTGATGATGATGATGGTGATGATGATGATAATGATGACATATCCTATGACTTGTGTGTCTGGTGGTGTGCAGACCAACAGATGATGATGATGATGATGGTGATGATGATGATAATGATGACATATCCTATGACTTGTGTGTCTGGTGGTGTGCAGACCAACAGATGGTGATGATGATGATGGTGATGATGATGATAATGATGACATATCCTATGACTTGTGTGTCTGGTGGTGTGCAGACCAACAGATGATGATGATGATGATGGTGATGATGATGATAATGATGACATATCCTATGACTTGTGTGTCTGGTGTGTGCAGACCAACAGATGATGATGATGGTGATGATGATGATAATGATGACATATCCTATGACTTGTGTGTCTGGCAGTGTGCAGACCAACAGATGATGATGATGATGATGATGATGACATATCCTATGACTTGTGTGTCTGGTGGTGTGCAGACCAACAGATGATGATGATGATGATGGTGATGATGATGATGATGATGATGATGATGATGACATATCTTATGACTTGTGTGTCTGGCGGTGTGCAGACCAACAGATGATGATGATGATGATGTTGATGATATGACATATCCTATGACTTGTGTGTCTGGTGGTGTGCAGACCAACAGATGATGATGATGATGATGATGATGATGATGATGACATATCCTATGACTTGTGTGTCTGGCGGTGTGCAGACCAACAGATGATGATGATGATGATGATGATGATATGACATATCCTATGACTTGTGTGTCTGGTGGTGTGCAGACCAACAGATGATGATGATGGTGATGGTGATGATGATGATATGACATATCCTATGACTTGTGTGTCTGGTGGTGTGCAGACCAACAGATGATGATGATGATGATGTGATGATATGATGACATATCTTATGACTTGTGTGTCTGGTCGGTGTGCAGACCAACAGAGATGATGATGATGATGATGAGATGATGATGACATATCTTATGACTTGTGTGTCTGGCGGTGTGCAGACCAACAGATGATGATGATGATGATGATATGACATATCTTATGACTTGTGTGTCTGGTGGTGTGCAGACCAACAGATGATGATGATGATGATGATATGATGATATGACATATCTATATGACTTGTGTGTCTGGCGGTGTGCAGACCAACAGATGATGATGGTGATGATGATGATGATGATATGACATATCTTATGACTTGTGTGTCTGGTGGTGTGCAGACCAACAGATGATGATGATGATGATGATGATGATGATGATGATGACATATCTTATGACTTGTGTGTCTGGTGGTGTGCAGACCAACAGATGATGATGATGATGATGACATATCCTATGACTTGTGTGTTTGGTGGTGTGCAGACCAACATGATGATGATGATGTGGATGATGATGTGATGAGGATGATGATATGACATATCTATGACTTGTGTGTTGGCAGTGTGCAGACCAACAGATGATGATATGATGGTGGTGGTGATGATGATGATGATGATGATATGACATATCCTATGACTTGTGTGTTTGGTGGTGTGCAGACCAACACTGAGATGATGATGATGATGATGATGATGATGATGATGATGATGATGTGACATATCCTGATTGTGATTTGTCTGTTTGTCGGTGTGCAGACCAACGAACAGATGTTCCAGGCCTGCCTAGCACAGTGCTCTCACGAACAGCAGAAAGCCCTGTCCGACGCGCTGTCCAAATAATCGCACGCCCAGCCTATGAACCACGCTTTGACGCGCCCAGACAAACCCCCCCTCCCTCCTACCACCACCACCACAGACACGGAGCGTTGTGTGTGCCAACGTTTCAACCATCATGTTTCAGTGAAGCAACTTGTGACATTGTGAAGCTGTCTTGGCCTTGGTGAACTAATATTGGATCATGTGAGCCCGCATCTAAGGAGAAACGAGGCCCGATATCCCAGGGTGTTATAGCCTGGTCAGATACTGAACCAGTAATGGACATAATGAACCAACATTGAACTGATCAACCCAAAGGGTGAACCTGATTCAGATGTGGTGAATGTGGATATTGTAAATCATACAGTTTTGAGATTTTTTTGCCCTGTTCCTTTTATTTCTCTTTTTTATTTTAAAATCTTGTTATTACGATGACGATGATGATGATGATGATTGTGGAGGACGATGTGAGAATGGTTGATTTGCTGATAACAAAATGTGATGCAATTCTTGTTTCTCCCAGAGTTTTGATACATCCGACATGCTCTTTTCCTTTTTTCTTCTCTTAACTGATGGTCCTCTTTGGAGACTTACTGACTCTGTGTATGTGTGTGTGTGTGTCGCATGTGTGTGGGGAGTATGTCCCTCTTTGCGTGTGTGTGTGTGTGTGCGCGTCTGTGTGTGTGTTGTCTGTGTTATTACACATGCCATCAGTATCAATTTTTTTTGCCTGCCGTTGGGTCTGTGTTGATGTGGCTTACTGATTAAACTCATCATCAATACGTTGATCAATGTGAAAATTGTGTATATGTGTGAATTCGTTCTGTACAAATTGAATTCAAAACTGACCCCTCCTCTTTGAAACTAGACATATTGGACATGTATGTCACAACCAGAAAACTAACTTGCAAAATGCTATTCCACGACGAAGGTTCTGAACCCCAATGTAAAAGAAACCCAGAGATGAAGAGCAAACCCCTCGGGAATGGAACCTCACAGTTACAAATATTTATTCTTCCGTTAACTTCGTCTTGTTTTGTGATATTAACCCTTTGACTCCCGCACCCTGTCCACCAGCATCCCGCATCATCAACCATGATAGCAAAGCAAAAACCTAACCCTTTGATTCCCTCAGCCTTTCCACCAGCTTCCTGCAGGAAGCTGGTGGAAAGGGTGAGGGAATCAAAGGGTGTAAGTTTTTTGCAGTTGGTGGATAGGGTGCGGGAGTCAGCGGGTTAAATACGCATTCTGATTCTATTTTTGTGGTTTTCTGGTTTATATTATACATTTGGTAGAAAGTGGAATCACAAGCGTAAGCCCCGTTCTGACCAAAATTCACACAGCCTGTTTTCTACAAGTGGCGTGTGGTATCACTTGGGGACTGGGACTGCACTTCTGAGCCTTGAGCAGTTTCAGTATCTGCAATCGTTTAGGAAAGAGGATTCCTCACATTCGGAAACCCCACAAATTAGAGAAGGGGAACCCTAACTGTCGGAAACCCCACAAATTAAGGAGGAGGAGGACCCTCGCATTGAAAACCCCACAAAAGAAACCCTCTCATATGGAAACCCCACAAGTGTGGAAAGGGAAAAACCCCACATTTGGAAAGTAAGAAAGAAAGGGGGAACCCTCACATTTGGAGAACAGGTCCAGCAGAAACAGAAGGGAACCCCATGGATGGACCGCTAACCCTTTGTTTCCCTGACTTTTAACGTCCGGTGTTCGTCAAGAAGCTTGTGGACAGGGTGAGGGAGGGGAAGGGGTGAACTACACTGCGCAGGTGTCAAGGTTTTGGTGTGACAGGAACGTGATCGGGGGAAAGGGGGAGGATTGTTTATGATCTGGTGGCTCTGCTCTGCCGTCCATGTCAGACCCATTGCTCGACTGCTGTACGTTCATCTGTTTGTTTTTGTGATGCTATGACTAGTTTTATCCATGTTATTTAAAATCACTAATTTTAGACATAGGCAGGGAAACCATTCGCAGAGACCCAGACATCGGCACACAGCCGAGAGAGCTGGAGGAATCAGGTGAACAATTCTTCAGCACAGCAGCGCACCAGGGGCGCTTTACAAAGTTCTGGGAGAAGTAGTAGTGTGTGATGGAGCTTGATGTTAAAAGGTTAAAAACGAGAGATACCTCCTGGTCTGAATGGTCCTCTTAGAGTGATGGCTTTAGGAAAATTTGTGTGTGAGGCCATCAGTCCATCCAGCTATGAATACAGTGCCTGACCCTCTTGAGCATTGGTGAAGGTAAAGCAGACAGGGAGAGGAGTGTGACCTGACCTCTAACGCTTGAGAAAATAATGTAAGGTCTTCCTTCTTTTTATGATTTTAGGCTTGTGGGATTGTCTTGATCTTATTATTCTTCATATGGTATCGTTGGTATTCCTTTTATTATCATTATTGTCCATTTGTTATAATTATTCATGTATCTATTATTATTCAGTTATCTATTTGTTATCAATATTATTTTTTTTTATTCCTGTAATTGATCATCATTTATTCATATCATTGCTATTCGTTTATTATCATAATTCATTTATTTAATCTGATTATCGTTATTCGTTCATTTTTTAAAATTTATAATTAAAGATCTATGATCACAATTCATTACTTATTATTATTCATTTATGTCGTGTTACAATCTTGATCACGATCTTGGTGGCTGTCATTGGTGTCCACATTTGGTCGAGTTGTTGCTCACAGTTTTTCAGAGGAATAAAGCAACAGAAATGAACTAACACCATGTTTGTCTGCCTGTCTGTCCATCTGTCTGCCTGTCAGTCTGTCCTTTTCTGTTGTTAGATTTTGTTTGACGGTAATGTTTTCTGCTTTTGTCAATCTTCTCCCCCCCCCCCCCCATTCCGCCCAAGTTTGTTTTTTGAAAAAAAAAGACTTTATGTTAACCAGAGGGAGAGGTGAGAACAAGATTTTTATAACTGTTTCTTCTGAATGGATCTTTTTCTTTGAAGCTGAACATATATCTGGCGCACCGGTAGTTTTTTTTAAGACAGACCATATACCCTGGTATTTTTTGTTCTTAGAAAAACACAATACAATATCTGGTGCCGGTAGTTTTTTTGAAGACAGACCATATACCCTGGTATTTTTTGTTCTTAGAAAAACACAATACAATATCTGGTGCCGGTAGTTTTTTGAAGACAGACAATATACCCTGGTATTTTTGTTCTTAGAAAAACACAATACAATATCTGGCGCCGGTAGTTTTTTGAAGACAGACAATATACCCTGGTATTTTTGTTCTTAGAAAAACACAATTACAATCGTATCACAGGATTTACACTTCAGCATACATAAAAATGATCAGTACGTCTCCAGAATAGATCTTTTAAAAAAATCAAAACTGGGTCAAAGGTGTAGAATGCAGAGCCGGCTGCAAATGCATTTTGTAAGTGTGAAAATCTTGGTGCAAAGGTCATGGTCTCAGTTTCAAGGACCAGTACGTTCTTAACCCTTTGACTCGCGCATCCTGTCCTTTGACTCCCTCACCTTTTCCATCAGGAAGCTGGTGGATAGGGTGATGGAGTCAAAGGGTTAAATTTTTGCAGTTGGTGGATAGGGTGGGGGAGTCAAAGGGTTAAAATCAGCTCAAGAATGTCTGACTCTGTTTACATTGTGTTTTCACTGTTGTGACAGTTTACCGTCGTCCTTGCTGTACCTCAAGTTTTAGTTCATCTGATGCTTCTGCAAGTTCACAGTAGCCCTGAGAAGTACAAGATCTGGATTTTGTCTCGTGTGTTTGTATAAAAGGTCGATTTGTTAGAACGGCTTGACTGTCCTGTTTTGTGGATGACGTAAAACAGCAAAGTGGTTTTGAACCGATGTTGGTACCTTCCTCCCCCTCCTCCCTGCCCCATCCTGTCTTTCTGTGTGTGTGGATGATTGTGTGTGTGTGTGTGTGTATTCACATCCAGTGGGTTTGTGCATGATAATAGTGTATGTGTGTGTTGTGTGACTGAAATGTTGTGTGTGTGTATGTTCTCATACATGCTGAGAGTTAATGCATTACAATTGTGTGTGTGTGTGCGCGCGCGCATGTGCAAGCTTTTAGTGGAGATCAGCTTGCTTTGTGTAGTATTGCTTCACTTGTTGATTGCTTTGTCTTTATTGTTGGTTTTGCGGGCATTCTTTTGATTTTTTGCTGTTCTTTGGTTGTCTTTGTTGTTGTTTGTTTTGGCTTTATTGTTTTGATCCATTCTTTTACCAGTAAATGGCCATTGCTGCATATTGATTAGTGTGACCCATTAGCTCAGCTGGTGGAGCCTCTTAACCCTTTCACTCCCTCACCCTATCCACCAGCTTTTCTGCACTGTCAGCCATGACAGCAAGGCAAAAACTTAACTTGATCGCATCGTGCCGGAAAAAAAATCTTCGTCATTTTCCTTTACTGCTTGGAGACGTGACATTGATTTATCGAGGCAGACATTCGTGTGTTTTTTTTTAACGTCAGAAGCGTCAGTTATAGGGAAAGCTCACTGGGAACTGAAACTAGGGTATGTTTACAGCAGTTATTTACCTAGACCGTTTGTGGCAATGTGAAACAAAGACAACAGTAGCCTTTTTTCAGCGCTACCCGCAACATGTGAATTTTGCAAATGGCGTCAAGGAAAGCAAAGTCGAACCTCACAATTTTGTAAATATTTTGTGCTCTGGAGCAACTGTATGCAAAAAGTGACAACTACCAGTAATCTTGTGTTTTTCCAACATGTGAAATAAGTGATTTAAAACATCCATGGCATGGAAATTATGTTCTGGACTTCATCTAAAACTGTTTCACAGTGTGTGTTCATATCGATCAAAAAAAAATATTATCCCCCTTTGGATACCTAATTGGATACCTCATCATTTACAAGTATATGGAATACCATAAATAAGTAAGATTATTTGTAAAGATCTAATCCTGGTCTTTCTGTATCACTTTACTTTGTTCTAAGTTATTTGTTTGTTTTTCTATATTTTTTTAAAATGTTAAAATGTGCCAAAAATTGCGCAACTTGAGGGGTCGGAATGACCCGGAAGACTGCGACTCGATTGAGTTAACCCTTTCACTCCCTCACCCAATCCACCAGCTTCCTGTAGGAACTTGGTGGATGGGGCAAGGGAGTGAAAGAGTTAAGCTTTTGCAGCCGGCCAGTAGGATGCGGGAGTGCAAGAGTTAACTTGTATCATTGGGGGGGGTGAGGTTTCCACCTTTGGGTGGCTACGGATTTTAACGTGGGTGTTTTGATTCTCATGATGGCGCCATGGACTCCAGATCTGATGTCTCAAGTTCAGTCCCAGCAATATTAAACACTGGCCTGCTTTCTGCCCGTCTGAATGATTCATTGATTCCGGTGGTGTCATTGTTTCATAGGTCCCTCTCACCACCTCCCCATTTCAAGACCTTGCCAGCACGCAGGGTTTTGTGCAGGCTCGAGGAGTCTGGCAGATAATTGCTGGCAGATGTGGGTGGTGAATGTTGTTTGAGTGTAATGATTCCCTCCTCAACAAATTCCTTACTCAGCAAGTGTTGTGTGTGTCTAAGTATTGTTCTCTGCCCTACTGCAAGTTTTATTACTGTACCTGCCGTGACTCCCCCATTGGGATGCCAGGGACTCCCAGATGAGGTAATGTAAACAGTACCCCCACCTTCTAGAAGTTCTATGCTACAAATTTCCTCTCTTTCTTCTTATCATATTCTGCCTTGCTGGTCCATTCACCTGTATGTGTTTAATGAAAGGGACTCTTTAAGTGTAAACTGTACCCCTACCTTCTAGAAATTCTATGCTACAAATTTCCCTCTCTTTCTTCCTATCATGTTCTGCCTTGCTGGTCCATTCACCTGTATGTGCTTAATGAACGTCTTAGGTACTTTCTCTTAGGATTGATAATTGGCTACATGTATTAATGCATTTTCGGCACTAGGGAAATGTGAAGTGCGGAAGCAATTTTAAGTACCTATAGGCCCGTTTTTATAAATGTTTTAGTGTCCTTAGTTATGTTTAAATTTGTTTAGGTATGTTTTTAAATCCCCTGTGCGATAAATTGGACGGAGTCATCAACGCCAGGGGCTTCTCCTTAGAATCATGTGTACGAATGTATTGATATGTGTATTCTTTTCTTTTTTTTTTTCATGTTGCAGTAATGTATGTTTTGAAACGGTTATAGCCTGATATGGCTCTACGCAGTCGGCTGGGCTTTAAACAACAATAACAATAACAGCAAGTGTGCATGTGTTTATAATTTTTGTTCTCCCCCCGTACTGTCAAGTTTCATTACTCTAACCACCATTATCATTATCAGCCTTTTTTTTTTTTTTTTCAGAGGAAAGGAATGTCTCAGATTAATTGGTTACATCTCAGACCTGCACATATATGGGTGAGGGAATCAAAGGGTTAAATTTTTGCTTTGCTAGCACGATTGGCAATGAAGATTGCTCACCCCCAGGCTGTACTCAAAAGTTCTTTCAGTAGTTAAAGGCAGAAAACTCCTTTGCTGTCAGTGTTCAGACTTTGTGCGGTAGTTGAGTTGCTTCCCTTGCTACAGTCACTTCCAATTTGCCACAGTATTCTTGAAGTTTATATTCTGCATATTTGAGGCCAGTTTCGATGGAAAACATATCAAAGGTGATCTGTGCAAAAGGAGAGATTCTTCATCAGCTAGGTTATGACGGCATCTGCCAACAGGGATTGCGACACAATTTTTATCACCCCAAGAAAGTGAATATTGTGGCAACAGTGACAAAGTAGGTGATGTAGGAAAACTGGGTCAGTACTGAAGCTTCCTCTGGTTGTAAGTCAGCAGACAGGGGTGTTTGATGCTATGTTCTATTCTCACAATAAACTTAGCACAGCTATGCTATGTTCCTTCTCACATTAAACTTTGCACGGCTATGCTTGTTCCACTCTCATAAACTTGCACGGCTATGCTATGTTCCACTCTCACATTAAACTTAGCACGGCTATGCTATGTTCCACTCTCACAGTAAACTTAGCACGGCTATGCTTGTTCCACTCTCACATAAACTTAGCAACAGCTATGCTATGTTCCACTCTCACAGTAAACTTAGCACAGCTATGCTATGTTCCCATCTCTTACAGTAAACTTAGACAGCTATGCTATGTTCCACTCTCACATAAAACTTAGCACGGCTATGCTTGTTCCACTCTCACAGTAAACTTCGCATGCTATGCTGTGTTCCATCTTACTGTAAACTTAGCACAGCTATGCTATGTTCTACTCTCACGTAAACTTAGCACAGCTATGCTATGTTCCACTCTCACAATTAAACTTCTATGTTCCACTCTCACAGTAAACTTAGCACAGCTATGCTGTGTTCCACTCTCAGTAAACTTAGCACAGCTATGCTGTTCCACTCTCACAGTAAACTTAGCACAGCTATGCTATGTTCCACTCTCAAACTTAGCACAGCTAAACTCGACATCCTTTTTTCCTTTGAGTACTTATATTTGGTGTGACTGGACGCTAGACACGTTTGTTTACAGCCACTGGTTTTCTTGAATTTTCTTAGACGCAGGCTGTGGACAGTAGAAAGTAAGGACAGAGGCAGTGCCATTTGCAGTAGTGTTAATCATGTTTCCTTTGGATGCCCCCTCCACACTCGCTTTTTTCACCCCAAACTCACCGCACCTGTCGGTGTCACCAGGTTCAGCGTCGGCCGATGCCTCTGTGACACAGCTACTTTCCTCCAAATGGCTCTGTCTTGACTTTTGTGACAACTTCTTGAATACTCAGGCCACTGACGTTGGTTGTGTTCTCGATGTACAAGGTTGGAGGTCTGACTTTCTTCGTTTTTGCCTCTGCTTTTCCTTGAAAAATGGTTGCCGTGAGGTCCGTTTCTTGCTGTGTGTGACACATGACTAATGTATTTTAGTCGTCTCTGGTTGATGTCTGCTGGTAATTTTTGTGGTGATATCAGGTTCTTCCAGGACACTTTCATTACTTTTTCTGTCTGTCCATTTTGCTGCCTCAGTTCTTTTGCAGTCAGCTTTTCTGAGAGTCCAGACTTCACGGCCATAAGTCAGGACTGACCAGACCAAACACTCATGAAATGAAACCATAGTGACAGCAATCTTTTATGCCGAGTTCTGTACATGTGTATGTATATTTGTTTTATCCTTTTTTTGTTTGTATGATAAAACTAGAATGGGCATGGACTTTTGTGTGTATTTTCTGACCTTTGTATAGCTTGGGATGTGAATTTAACCCTTTGACTCCCGCACCCTGTCCACCAGCATCCTGCATTGTCGACCATACTGTAGCAAAGCAGAAGTGTAACTTTTTCATTCCCCTCATCCTGTCCACCAGCTTCATGCGGGAAGCTGGTGGATAGGGTGAGGGGAGTCAAAGGGTTAAGTTTTTGCAGTTGGTGGATAGGGTGCAGGAGTCAAAGGGTTAATGTGAATGTAGTCTTTTGCGTTCTTTTGAAAAATATTTGATTTCGTGTTTTTGATGCTGGGGTTGGTGTGTTTTTGGTAGAATGTTCTTTTGTTTGTTTAAAAGTCAAGGCAGAGAGGCTGTTCCATTTGTGCTCACCTTATTTTTTCTGTCTCATAATCTACACCACTTAAATATGCACAGAACTTCACAAGTTTTCACAACACTATAACAACGATGGGGATGATAATCATGATGCTGTGAGGTTCCATTTAAGATTGAGACTGTGTGACAGGCTTCTACACTTGCTTTCATAAGATCATCCTGGCACCAACCAGGGTTGAGAGATACAGACACTTGAGGTGATTTTGAAATAACAGATGGGGTTCAAACCCACAAGCTTCCAGTTGGTAATCCGTCGCACTATCCACTGTACCATGCTGACTGTTATATCATATTATGTTTGTGTTTGTTGTGTAACATGATTTGGATATGATGGATGGGATTCAAACCCACAATTAACGCTGCCGTATGATGACTGGTATGCTTGAAATATTGATGTTTATGATTTTATTGTTGTTTATGATTTTCCATTGTCTGTTTATGATTTTCCATTGTCTGTTTATGATTTTTCCATTGTCTGTTTATGATTTTCCATTGTGTGTTTATGGTTTTTCCATTGTCTGTTTACGATTTTCCATAGTGTGTTTATGGTTTTTCCATTGTCTGTTTACGATTTTCCATTGTCTGTTTATGATTTTCCATGTCTGTTCATGATTTTCCATTGTCTGTTTTATGATTTTCCATTGTCTGTTTATGATTTTCCATTGTCTGTTTATAATACTCCTGTAACATTTGTTCTTTATGTCTTAACACTATATCATATATATTTATAAAATGATTGTATTTAGTTGTTGATGCAAATTCTTTTATTTCTCTGCATTGTGTATGTGTGTGTGTGTGTGTGAGAGAGAGAGAGAGAGAGAGAGAGAGAGCGTGATAGATTTTTTAAAACAACAGCTAACAGTAGGCCTATAATATAGTTTTTTTTGAATAGTTAACAATATATTCCTATCTGTATCAGTTATGAGAGAGAGACAGAGCATGATAGAGATTTGAAAAAACAACAGAACTAACAGTGTAATCCTGTAAATATCAATTATTGAATTGTGTACGTGTGTGTCTGTGCATCACTGTGTGTGTGTATGCATGTACATTATGTGTGTGTGTGAGATGCTGTGTGCGTGTGTATGTGCATTGAATCCTGTAGAAAACTACTATGCATGTGAATGCTCCACGGCTCTGTATTTGGCTGTGTGTGTGTTGTGTGTGTGTGTGTGTGTGCCACTGTAATGATTTTCTTTTTAAATGTATTACTTTGTAATGGGTGGGGGTTACTTGACTTGTAGTTTTACAGTAATTTCATTGTTGACTTAGCGCAGTAATTGGGAGACACAATAAAGCTTTGATGTGTGCGTGGTTTGTTTCCATGTGTGAATTGCACACCCCACACCCCCTCTTCCTTTCTCTCTGTCTCCACCCCCCCCCCTCCCCACCTCTCCATCCACCCCTGGTGCACTCCTGTCCATTCCCTCAGTAACTACCGTCCGCCTTTAGTTATGCTTATGTTCCGGCTCATTAAGAGATCCTGTCTAGAACATTCTGTTTATGTTTCGGCTTGTTTAGAGATCCTGTCTAGAACGTTCTGTTTATATTCCGGCTTGTTTAGAGATCCTGTCTACAGTGTTGAGTTTATGGTCCGGCTCATTAAAAAATCCTGTCTTGAACATTCTGTTTATGGTCCGGCTCATTAAGAGATCCTGTTTAGAATGTTCCAGAGATCAGATCCTATCAAGAATGTTCGAGATCCTGGATTTTGTGTGAAACCGTCATGTCTTCAGTTGCTTACTTTGTGTGAAACAAAACATACAGTTTGTCATTGCCGAAATTGAGTATTTTATTAGTAACATTCTGATTATTGTTTAGAATGTTTAAAGGTTTTGCTTGTAACATTTTTATCAGTATTTAGAACGATGGAGTATTTTGTTGGAAAGAAAAGAAAATCAAGATTATTTTGAGGAAATCTTCTGTAGGGAACTTCATATGTGTACGGTCTCCAGTCTACCTGGCTTTCCCCAGTTGGGGAAGGTAAAGCACCAGTGGAGAGGAGATGGGCAACGCCTTTATAATTTTAGTGTGGAGAAAAGTTGAGGTCTCTTCCACCTCACTCCTGTACGACTTTGGGATTGTGTGACGGGATCTTACCTTTCTGCCAGTGCATACCAAACGAAAGAGATCTCTTAATGGACCGCAACATGTTCGCTCTATAACCCCTTTTCTGCTGGGTATGTTAACATTCTGGGTGTGTGTGTGTTTGGCTTGTGTGTGTGTGTGTGTGTGTGTGTGTGGTTTTATTTTTTAATAAGCATTCAGAGCTGAGTTGACTGGATGTGCGTATACACGTCGTGTGACGCACACTGCGCAGCGTGTTACATTGGTGCATAATCTGCGTACTTCGTTCTTGTTTGGTGTGTGCATTGCTGGGTGTGTGTGGTGTGTTTCCATCTGCGGACGGAACACTTAACAGTGGCTTACAGGATCTTTAACGTGCATATGTAATGTTCTGAGAACATGCGCACACAAAGGAGTGTAGGCATTGAAAGGGTCTGCAGGTTTGTTGACCAAGGAGATGGGGAGAGTGTCACCACCCTTTACCTCCTGGGTGAATCTATTGGGGATAAAACTCTAGATTGGAAGTCTGACATCTGAGCTTTGCGTTGGGCTTTGTGTATTCTGGTTTCATATCAACGTTTTACAGGTCTGTAGTTCTTCTTTAACTTGCGGTTAACAGCTAGATACCTTTTTATTATTTGGTTTTAATTTTTTGGTTTCAGCTTAATAAATGACCTACGCCAGTCTTGTGGTCTGTGTGTTTTACTTGCATTGTTTGTGTGGATGTGTGGGTTTTTTTTGTGTGTGTGTGCGCGCAGTTGTGTGTGTGTGTGTGCGCAGTATGTGTGTGTGTGGTGGTGTGTGTGTGCGCAGTGAGTGTGTGTGAGTGCGCAGTGTTTGTTGTGTATGCGCAGTATGTGTGTGTGTTTGCTGTGTGTAGTGCGCAGTGAGTTGTTTCCGTGGCAGTTTGTGTGTGTGTGTGCATGTGTTTACGAGTGTGTGTGTGTCTTGCCTGTGTGAGTGTTGTGTGTTGTGTTTCCCTTTCATCTGTGGGTGTGTATGTGTCTGTGTGTGTGTGTTTCTGAATTTGTGTATGTGTCTGTGTGTGTGTTTCTGAATTTGTGTATGTGTCTGTGTGTGTGTGTTTCTGAATTTGTGTATGTATCTGTGTGTGTTTCTGAATTTGTGTATGTGTCTGTGTGTGTGTGTTTCTGAATGTGTGTGGTGTTTGGTGTCTGTGTGTTATGCTTCTGAATTTGTGTTGGGTGTGGGTGTATCTGTGCTATGTGCTCTGAGAGATTTTTTTTAGCGCACCATCATCATATGCCCTGCCACATAGCGTTGGCGATCATGGCCCTCCATATGCATCTATCCCTTGTCGCTGCAAGTATATCTGCCACCCTGTCTTCCTCAGCCATTCTGCAAGTCCGTCCAATATTTTCTCTCTGGGTCAATCTCTCTCTCCCTCTGTCTTTCTCTCTCTCCCTCTATCTCATACGCACACAGGAAGCTGGTGGAGAGAGAGACAGACAGACAGAGGAAGCAGGAAAGAAAACAGGGATTGTGTGCTGTTGTCTGTCTGGAGAGAGAGTAATGTGTGTTCATTTGTTATTTCTTTTAATGTGTATTCACATATGTGCTTTTAGATTGAAAAAAAAAAAAGGGGGGGGGGGAGAAATAAAATTAAATAATAACTAGACCAATTATCTATGTGCATATCACGCGTGTGTGTATTGTGTGGAAGAGAATGAGAAGGGGAGAGAGAATAGGTGTTCCATCATGGTCGGCATAGGGACAGTGATGTGAATGTGTGTTTATGTGCAGTGAATGATCAAGTTAGTATTTGCCTATGTGTGTACATCTGTGGTCAAGAATGTAGATTTGATATAACTATAAATACTGCAAAGCACAATATACATTACAATCTGCATTGATACTATTTCTCTTCACCAAAGACCTTTCTTTGCCAAGGCCGAAAATTACAGACACGCATGGTTTAGATGTTAGGGGTCAGCATTTCAGTTCTATGTTAGGGGTCAGCATTTCAGTTCTATGTTAGGGGTTGCATTTCAGTTCTATGTTAGGGGTCAGCATTTCAGTTCTATGTTAGGGGTCAGCATTTCAGGTCTATGTTAGGGGTCAGCATTTCAGTTCTATGTTAGGGTCAGCATTTCAGTTCTATGTTAGGGGTCAGCATTTCAGTTCTATATTAGGGGTCAGCATTTCAGTTCTATGTTAGGGGTCAGCATTTCAATTCTATGTTAGCGGTCAGCATTTCAGTTCTATGTTAGCGGTCAGCATTTCAGTTCTATGTTAGCGGTCAGCATTTCAGTTCTATGTTAGGGGTCAGCATTTCAGGTCTATGTTAGCGGTCAGCATTTCAGTTCTATGTTAGCGGTCAGCATTTCAGGTCTATGTTAGGGGTCAGCATTTCAGTTCTATGTTAGGGGTCAGCATTTCAGTTCTATGTTAGGGGGTCAGCATTTCAGTTCTATGTTAGGGGTCAGCATTTCAGGTCTATGTTAGGGGTCAGCATTTCAGTTCTATGTTAGGGGTCAGCATTTCAGTTCTATGTTAGGGGTCAGCATTTCAGTTCTATGTTAGGGGTCAGCAAGTCAGTTCTATGTTAGGGGTCAGCATTTCAGTTCTATGTTAGGGGTCAGCAAGTCAGTTCTATGTTAGGGGTCAGCATTTCAGCTCTATGTTAGGGGTCAGCATTTCAGTTCTATGTTAGGGGTCAGCAAGTCAGTTCTATGTTAGGGGTCAGCATTTCAGCTCTATGTTAGGGGTCAGCATTTCAGTTCTATGTTCCAAAATAATATTGGTATTTGTGATGCCATTCCTGTCACGTGCGGCATCCACACAGGAGAGGAAGCCCGTCTGTCTGAAAATAGCGTTGCTGATTCCACATCCACGAAGTACGGCTCGCAAGGTTGGTTCTTCGTGATGATGGGCATGCTCTCATCCACAACGTACTGGGACATTCAATGATTGTCAGTGATCTATTAGAAACAGCATGCCATGATTGTCAGTGATCTATTAGAAACATCGTGCCATGATTGTCAGTGATCTGTTAGAAACATCATGCCATGATTGTCAGTGATCTATAAGAAACATGCCATGATTGTCTGATCATTTAGAAACGTCATGCCATGATTGTCAGTGATCTATTAGAAACACCATGCCACGATTGTCAGTGATCTATTAGAAACGTCATGCCATGATTGTCAGTGATCTATTAGAAACGTCATGCACGATTGTCAGTGATCTATTAGAAACACCATGCCATGATTGTCAGTGATCTATTAGAAACGTCATGCCACGATTGTCAGTGATCTATTAGAAACACCATGCCATGATTGTCAGTGATCTATTAGAAACATCGTGCCATGATTGTCAGTGATCTGTTAGAAACATCATGCCATGATTGTCAGTGATCTATAAGAAACATGCCATGATTGTCTGATCATTTAGAAACGTCATGCCATGATTGTCAGTGATCTATTAGAAACATCATGCCATGATTGTCAGTGATCTGTTAGAAACATCATGCCATGATTGTCAGTGATCTATTAGAAACATCATGCCATGATTGTCAGTGATCTGTTAGAAACATCATGCCATGATTGTCAGTGATCTATTAGAAACACCATGCCATGATTGTCAGTGATCTATTAGAAACATGCCATGATTGTCAGTGATCATTTAGAAACATCATGCCATGATTGTCAGTGATCTATTGGAAACATGCCACGATTGTCAGTGATCATTTAGAAACATCATGCCATGATTGTCAGTGATCTATTAGAAACACCATGCCATGATTGTCAGTGATCTGTTAGAAACACCATGCCATGATTGTCAGTGATCTATTAGAAACATCGTGCCATGCTTGTCAGTGATCTATTAGAAACACCATGCCATGATTGTCAGTGATCTATTAGAAACGTCATGCCATGCTTGTCAGTGATCATTTAGAAACATCATGCCATGATTGTCAGTGATCTGTTAGAAACGTCATGCCATGATTGTCAGTGATCTATTAGAAACGTCATGCCATGATTGTCAGTGATCTATTAGAAACGTCATGCCATGATTGTCAGTGATCTATTAGAAACGTCATGCCATGATTGTCAGTGATCTGTTAGAAACACCATGCCATGCTTGTCAGTGATCTATTAGAAACATCGTGCCATGATTGTCAGTGATCTATTAGAAACATCATGCGATGATTGTCAGTGATCTATTAGAAACACCATGCCATGATTGTCAGTGATCTATTAGAAACACCATGCCATGATTGTCAGTGATCTATTAGAAACACCATGCCATGATTGTCAGTGATCTATTAGAAACGTCATGCCATGCTTGTCAGTGATCTATTAGAAACATCATGCCGCGATTGTCAGTGATCTATTAGAAACGTGCCATGATTATCTGATCATTTAGAAACATCATGCGATGATTGTCAGTGATCTATTAGAAACATCACGCCATGATTGTCAGTGATCTATTAGAAACACCATGCCATGATTGTCAGTGATCTATTAGAAACACCATGCCATGATTGTCAGTGATCTATTAGAAACACCATGCCATGATTGTCAGTGATCTGTTAGAAACATCATGCCATGATTGTCAGTGATCTATTAGAAACAGCATGCCATGATTGTCAGTGATCTATTAGAAACATCGTGCCATGATTGTCAGTGATCTGTTAGAAACATCATGCCATGATTGTCAGTGATCTATTAGAAACAGCATGCCATGATTGTCAGTGATCTATTAGAAACATCATGCCATGAATGTCAGTGATCTATTAGAAACATCTTGCCATGATTGTCAGTGATCTATTAGAAACAACATGCCATGATTGTCAGTGATCTATTAGAAACATCGTGCCATGATTGTCAGTGATCTATTAGAAACAACATGCCATGATTGTCAGTGATCTATTAGAAACATGCCATGATTGTCAGTGATCTATCAGAAACACCATGCCATGATTGTCAGTGATCTATTAGAAACATGCCATGATTGTCAGTGATCTATTAGAAACAACATGCCATGATTGTCAGTGATCTATTAGAAACATCATGCCATGATTGTCAGTTATCTGTTAGAAACATCATGCCATGATTGTCAGTGATTTATTAGAAACATCATGCCATGATTGTCAGTGATCTATCAGAACCATCATGCCATGATTGTCTGATCATTTAGAAACTTCGTGGCATGATTGTCAGTGATCATTTAGAAACATCATGCCATGATTGTCAGTGGTCTACTAGAAACATGCAATGATTGTCAGTGATCTACTAGAAACATCATGCCATGATTGTCATGGCAAATGGAGTAAACAATTGCCCTGAGTGCATGAATGCAAGTGGAGAATTCAAGGCATGAACACATATTTTCAAGTACATTTCAAAGTCAAATGACGTAACCTGGAGCACTGTGGAAAGCAACAACAACAACAACAAAGATTTTTTAAAAATCAAACACTAACTTGGAGACAGATTGCGCTAAATGATGATCATCATCATCATCATCATCATCATCATCGTCGTCGTTGTCGTCGTCGTCATCATCATCATCATCATCATGTGTCCTGCCGCATGGCATAAGAATCTATCACTTGTCGCCGCAAGTAGGCCTACCTCTCCCACCCTCTCAGTCCTCAGCCACTCTGCAAGTCCGTTCAACATTTTCCCCCTGGGTCCACCTGGTGTTCTCTTTCCCTTCAGCTTTCCTGTTGTGACCAGGTGCTCTAATTTCTCTTGCCTCATAAAATTACCTGTGAAACGTTGCCTGTCTTTTCCTAATCTTCTTTATTAATGTTCTTCTTGTGTCTGCCTCCATCAAGACTGTCTCGTTTGTTTTCTTTGCTGTGTATGGAACTCTCAACATTCTTCTTAGAAACCACGTGTCAGTAACGGGAAACCGACCATTGTATATTCCCAAGTTAATCATGGCCAGCCACAAGAGAACCGGGAGACAGGTTGCACTAAATGCAACTGTTGTCATTCTGGCTGTGGAATAGAAAAGTAAAAGGAAGATTATCTATTGATAATTAATTATGTCATTTCAATTTTACAAATGTCAGGAAATGTACAGATACAATACAATACAATACTTTATTTTGTATAGCGCAAAATCTTGATAAAATCAAATCTAAGCGCTAAAACAGACACACACGCACGCACGCACACACACACACACACACACACACACACACACACACACACGCCCCACCGCACACGCACACGGCTAAAATGGGGAGAAGGAATAAAAGCAATGGAAAATTATAGAGAGCATATTATATACAATTATATATTACAATGTGATTCCCCTCCGAATGGAGACAGGCTGCAGAGAGGATTGAGTGAGGTCAGGATTTTATGCAGAGGAGAAAAGGTGAGTTTTGAGAGCGAACTTGGAGACAAAAGTAGGTTGCTGACGGACAGAGAGAGAGTTTGTTCCAGGAAAGTGGACCAGAAACAGAGAAGGCTCGTGGACCATAGGTATTGAGCTTAGTGCGTGAAAAGTCAGAGGATCGGAGGCAGAGCGGAGGGTACGTGAGGGAACATAGATCTCAAGTAAGCTTGACAGGTAATCGGGGGCTGCGTTATTGAGGCTTTTGTAGCACATGGTGTCTAGTTTGTACTCTATGTGCTTTGATACAGGGAGCCAGTGAAGTTGTGCCAGGAGAGGAGATATGTGGTCAGCTTTTTTCTTTTTTAGTACAAGGCGTGCAGCATTGTTTTGAATGCGCTGCAGGATGTGAATGGTGGAGGCAGGAAGACCAGACAGGAGTGAATTGCAATAGTCAATGCGAGACATTATGAAGGAGAGAACGAGTTTTGCAGTTGTTTCGACAGAGAGATACTTCCTGATCAGGCTTATACGATGGAGGTGATAGTAGCAAGATCTGGACAGTTTGAGAAACAAAGTTGTTCATGGAGAGGGTAGAGTCAATGCAGACACCAAGGTTTTTAGCTGAATCAGAAATTGGGACTGATGTGTTACATAATGGGAGAGAAAGAGGAGGCAGCTGAGAAAGTTTCTGACGGGTGCCAATGAGGATAGCTTCTGTCTTGTCATTAAGCTGAAGTTTGTTGAACGTCATCCAGTTCTTAATGTCCGAGTAACACTCAGTGGTGCAAGTCAAGAGGCGCTGTATATTGTCTGGTGTGTCACTGTCTAGAAGTTGGGTGTCATCAGCATAGAAGTGGTGTTTTATAGAGTGGGAGTTGATGATGGTAGACAGGGGGAGGTGTAAAGAGTGAAAAGAACAGGGCCAAGGACAGATCCTTGTGGAACACCACAGGTCAGGTATGCAGGTTGAGAGTAAGTGCCATTAATGAGAACAATTTGTTTTCTGTTTGATAGATATGAAGTGAACCAGGAGAGAGCAATGTCAGAGATGCCAGAAGTATGATGAAGTCTAGAAAGGAGAATAACGCCAAGTCTTATTTGTAGGTATGATCAAGAACTGTATGAAACAATGAGAGCATCAGAAGTACAGTGCCGTGGTGTTGGTAACACAATCTAACGTTTGCATGCAAATTGTTGCATGTACGTTCACACGCGCGCGCGCGCACACACACACACACACTCAATCGCACACATACATACACGTGCATGCGAACGAACACAAACATGGACACACATGAGAGAGAGACAGACACAAAGACAAACAGAAAGAGACAGACACAGAGACAGAGAGAGACAGACAGAAACACAAAGAGAATGAATGATGCTGGCTCATTGAAATGAACTGACTGGTTTATTCAGTGAAATTTCTTACTTCTGACTCTAGACTGATACACTCAAAACAAAACACACTGAAGTTCACTTGTTATACTTCTGATAGTCTTTTAGAACTATATAATAAAAAAAAAAATAAAAAAAACAACAACAACAATTCTGGCAGCAGCAGAAATTTAATAACGATAAGTGACTTCATAATAAAATCGACGACTGAGCAGCAGAGCCAGTAAAGGGAAGCCACTCTAACTCACCAGTCTGAAGTAACAATTTAGGCCTACTAGACTTTTCAATTCATAGATGCAAAGACCGAAATGATTAAGCTTATCTGCTGGTAATTGTGTGCGTGTATATATGTATATGCGATCATGATCACTCATAGTGAAAAGACGTTAAATCAAAGAACAAACGAACGATGATTGTTCATGTCAGGCACCCCTTTCCCTGTGTTACCGGTAAGTGACCCATGAATAGCCCCCTAAACACAGAAATGAGTGACCTACAACCTGCTGTGGTGGAGGCCACACCTGAGGAGGCCTGTATCCCTGTTGGCAGTGATAGAGGATCACACCACTCATATTGTTTCATAAGTCCACAGAAATGAAAAAGATGGCTGATGACACTTAAGACACGTTTGAAGAGTGTCAAGAAACTGGAGTTAGAACGGGTTAAGAAAAATTAGATTAGAAAAAAACCAGCTTATCTCTTTGACAAGTGTTGTTGAAACTTCATAGACAAAAAAAAACAACAACCTTGTTTTAAACTAATGTGCTAAAACCAAAGAAATAAGAGGGAAGCAAGGAGAAATTTTATAATATTATCACAGGGGCCCCCTCTAGGGGGAAGAAGTACAGTGGAAACCTGATATAACAGGGATGATGGGACCAAATCAAAATCCCTGTTATATCAGATCCCTGTTATATCAGATCCCTGTTATATCAGATATCAAGGGAAATAAGGACTGATCAACTATCCCTGTGGAATTTCGAACTGACGGCAAATCTCTGCGAGCGATGCTTGCTTTTTCTCGACAGCCTGGATGATCTCATATTTCTTCTCAATTGAAAGGCATTTTCTTTTACGTTTGTTGTCAGCGGTGGCCATTATGAGCAATAGCAATGAGAATCAGAATCAGCAAGAAAGCTAAGAAAATAGAAAGATAAACAGTAGATCTAGGCCTAGATCTGGTCTGGTGTAAGTGTGCAGTAAGCTTACAAACTGAATGATGGCGCAGTCAGTCACTGACTCAGTGGCCTCAGGCCTACACGCTTGCGCGCGCATCACGCTCGCATTGCGAAGCGTTCTTTCAGTGTACAGTACACAGTATACCAAGGCTAGCCTAGATCTAGATCTAGGCCTACTGCGTGGCGTGCTGAGTCTAGGTCTAGGCCTTTCTGCTGCAGAGCCCGTCTCGGCATCCCTGCTATAACCGATCGAGCCCTCTTGTCTCCCTGTTATTGCCGATAAGTTTTAATAGAGACAAAGAGGAAGAAAAAATGGGGATTGAAAAAAGCCGTTATATCCGGATTCCTGTTATAACCGGTCCTGTTATAAATGGTTTCCACTGTATTCAGACCGACTGGAGATCACGCCATCCATAATTCAATTGGTCACTCAGCAATTTCCACTCAAACGGGATCTAACGCTCACATGGTTCTTATCCATCTTTAGTGAGCATAAAGGGTAGATAACCTGAAATACCAACATGTCTCTGTGAATACAAACATTGTTCAGCAAATACCAATGCCCAAGCAAATTACAGGACCGTTGAATGACGACCATGGCCGCTATGCCAAGATCGCCATCAATGCCCAAGAAAATTACAGGAATGTTGAATGACGACCAAGGCAGCTATGCCAGGATCACCAAGTTCCCCAAATTTGCAATTCCCAGTTCTATTGATATGGACAGCTGGAGGGCAGTGGGAATGTTTGTAGCAGAGACAAAGATCGGTAAATGGAATCGCACTGTATATAAGCTAGCAGTCAGTCGTTAAGGGAGACTAGTTGGAGAATCAGCCCTGAGTCGGCACCCAGTGAGCCATTGAGTCAGTGAGCGAGAGAAGTCTCAGCTTCCAACCTATCTTAGAGGTATGTGACCCACGTTTCATTTTATACTTTTGTTAGGGTAGGGATAGAAGTAGAATAATATGTTTGATTTTCCATGAAGCAGAGAGAGAAGGAGTAGAGTAGGAATAATGGAAGTGCTCAGTATTCCAGTGATAAGTAAGTTAGCGAAGATTCGTAGTGCATCTTAGGGTTTTAGGACTCATGGCAGTCACGAATTGTGAATTACGCTTTTGCTAAGTTGAATAAAGACGTTGTAGTTATCAATCTATGTGTGGACTGCTGATGAGAATCATGTCTAGTGTGGTTAGTGCATTTCTTCTCGTCACTCTCCTTCCTTGTTGCGTGCGTGACTTCTAAGTACAGTGACACATCTTCATTCTCACCCCCAATTCTTCATAATCACCCCCAATTCCCAAACTCTTTCTCCTTGCGATAATATCAATCAAAGGACATAACTCTTGAGAATTATCTCCCATGTTGTACTTCTCAAATCTAACACAGTTTGCGCTACCCATTCAGCTAGCATAGAAGCAGCTACAAAGTACATTGTATCTGCTTCTATGCTAGCTGAATGGGTAGCGCAAACTGTGTTGGATTTGAGAAGTACAACATGGGAGATAATTCTCAAGAGTTATGTCCTTTGATTAATGTGCTAAAAGTTTAGAATCAACGTTTTCCGCAGGTAGCCTACCTCTCCATATTGTTGATGTCAGAAACAAACAAAACTACAGCTAAATTTCCACCTGCATCGAAGCCATTTGCATTGCTATTACATGCACAGTTGTACTCCACATAATAATAATAATCATCATCATCATCATGTGCCCTGCCACATGGCGTTGGCGATCATGGCCCTCTATACGAATCTATCCCTTGTCGCTGCAAGTACATCTTCCACCCTCTCTGTCCTCAGCCACTCTGCAAGTCCGTCCAATATTTTCTCCCTGGGTCTACCTGGTGTTCTCTTTCCTTCCCGCATTCCTGTTGTGACCAGGTGCTCTAATTCCCCTTTCCTCGTGAAATGGCCTGTAAATGTTGCTTATCTTTTCCTAATCTTCCTTATCAATGATCTTCTTGTGTCTGCCTTCATCAAGACTCTCGTATGTTTTCTTTGCTGTCCATGGAACTCTCAACATTCTTCTTAGAAATCACATTTTGGCTGCCTCAATCTTGTTCTGGCTTTGTGTGTTGACTGTCCACGCCTCACAACCGTACAACAGTATCGATTCTTAATGACATTCAAGAACTCTCTTCCTGGTGTTAATTGATAGGCATTTGTTGGTAAGAACTCTTCCACAAATTCCACAAAATCCTATAATTATGTAAGAAACTTTCGGGCTGGGTTTACCCTGCACCACGGTTTACCATACGTCAGCAGCATCTGGAGATGTTACAGTAGTGTCGATGGGAATGCGAGGTTCAGTTACAAATTCTCGGTGAACTGAGGAATAAAGTTGAAAAAGCCAAGCAAAGAAGAGAGGTGATGTGTTCATTAATGACAGATAAAATCATCATCATCATCATCATCATCATCATGTGCCCTGCTGAATGCGGTTTAGACATGCATGGGCAAGTCTGCACATACTTTGACCTGGAAGATGGGGAAAAAATCACTCTCTCTCCACCCAAACGATAACCTGTTAAAGGAACTGAATATTAGGCGCCGGCTGCTGACAGAGATCAACAAGACAGCTGGAATATGTTGGCCATGCGATCAGATACACCCAAACAGATCTGATGTCAACGGTCCTGCAGGGGAAAGTTGAGGCAAGGAGAAGAAAGGGACGACCACACACCTGTTTCAACAACATCACTGAAGTCTGTGGTCTGGAGATCCAGGAGGTCGCCCACAGATGTCTCAATCGTGTTACCTGGAGAAGACTTGTGACTTCGAGCGTGGCTTCTAACGCCCACCCCGGCGAGGGAGATAGATAGATAGACCCACCAGGCGGGAAGTGCCTCGGCACATGGAACTCAGGATCTTCCTACTGGAAGTCCAACGTTTACACAGGTGGATACCGCACCCGCTTAGTTGGGTAGAATGGTTAAGACATCTGCTTGCCAGTAACTAAACTCAAGGTTCCAGGGTTCCCGTAGAGGCTTCGACTTTTCTTTCAAGTTCGAACAGAAAATCGAATTAAACGTTTAGTTCTTTGGAAGGGGACAGAAAACGAGTTGGACCCATGCGCCTTCTGGCTTCACAACGCTAAAGATCCCACGGCAGTTGAAAATCGTGAAGAGCAGGGCATTCGCCCAGCTGCCCTGGCAAAAAACAACAACAGCAACAACAAAAAACTATTGGA
Organism: Monoplex corrugatus; assembly: GCA_030674185.1. Classification (NCBI taxonomy): domain Eukaryota; kingdom Metazoa; phylum Mollusca; class Gastropoda; order Littorinimorpha; family Ranellidae; genus Monoplex; species Monoplex corrugatus. Next base: position 4,032,529 of record JAPXFY010000031.1, on the reverse strand, counting down.
GAAATAGGTTCATTTCCCAGGTCCTTCCCCTTGAGGCCCAATTAGCCTTCTGTCTTTCTGAAGTTTTGGTCCGAAACAACAACAAAAAGAGAGAGAACATGTGTGTGTGTGTGACAGATAAGATGGCAACTTGGGTCAAAGGTTTTGTTGAACAAGCTTGAGTGTACCCTAGCTCAGCATTTTGTGTGTGTGTGTGTGTGTGTGTGTGTGTGTGTGTGTGTGTGTGTGTGTGTGTGTGTGTGTGTGTGTGTGTGTGTATGTATGTATGTGTGTGTATGTATGTGTGTGTGTGGTGTGTGTGTGTGTGTGTGTGTGTGTGTTGTGTGTGTGTGTGTGTGTGTGTGTGCATGCCTGACAGAGGGAGAATGACGGATTGGGTCAGGGGTCTCACACCCCACTCCCCTCCTGTCTTCCCCCTTCTAGTTAGCGTGTGCTTTGTGCCCTGGAGATGTGGTCGTTGTTGGTGATTGCTTTGGTGAATGATGGAAGTGTGCGCCTTGGCTTGATTCTTGGTTCAAAATTTGGCGCCTTATAAATATCATCATATCATCATCGTCGGCGTCGTCATCGTCGTCGTCGTCATCTTCTTCATCATCATCACCACCACCACCACCATCATCATCACCATCATCACCACCACCATCGCCTTCATCACCATCATCATCATTAGTAGTATTAGTATATAATAGTATTAGTATTGTTGTTGTTGCTGCTGTTGTTGTTGTTGTTGTTGAAGTTGCTGTTGTTGCTGCTGTTGTTGTTGGAGGGTCTGCTTGTTCTTTCTGCCATCATCGTCCAGAAAGTGTGTCATCATCATCATTAGTATTGGTATTGGTATTAGTATCGTTGTTGTTGTTTTGATTGTTGTTGTTGTTGAAGTTGTTGTTGTGAATGTTGTTGTTGTTGTTTGAGGGTCTGCTTGCTGTTTCTGCCCATTGTGGTCCAGAAGGTGTGCATCATCATCATCATCATCATTAGTATTGGTATTAGTATTAGTATCGTTGTTGTTGTTTTGATTGTTGTTGTTGTTGAAGTTGTTGTTGTGAATGTTGTTGTTGTTGTTTGAGGGTCTGCTTGCTGTTTCTGCCCATTGTGGTCCAGAAGGTGTGACATCATCATCATCATCATCATTAGTATTGGTATTAGTATTAGTATCGTTGTTGTTGTTTTGATTGTTGTTGTTGTTGAAGTTGTTGTTGTGAATGTTGTTGTTGTTGTTGTTTGAGGTCTGCTTGCTCTTTCTGCCCATTATGGTCCAGAAGGTGTGACATCATCATCATCATCATCATTAGTATTGGTATTAGTATCGTTGTTGTTGTTTTGATTGTTGTTGTTGAAGTTGTTGTTGTTGTTGTTGTTGTTTGAGGGTCTGCTTGCTCTTTCTGCCCATTATGGTCCAGAAGGTGTGCCGGTATCGAGAGCCCATGGCGTAGTAGACGAGGATGTTGAAGGTGGAGTTGATGTAGAAACAGATCATGGTCAGCCACTGTCCAGTCAGGAACAAGTTGTGATGCCGGCGTCCTGTGTTCATTTCTGGCATGAACAGCAGTGTAAACCTGCAGTCATTGGAACCAAACACACACACACACACGCATGCGCGCACGCACGCACGCACGCACGCACACATACAGCGCTTAGATTTGATTTTATCAAGATTTTGCGCTATATAAATATTGTAATTATTATTATTATTATACACACGCGCGCGCGCACGCACGCGCACACACACACGCACACAAGACACACATAGACACACACACACACACATACACATACGTACACACATACACATACATACACACAACACGCACACACACACACACAGAGAATGAGAACGCGTATTCAAAATTAAAAACCACAGTGCACAGAGAGAGAGTGTTTGTCTACCTGTCTATTTATCTATAGATCATCTATCTATTCATCATCTATCTATCTATCTATATATCTATATATATATATATATATATATATAATATACATGTCTATCTATCTATCTGGTGTCCAAGGTTGTCACAGCAAGGGGTGGCAATGGGACAAGCTCCCATTGTCTATAAAATGCCCCTCACGGCGCGCGTCTCCAATAGCCTCTGACAACTAAGTCCAGCTCCTAGCCTGCTCGCGTGGCTTAGATATAAGCCCGGCGGAACTGCTACTACTGATAGGAGAAGGGGTGAAGGCGGTTACTGGCGCCTGAAAACCAATGCTTTGGGTAGATGGGGCTCATCAGTCTGGGAAGACAGCTCATCTAAGAGAAGGAAAACTCTGATTTCAAACCTCCGCTGCCTTGCGGCCATACCACTCATAGGAAGGCTTCGGGAGTCAACCCTGAGGAAAAATCCGGAGCCGGAGTCCCCAAGGCAGTCCGAGGCTGTATACAGCAACGTTCTGGCAACTACTGCGACGGCACTGAACCATGTGTATCGGCGCTTACCTTTCCAATGGACCATTCCAGCGACGTGGAGAGGTGGGGGGGGGGGGGGGGGTCTGCTGCATGGGTAACAGCTTGCCCTCCATACTTACTTACCCAGGCTTTGCGCTCTGGAAGGTTACTCCAGCTTCGCTTTGCAGCGTCGACAAAACACGGGAAGTGCAGTCTACCGGTTATAAGTCTGCATACTCAATTGGCATAGAGTCAGATGCCAGGGGCTGCTTCCGACGGTGGGAGAGGTCATCGCATCTCACTGGGCAGCTACCGCCCGCCTTAAGCTGGGCAGTCCCCAGCCAGTAAGGTGCTGCCCCGCCACGGTCCGTTAGCCTCACTGGGTGCGTGGGGTTTAGGGTGAAAACCGACAAACGGATCGACAACTGTGCACCAGCAACAGAAAAATGAAAACTCCCGACTTGAAATTGGGCACGTGGAACGTGAGGACAATGACACCAGGCTTTTCTGACGATCTGCAGGAAGTAAAGATGCTCACAAGACAGCCGTCATCGACAGAGAACTGAGCAGACTGCAGATGGACATCGTCGCCCTTCAAGAAACCAGGCTCCCAGAAACAGGATCTGTGAGGGAGAGAGACTTCACCCTGTTCTGGCAGGGCAAACCATCAGACGAGGTCAGAGAACACGGCGTGGGATTCGCAGTTAGAAACAGATTATTGGTGTTACACTTCAAAGGTGTGCCTATGGAATAGGACCAGTGCATGCATACCTTATGCAGGAAATAGGTCCCTAAGGCCGAGGAAATACCACGTATGAGTGATAGTATCAGGAAAAGTCACTCTAAGTGGTCGGAGAGTCAAACCTGTGACTGCCCAGGGCGATAGCTCTTTAGAAGTTACTGGTGATGGACATACACGGCCTGTCACTGTTCATTACATAGCTCTTTAGAAGTTACTGGTGATGGACATACACGGCCTGTCACTGTTCATTACATAGCTCTTTAGAAGTTACTGGTGATGGACATACACGGCCTGTCACTGTTCATTACATAGCTCTTTAGAAGTTACTGGTGATGGACATACACGGCCTGTCACTGTTCATTACATAGCTCTTTAGAAGTTACTGGTGATGGACATACACGGCCTGTCACTGTTCATTACATAGCTCTTTAGAAGTTACTGGTGATGGACATACACGGTCTGTCACTGTTCATTACATAGCTCTTTAGAAGTTACTGGTGATGGACATACACGGCCTGTCACTGTTCATTACATAGCTCTTTAGAAGTTACTGGTGATGGACATACACGGCTGTCACTGTTCATTACATAGCTCTTTAGAAGTTACTGGTGATGGACATACACGGCCTGTCACTGTTCATTACATAGCTCTTTAGAAGTTACTGGTGATGGACATACACGGCTGTCACTGTTCATTACATAGCTCTTTAGAAGTTACTGGTGATGGACATACACGGCCTGTCACTGTTCATTACATAGCTCTTTAGAAGTTACTGGTGATGGACATACACGGCTGTCACTGTTCATTACATAGCTCTTTAGAAGTTACTGGTGATGGACATACACGTCTGTCACTGTTCATTACATAGCTCTTTAGAAGTTACTGGTGATGGACATACACGGTCTGTCACTGTTCATTACATAGCTCTTTAGAAGTTACTGGTGATGGACATACACGGCCTGTCACTGTCATTACATAGCTCTTTAGAAGTTACTGGTGATGGACATACACGGCCTGTCACTGTTCATTACATAGCTCTTTAGAAGTTACTGGTGATGGACATACACGGCCTGTCACTGTTCATTACATAGCTCTTTAGAAGTTACTGGTGATGGACATACACGGTCTGTCATTGTTCATTACATAGCTCTTTAGAAGTTACTGGTGATGGACATACACGGCCTGTCACTGTTCATTACATAGCTCTTTAGAAGTTACTGGTGATGGACATACACGCCTGTCACTGTTCATTACATAGCTCTTTAGAAGTTACTGGTGATGGACATACACGACCTGTCATGTTCATTACATAGCTCTTTAGAAGTTACTGGTGATGGACATACACGCCTGTCACTGTTCATTACATAGCTCTTTAGAAGTTACTGGTGATGGACATACACGGTCTGTCACTGTTCATTACATAGCTCTTTAGAAGTTACTGGTGATGGACATACACGGCCTGTCACTGTTCATTACATAGCTCTTTAGAAGTTACTGGTGATGGACATACACGGCCTGTCACTGTTCATTACATAGCTCTTTAGAAGTTACTGGTGATGGACATACACGGTCTGTCACTGTTCATTACATAGCTCTTTAGAAGTTACTGGTGATGGACATACACGGCCTGTCACTGTTCATTACATAGCTCTTTAGAAGTTACTGGTGATGGACATACACGGTCTGTCATGTCAACTGTCTTTAAATTACGTAGCTCTTTTTATAGTTAGAAGTTACTGGTGATGGACATACACGGTCTGTCATTGTTCATTACATAGCTCTTTAGAAGTTACTGGTGATGGACATACACGGCCTGTCACTGTTCATTACATAGCTCTTTAGAAGTTACTGGTGATGGACATACACGGCCTGTCACTGTTCATTACATAGCTCTTTAGAAGTTACTGGTGATGGACATACACGCCTGTCACTGTTCATTACATAGCTCTTTAGAAGTTACTGGTGATGGACATACACGGCCTGTCACTGTTCATTACATAGCTCTTTAGAAGTTAACTGGTGATGGACATACACGGCCTGTCACTGTTCATTACATACTTAGCTCTTTAGAAGTTTACATGGTGATGGACATACACGGCCTGTCACTGTTCATTACATAGCTCTTTAGAAGTTACTGGTGATGGACATACACGGCCTGTCACTGTTCATTACATAGCTTTTTTTTTTTTTTTTTTTTTTTTTTTTTTTTTTTTTTTTTTTTTTTTTTTTTTTTTTTTTTTTTTTTTTTTTTTTCCCCCCCCCCCCCCCCCCCCCCCCCCCCCCCCCCCCCCCCCCCATAGCTCTTTAGAAGTTACTGGTGATGGACATACACGCCTGTCACTGTTCATTACATAGCTCTTTAGAAGTTACTGGTGATGGACATACACGGCCTGTCACTGTTCATTACATACTCTTTAGAAGTTACTGGTGATGGACATACACGGCCTGTCACTGTTCATTACATCTTTTAGAATTACGGTGATGGACATACACGGCTGTCACTGTTCATTACATGTCTTTAGAAGTTACTGGTGATGGACATACACGCTGTCACTGTTCATTACATAGCTCTTTAGAAGTTACTGGTGATGGATCATACACGGCCTGTCACTGTTCATTACATAGCTCTTTAGAAGTTACTAGTGATGGACATACACGGTCCTGTCACTGTTCATTACATAGCTCTTTAGAAGTTACTGGTGATGGACATACATGACCTGTCATTGTTCATTACATAGCTCTTTAGAAGTTACTGGTGATGGACATACACGGTCTGTCACTGTTCATTACATAGCTCTTTAGAAGTTACATGGTGATGGACATACACGACCTGTCACTGTTCATTACATAGCTCTTTAGAAGTTACTGGTGATGGACATACACGACCTGTCACTGTTCATTACATAGCTCTTTAGAAGTTACTGGTGATGGACATAACACGGCCTGTCACTTGTTCATTACATAGCTCTTTAGAAGTTACTGGTGATGGACATACAGACCTGTCATTGTTCATTACATAGCTCTTTAGAAGTTACTGGTGATGGACATACACGGCTTGTCACTGTTCATTACATAGCTCTTTAGAAGTTACTGGTGATGGACATACACGGTCCTGTCACTTTTCATTACATAGCTCTTTAGAAGTTACTGGTGATGGACATACAGACCTGTCATTGTTCATTACATAGCTCTTTAGAAGTTACTGGTGATGGACATACACGTCTGTTACTGTTCATTACATAGCTCTTTAGAAGTTACTGGTGATGGACATACACGGTCTGTCACTGTTCATTACATAGCTCTTTAGAAGTTACTGGTGATGGACATACACGGTCTGTCACTGTTCATTACATAGCTCTTTAGAAGTTACTGGTGATGGACATACACGTCTGTCATTGTTCATTACATAGCTCTTTAGAAGTTACTGGTGATGGACATACACGGTCTGTCATTGTTCATTACATAGCTCTTTAGAAGTTACTGGTGATGGACATACACGACCTGTCATTGTTCATTACATAGCTCTTTAGAAGTTACTGGTGATGGACATACACGGCCTGTTACTGTTCATTACATAGCTCTTTAGAAGTTACTGGTGATGGACATACACGGTCTGTCATTGTTCATTACATAGCACTTTAGAAGTTACTGGTGATGGACATACACGGCCTGTCACTGTTCATTACATAGTTCTTTAGAAGTTACTGGTGATGGACATACACGGCCTGTCACTGTTCATTACATAGCTCTTTAGAAGTTACTGGTGATGGACATACACGGCCTGTCACTGTTCATTACATAGCTCTTTAGAAGTTACTGGTGATGGACATACATGGCCTGTCACTGTTCATTACATAGCTCTTTAGAAGTTACTGGTGATGGACATACACGGCCTGTCACTGTTCATTACATATCTCTTTAGAAGTTACTGGTGATGGACATACACGACCTGTCACTGTTCATTACATAGCTCTTTAGAAGTTACTGGTGATGGACATACATGGCCTGTCACTGTTCATTACATAGCTCTTTAGAAGTTACTGGTGATGGACATACACGGCCTGTCACTGTTCATTACATAGCTCTTTAGAAGTTACTGGTGATGGACATACATGGCCTGTCACTGTTCATTACATAGCTCTTTAGAAGTTACTGGTGATGGACATACACGGCCTGTCACTGTTCATTACATATCTCTTTAGAAGTTACTGGTGATGGACATACACGACCTGTCACTGTTCATTACATATCTCTTTAGAAGTTACTGGTGATGGACATACACGGCCTGTCACTGTTCATTACATATCTCTTTAGAAGTTACTGGTGATGGACATACACGACCTGTCACTGTTCATTACATAGCACTTTAGAAGTTACTGGTGATGGACATACACGGCCTGTCACTGTTCATTACATATCTCTTTAGAAGTTACTGGTGATGGACATACACGGCCTGTCATTGTTCATTACATAGCTCTTTAGAAGTTACTGGTGATGGACATACACGGTCTGTCACTGTTCATTACATAGCTCTTTAGAAGTTACTGGTGATGGACATACACGGTCTGTCACTGTTCATTACATATTCAGTAAACTAAAAGGGGCAGTCACACGACCATAATCGGCTGCCCAGCTAGTAAGAGAACTGAATGGTTAGTTTATCCTAGATATTGTAAAAAGGTGGACATTCCTTTAAGGGATTCACGCTTGGTCAGTTCCAGTTTTTATGGTCAGCATAAAATTTGCATTATTTGACGCAAGGGAAGTGTATAAAAGAAAGGGCCTCCGATCCATAAAGAGGAAGAAGAAGGCTGAGAGAGACCAACTCAGAGGGAACTAGAGGAACACAACGCGGTTTGTCCTTTGGCAGTTAGTGCTGGGGGACAATTAGTTTTAGATTATGAAGTTTGTCACTTGTTAAAGAGAAATAAAGTTCTACCACCACGCCGTTTGAGGCACGTCTTAAAAAGATATGGTGGTAGATTGAGAAGAAAAGCATACTGGCTGAGTGGTCTGATTTCTTGAAAGGATGTAGTACAACATTGGGGTCCATAACCCCACCAGCAGACTGAACAGAGCGAATCCTATCTCTCCGACTCCAAACATCCTCAGGACCAGTCAGTCTAATCAGTGCCTACGCACCAACTTTGGCATCCACAGCAGAAGCAAAAGACAAGTTTTATGACGACCTCAGTGCTGCTGTAAGGAGAATTCCTGACAGAGAACTATTGTTCATCGCCGGCGATTTCAACGCCAGAGTAGGTGTCGATCACAACTCCTGGCCCACCTGCTAGGGTCAGTTCGGCACTGGGAAAATGAACGAGAATGGCCAGCGCCTGCTAGAGCTCTGTTGTCATCATGGGTTGTGCGTCAGTAACACCTTCTTCAACACGAAGCCTCAGCATCGAGTCTCCTGGAGACACCCGCGATCCAAACACTGGCACCAGCTCGACCTGATCCTCACCAGACGTGTCAACCTTTCCAGCATCAAGATCACTCGCAGCTACCAGAGCGCCGATTGTGACACTGACCACTCTTTGGTGTACAGCAATGTGAAGCTCCGCGCGAAGAGACTGCACCGTACGAGAAAGGAGGGCCGACCTCGCATCGACACCAGCAAAACACGCGATCAAAGAAAAGTGGAGGAGTTTGCGCGTGTGATGGAGGATTCTCTCCCTGGCCCATCCACTGCAAATGCCCAAGACCGATGGGAACACTTCAGAGATGCTGTCTACAACGCCGCCATGTCCACCTTTGGCAAAAAGACCAGCAAGTCAGCTGATTGGTTCGAAGCCCACTCAGAAGAAATGACACCAGTCATCGAGGCCAAGAGAAACGCCTTGACAGCATACAAAACCAATCCCAGTGAGCAGAACCTCCAGGTTCTCCGTGCTGCTCGCAGCAAAGTCCAGCAGTGTGCCAGACAATGCGCCAATGACTATTGGCTTCAGCTTTGCTCCCAGATTCAGACTGCGGCTGACACAGGCAACATCAAGGCGATGTATGACGGCATCAAGCAGGCATTGGGCCCAACGCAAAAGAAAACTGTCCCTTTGAAATCAGCTACAGGGGAGGTGATTCAAGACAGAGAACAACAGATGGAGCGCTGGGTAGAACACTACACTGAGCTATATGCAAGGGAAAATGTAGTCACAGAAGACACCCTGAATGCCATAGAGTGCCTACCAGAGCTGGAAGAGCTTGACAGGGAACCAACCATAGATGAGCTCAGCGAAGCCCTGGACTCTCCTGCCTCTGGCAAGGCACCAGGGAAAGACGGTATTCCCGCCGAAGTACTGAAGTGCTGCAAAGAGACATTCATCACCGAGTTGCATGAAATCCTCTGCCTCTGTTGGAGTGAAGGCGAAGTACCACAAGATATGAGGAATGCTAACGTCGTCACACTGTACAAAAACAAAGGTGACAGAAGCGATTGCAACAATTATCGCGGCATATCCCTCCTCAGTATCGTTGGGAAAGTCTTTGCACGAGTAGTACTGAAGAGGCTCCGGGTACTCGCAGAGCAAGTCTACCCTGAATCGCAGTGCGGGTTCCGTGCCAACAGATCCACTATAGACATGATCTTCTCCCTCATACAACTTCAGGAGAAATGTAGGGAGCAAAGGCAGCCACTCTTCGTTGCCTTCATAGACCTCACAAAGGCCTTCGATCTGGTCAGTAGGGATGGCCTCTTCAAGATCCTTCCCAAGATCGGATGTCCACCCAAACTTCTCAGCATCATCAGATCCTTCCACGAAGACATGAAAGGCACCGTCGTCTTTGACGGCTCAACATCAGCTGCCTTCAACATACGGAGCGGAGTGAAACAGGGTTGCATCCTGGCTCCCATCCTGTTTGGAATCTTCTTTGCTGTGATGCTGAAACACGCATTCGGTCCTGCAGCTGAAGTATCTACCTCCGAATCAGGACAGACGGTAAGCTCTTCAACCTCTCCAGAGTAAGAACCAAGACTAAAGTCCAGCTGAGGTACCTGCGTGACTTCATCTTTGCAGACGACGCAGCAGTAACCGCCCACTTAGCCAAGGACCTACAGCAGCTCATGACTCGCTTCAGCGATGCCTGCCAAGACTTCGGGCTTACCATAAGCTTGAAGAAAACACAGGTCATGGGACAGGATGTTGACTCTCCCCCAGCCATCAGCATCAATGACCATGAACTGGATGTCGTCCATGACTTCGTTTATCTGGGCTCAACTATCTCAGACACCCTCTCACTTGACACAGAGCTCAACAGGCGCATCGGCAAGGCAGCTACCACCATGACCAGACTGACAAGGAAAACATGGAACAACAGGAAGCTGACTGAGCACACAAAGATCCAGATCTACAGAGCCTGCGTCGTGAGCACCCTCCTGTATGGCAGCGAGTCCTGGACTTTGCGTGCCCGACAAGAGCAAAAGCTCAATGCTTTTCACATGCGTAGCTTCCGACGCATTCTAAACATCACCTGGCAGGACAAGGTCCCAAACAACACTGTCCTGGAAAGAGCTGGATGCACCAGCATGTACACGCTGCTGAAACAGAGACGCATGCGCTGGCTTGGCCATGCCGTGCGCATGGACGACGGACGGATCCCTAAAAACCTCCTCTACGGAGAACTGGTGCAGGGAAAACGTCCCACAGGCAGACCACAGCTGCGATTCAAAGACGTGTGCAAGAGGGACCTAAAAGCCTTGAACATCGACAAGAACAACTGGGAAGCAACAGCCCTCGAACGGTCAGCCTGGAGACAGACTGTGCAGAAAGGTCTCTCCAAGTTCGAAGAGACACTCGCTCAGCAGCACGAGGAAAAGAGAATGAGAAGAAAGGCTGCAGCCCAGGCCGACAGACCAGCGTCAGACTTCATCTGTGCCCTCTGCCACAGGGACTGTCATTCCCGCGTCGGACTGGCCAGCCACACCCGACGCTGCGCCATAATAAACACCAAGAGTCTTCCGAGACTGAAGGATACCTATCTATCTGTCTATCTATCTATCTATCTATCTATCTATCTATCTATCTATCTATCTATCTATCTATCTATCTATCTATCTATCTATCTATCTATCGATCTATCTATCTATCTATCTATCTATCTATCTGTCTGTCTATCTATCTTATCTATCTATCTATCCGACCAACCACCCACCCAACCAACCATGCAACCAACCAACCTAGTAACTCACTCACTCACTCACTCACTCACTCACTCATTCACTCACTCACTGGCTGACTGACTGGCTGGCTGACTTGCGGACTGGACTGACTAACTAAACTAAAACTAACTAAAGTAGCTAACTAACTGACTGACTGACTGACTGATTGACCTTCCAACCAACCATCAACTAGTTACCTATCTAGCCAACTAAGTAACTAACACCCTAACTACCTAACTACGTACCTACGATTATACCTACGTACCTACCTACCTACCTACCTAATTAACTAACCATCAACCAACCAACCAACTAACTAACTAACCAACTAAGTAACTAACTAACTGATTAACCAACTAACTACAAGTATACAAACTCACCTGAACAGTCCAATGGGGAAAATACAGAAGATGAAGAAGACAGAGTTGCCGACCAGCATCTTGGTGAGAGCGATATCTCGTGCAGACACACCTCTACTTTTAAAAGAAATGCCCTCCCGCCATTCTGCAGACTGACGTAATTTTGTCACAGTGACGACCGTTGTGGAAACCACCACCACGATCACAACCCAGGGAAGACTTACACCATACACGAACACGTCCAAGAAATCACCAGCTCCTTGTTGTCGTAGTAGAACTGTCCAGATACGACGGTGTTGATGATAGTGTCACTGACAGGATCATAAGCACAGACTATGTAGTAGCGGCTGATGACTATAAACCGGCCTCCATCACCACCACGAACACCACAACAATGATGGCCGTCATGGTGGAGGTACGGATGATGGTCTGGGAATGCAGAGGTCGTAGGATACAGAAGCATCTCTCACTGGCCACGATGGCTGACAGAACTTGGGAGACCCAGGACAGCCCGTAGAATCCCACAAAATAATTGTTCGTGATCCACTGAAATATGGGACCGTACCTATAAGACATAGATCGTAACAGATTAACCCTTTAACTCTTGCACCCTATCCACTATTTACAAAAACTTAACCTTTGACTCCCTCACCCTATCCACTAACTTCCCTGCAGTTTTTGCCTTGCGGGCATGGTTGACAATACAGGATGCTGGTGGACAGGGAGTGGGAGTCAAAAGGTTAATATTGACATCACACTACATGCAAACGTGTCTGCCCTAACTTTACTGGTCCCTATTCCACAATTACCTACCCTTTCTAGACAGATATTGTTCTTGAACATAATTATGTACTTTCAACAGAAAAAAGGGCTGCAGCCCTATGTAAACTATCTCGTTGAGCTCGCAGATGATTCACTGTTTCAGATAGTAGACCAAAACTGTCGTTAAGAAAATAACGTTTTTGAAAATGATACACTTAAACTAACAAAAAGGAAATATAATAGGGTTGCACACGTCACCTTGTTTTCCACCATATATACACTGAGTATAATTAGTCAATTTTCCTTCACATCTAATTGTTTCGTTCATACATTTAAATATATATTCAATATATCTCTCAGTGAATTTGCATGGGTTGAAATGACAAAATGATATTGTTATGTGTGGAATCAAAAGCTTTTTCAAAATCTAAGAAGGTAGCATACCACGTTCAGTTCAGTTCATATTGCTTATAGCCCAGCCGACTACTAGAGCCATATCAGGGCTAACACCACGTCAAAAAGTTTTAAAAAATGAACAACCCGTTAAGATAAAAGACAACAGTTAAAAACCATGCTCACCGTTAGTATACCACGTAAAACTTACAATTCTTTGGTAGTAAAGAAAAGGTAGAGTTGTTCCCCTTGTGCCAGCATGTTGACCAGGAGGTACAGACCATCAGCCAGTGACAGAGCGAACAGACAGACATTGATGCGTTCCTTCAGGCCCTGTTTGTAGAACACCAGTATGTTGATGATGTTACCAGGCACACCAAACAGAAAGGTGATGGGCAAAATGATCAAATCTTTCAGCTTCCTCACCACGTCTTCTGTTTGGGAACTGACCAGATTGTCTGGGTTGTTCCATGGGATAAAGTCCTGAGGTTCCAGAATGAGACATCCCGACGAACTGGCGTTGGGAAAGTCAACTAGTTGTGTTGAGTTAGTTACCATACTTTATGATGGTGCATCTATCGGCCACTTCCGTACAAACTGCAAAAACATCATTAACAATGTCGTCACCATAGAAGGAAGAGAGAAAGGGGGGGGGGGGAGAAGGAGAAGAAGAAGAGGGAAGATAAGGAAGAGAAAGAAGAGAGACAGACAGACAGAAGGGGGAAGAAGGTGAAGATGAAGAGGAAAGATAAGGAAAAGAAGAGAGAGAGAGAGAGAGAGAGAATAAAAGAAGAAACAGTTCACTATAGTTTTGCATTCACACACATCGAAAGGCATGGCATAGTTCCATAACCCTGGGGTTGTAGGGGAGTGAGGTGGCAGAGACCTCAACTTTTCCCGGGGCCAGCACCACGAGGGCGGCGCCCATTCCCTGTCCCTCGATTCAAACTCATATTTTTACTTTTTTTTTACAAAGACTTCAGAAAGGCAAGGCTACTTGGTCTTTTAGAGGTGGGACCTGGGAAATCAACCTATCTCTCCAATGTTTTTTACCAAGGCAGCCAGGCAATGCCCTGTTCTTCACGATTTTCAACTGCCGTGGGATCTTTAGCGTGCGCTGCCAGAAGGCACACGGGTCTGACTCGTTTTTCATCCCCTTCCAAAGGACTAGACGTTTTGTTTGATTTTCCGGTCAAACTGAGGAGAAAAGTAGAGGCCTGTACGGGGAGCGAAACCCTGGAACCTCGAGTTTAGTTATTGGCAGGCGAACGTCTGAACCATTCTGCCACTCTTCTCCCCTTGTGGGGAGACAACTTTTCCTTTCTTTGCGTGAGAAAGATGATAATAACAAGCATCTCATGTACGATGCAAAGTTGTACATGGATGTGTACATGTATTAAACACTTTAGACTCCAGTCTTCAACTTATTGTTCTTTTCCAAGTTACTTAAGAAAGCAGTTTGGAAACAGCTGAACAATCATCTGTCAGACACAGTCTTTACCATCGTCTTCAGTTAGCTTACCGTTCAGACCACAGAACTAAAACTGCTCTTGTTTGTATTATAAATGATTTGTTGCGTTCAGCTGACTGTGGCCGAATTTATCT